>KN538386.1:1419229-1496669 GCA_000797535.1 Trichuris suis | reverse complement strand
GGTTGTGTTGCGAGCAGCGGGAAACAAAACGGCCAAAGAGCAGTGGCTTTTGCTTGGAAGGAAGTTACAGTAATAATGATGTTCAAGTTCAGGTTCTGAATTTTCATAAAACCTGAACGTCGTTTCTACGTTACGCGACGCAATTGAATTGCGCCAGCTCAGAACAACAATTATGAGTAAACCAAAACTCGGCTGGAGAAGCTTTTGTCCTTTACCTTTTATTCAGGTTATGCAATTATTTAAGCAATTTCATTTTGGCTTATTCATGCGATCATTATCGCGATTTCCGGGAGGCGATAAGCCCATTGAGGGCGATGATTCTTCGCTTGGCGAAGCGTTCCCGCCACTGCGACCTGAAACTTTACCTTCGCCCGAATGCTGCTCCAAAGCAGACTGAGGCGTTTCACTTTGACGTTTCGCCTCAGCTTCTTGCGATTCAGGCGGAGCAAGCTAAGTAGCAGTTCAACATTATAGCAAAGTTGCAAAAGTTCCTTTTTCGGTACTTACCCTCAGACTCACTGCCATTTCTTCTTCTTTGCCTAACTGATGAATGCCAGAAGTTTTATTAATACTACCTGCATCAGCATATTGCGGATACTGAAATATTTCGTCCGCTTTTAAGAGGCACTTAGTTTTCTAACTCCTACCTTCAAGAAAGGTGAGAGTTCTTTTGATCTGCGCGGTTCGTTAACAACCATCTGTTTATAAGAAGTGTCCGTCCTACTTGGTGATTCGCTGCCAATTACGTCCGGACGCTAAGATATGCAAATTAATAAAAAGAAACAACAAGTTGATAAGTACCAAATTGAGATCCGCTGAAACGGCCTCTGACTTGAACGATTGGTTGGCGCTCAGATTTTTGTTAGTGCTTACGGTCAGGCTTGTGGACTGGCTCACCTTTCCAATCTAAGCAATTTACATAATAGAGCGGCAGAAACTTCAACACCTTAAATTTCAGCCTTACTAAATCGTTTTCCGACTTGCTAGCTGTCGAAAGGGTCACACTCAACGGATCTGCTCTGCTTGTTGCTTGACCTGATTTAGTAACGGTCTTTTCCGATGAATATGGCGACTACAAATTGAACAGCTATGCAAATCACTACGCTCAGGTGACACAAGCAACTATGCACCATTAGTTCCTTATTTTTCCCTAAAGAGGGATCCAACAACCAAGTTGGCTTTTTGATTGGAACAACAACACTTGAATGCTGAAACAAGAAACTGTAATACACGCTACATGTCAGATGGTACGAACTACTCGAGGCGGTAACTGCCGATATTCGTTAGCAGATGGGGAATCATGTTGCTCCTAAAATAAGACTTGGCCGAGTCATTAAGGGTACATCGCCCATATAGGCCGTTACCGATTCCAGATTGCGCAAAAGGCGCGCAAGCTCACGTTTCCGGATGGCCCTTTGGCGCATCAGTTTCCTTATACGCCTTCTCTCGCTGCTCGTACCAAAATCGCCAACTCGCGGTGACCTCTCTTTGCGATGTTTCAAAACGGCTGCACGGATGTCTTCCTCAGTGTACTTTTCTACAGATCCACTTTGCCTCTAAGAGGAAAGAAAGCTTTTGCGAGGAAACGCAACAAACAAGCGGCTACCTTAGAACTTGATGACGACACTTCTTGCTCATTCTTTTCCTTATACGTAGCCAACCAGTCCGCATTTGGAGGTACGCCGGCTGATTTTCCTTCCAAGGGAACGCGCGACGCGGCAGCTTGCCCAGTTCGTAGTTCCTTGTCAACGTGCTGTTCCTCGTCCGAGCATGCAGAGATGAAGAAAAGCATACTGAGGAACACGGAAAAAATAATCGGTAGTAAAATGCACACATAAATGATCCAGTTGCCAGGCTTTTCGCCAGTTTTGGAAAGCGCTTCTCCTAAAAAGGTCTCGCGATGCCGATCGTTTCAAATAGCTCAAAAATTAATTTAAGCTAAACATATCTCTAAGAGATCGCAAAAGTAAAACTAAGTCTTACGCTTCAATTCGCAATATTCGCCATAAAATTCTCGAGTGCAAATGCATTCATAGCCATTCAGGTGGTCGCGACAGGTAGCCCCATTCAAGCAAGCATTATTCTCGCAGTCGTTGTGATCTACGCAAAATAATACAATCCGGTCGTCCGGTCGGTAGGCGTAACAAAAAGATTGTACCTATTTCGCAGAACAAACCACTGGCCCCTCTTGGGCACTTGCATCTCGCCATTGGCGTCACTTTGAATCCACCGTTAAGGCATTGAATCATCGCTATTGTTTCTTCACTGCTCCTCTTGCTGGAAGTGACTGACGACAGAGCAGCCAGCTGGGTGCAACATATGGCCGAATAAATGGTACAATCCCATCGCTTGACAACATCCATTGGCCTGTAGCGAATGATGACAACATTGCCAAGCGGGTCTTGAAACATCGACCAACTAGTCCACTGAGTGTACAAGCATTGGGTGCAAGTGCATTCTTCCTCAGGCTCACTTTCCACAACGGTGGGACACTTGGTGCCGTTTGTGACACCTTCGTAAAGCTGCTTGGTGTAATGGTAACGCCAAAAGCAGCTGCCCCGATTCTCCATCCAAACACATTCCTTCGCTGTCGCTTTGGGGCAGAACAAACGAGCGGGATATTCACATAATGCAGTATCCCACGATTTGCCGCTGTTGTCACAGTTGGAAAGAGACGCAAAGAGGTGAGCAAACGTTGATTCGCGCCTCACCTCTACCACCACGCATAATTTGTCCAAACCGCGATTCATCAATGCGAGCACTTTCAAAGTATCCTTCAATTCAAGACGCAGAGGGAAATGAGGGAAGCTGATCCAACCTTTGCGCAGCTCCGAATGGACGTGCAAAGCTACTCGACCGCCCATTGTGCCATTCGAGTAAACCATCGGAACTCTGTATTCGCTATGCCGCGTACCGTCAATTTTTTCAAACTTCAAATTGCCCTCGTCCTTCAAAAGCAATTGTGCGCCAAGCAGAAGCCGTACGCTCGAATTGATATGGTAATTTAACGGTAGCATATTCAAATCTTCAATGGCAATGTGGGATAGCAATTTTTTCGAATTGTACTTCTCGTGGCAATAATGGACCGCGTCTTCGAACGAAGACATTGCGCTGGAAGGATTGGCCGCTTTGCTGGCAATCTCGGCAATGCAATGGTCGTCAACGAGCACGCCATGTGTGGTAGAATTAAAGCCCAAACTGCAAGACAATCCTGGCTGCTTTGATGAACCATGCACCACAGGCAAAACTATCAAGGCAATCAAGCAGCATGCGACCTGTATGAATTGAAATAAACTATGATGAACGTACCACCATCGGTCTTTGAGCAAAGCATTCATAATAACTCAAAACGTTTACATATTCCTACTATAACTAATGTATTCAAAGTAATAGATGCACTTTGGGGTTAGCATACGTAACTTATACAATTTATCAACCCACCTTTGCATCAACAATACCTTGCCAAGGCATCATCGCAANGTTGCTGCTTCTGCCGGTGCCTTACGTATATTCTGAAGCACGCATGAGCTGGCGCAACTGCTAACTCAATTCTATCCCCTCGCGCCGAAGCAGTTCGTGTTTAAAGCAATTTACAATGAGCATAATATCAATTATGCATTCATTCACACTTTACGCGGCATTAAGGTTTCTTTCAATATTAACAAGTTTAAACCGTAAGTGATTGATATTCAGGTACACCAATTCAAAAAGCGTTTTCTTAATTAAAAGCACACTTTGACAACAAACAACGTGTACGGCTACCATCACAGCACTTTTGAGATCTATGCAAATGAACGGAAAATTTTCCCGGCACAGAAGTTTAAAAACGCGTCAGCCTTAAGGCGAAGTATCATCGCAAACTTTTGGCAAGTAGGAATGTTAGCAAGCAAATAATGTGACTGACGAAATAAGCGTTCGACCAAACTGTTATAGTATGGCGCGCACTATAGCCCTGAAGGCAATGGCATATACAATTATAAGGTCGTTTGTCCAATCAAACCTGTTCTTGCAGACCACTGGAATCGTAGACCATTCCCAAATAAGCCAAATGAAATAGGGAAAGTAGAAGAAAGGCCCCATTGAGGAACCAAGTAATCGGATGGGTCTAAAAGAAGCGGCCGCAGTTTTAGCTAGTTGAAAAAAAAGTTAAAGCAGTCACACTACGCACTTCCTTACGGTCGTGGGTGCAAGGGCCAACGCAACGCCTAGCGCCAACGCAAGCGTTCAACCTTGCGCTAAGTCTTTCACGCAACACTAAAAATCAAGAAACAAAGCAAATGCTTCTATAATAGGAAAAATGCTGCCTCCTACAATGCTCACTGTAGGTATACAAGCCTAATGACAACAGCACAGCGGATAACTGAAAATTGACACCCTAAAAGGAGAGGAAAAATTAGAATACAAACTGATCAGCCCAACATGGGCATACGCATCGTCATACATGCAACAAAGAGCTGACGCAGTAAGTGAGGAACAGTGCAACGAATCTACCATGTCCGCCGCTCAGTGGCTTGAAAACATCTACAATAGACATGTCAATAGATGAGACAATGGCGCGGTTTGCATAGAATACATTTCTTAAGAAACAAATGCATCGAACGGTTCCAGCTAACCACAACGTCAACAAGCGACCGTGGAAGCTCGCAACGCAGCGGGTCAACTATGGCAAAGATCTTCCTGAAATTCAGCTTTGAAGTTAAGAAGGAAAAAAAAGCAAAGCATTGCTTGAAATGCTTACGAATCCAATGGCTTTTCAAGATTGAATGAATAGCCGGCCAGCAGAGCGCACGTTTGGGATAGGAATGAAATAAAATAATGACTAGATCGAAATGCCTGAGCGTCGCGGAATGCGACCAACATTCTAAAGTATTAAAATGCCAACACAGAAAACTTGCTCAACAAAGGCTGCTCACCTTCCAATGGGCGTTGGAGAGGCGGGAAACAACCACCAGGAAATACAGGAGGAATAAACAAGAAACGCAAACGAAAGCAGTCCAGTGCACAAAGCCAACGCGAGACTAGACAACGTGGACTGCAAAAAAAGGACAAAGCCAAATCGGGTTGCAACAATTCCCAATGCTTGTTGGACATACTGTTACGCCCATTTTGGTGAATGAATTCCTGTAGCTACCGTACGTTACCCACGGACCATTCATGGCGGTTCCTACGTCAAGCATGTAGCCAAAAAATGGAGCAACGCGAAGCTGGTTTCTCCTCAGAGTGGCAAAGTCGTAGTCAAAAGTCAAGCTGATACATTTCATGCTCAAGATCATAAGGGAACCGCTTAGGCTGTTGAACCGACTGGCGCTGAGCAGCACCAACTGACTGAAAGTGAAAAATGTCTATATACGCAAACTGTTTCCAAAATGCCCATTCCTAACGCACCAAAACGGAACAAAGCATATGGAAAAGCATGCCACGGAGATGGTTAGCTTTGTAGGCCAAAAGTGACAGCTCAACAACATCCATATGTACATTGCCAACGCGACGAAGACGCACCAAAAGACGCCTGCATTGTGCCAACGGTAAAGCGCGAAAAGGCCCAAACAAATGCCCAACAGCTGTTTCCAAGACTCGGGAATAACTGCTGAAAAAACAGCATACTGACAAGCGGAGATGGTGCGTTCAAAAGATATCGTACAAATGTAAAGTGGCATTGAAGCCTTGAAACTTTGATACTTAATGACATGTTAGCAATTTCAGTCAACCCGCATTGCTTTTAAGTTTTTTCAGCCCGTATTTGGGCTATTCTCGCGTTCAATTGTTTAAATTTTTGAAAACAATGGTTACTGTAACTATCAACAAAGTATAATCAAGATCGATGAAAAAGGAGGAAAAATATTTACCGATTGATGCACCTATTCGTCTTATTACGCAAAGGGCAAAGAGTTCGGCAATTTTAGCGCCGATGCCACCGACCAGCAACTCTTTGATACACAGATTGTAGGTAGCGTGAAGCGTCGGATGAGATAGGTTGGCAGCGTCATCGTCGCTGTCGTCCCATTGGTCGACATCGTCGATGTCGTATTGGTCAATCGGCAACCAGGAATGTTCTACATATTCTGGCTGTCCACCTTCCATAGGGTGCCCAAGGGGGGCCAACCTGCAAAGAAGCTCATAAAACGCAGCTCCGCTTGGAAGGCTACGACAATTCACTGCCTGCGTCAAAAAATACGATAGGTGGCGCCTAAGGGACCACTGTAGAAGAGGGGAAAGAAGATGCGCAGGTACTTTATTTTCCATTCAAAAACCTTTTAGCTGCAACATCGTCGTCGTCAACATTTCTACGCTTCGCTCGTCGACGCTTCTCCTCAAGCAACGCTTCCGTTCCCTTAGTTTTCTTGAACGACGGATCCGAAGGATCAATGTTGAACAGGTGGGAAGTGTAAATGGCGTCAAATCGCTTGTCGCAAACATTTAGCTTAAACTGACTTTCTTCCGAGGGTGCTTCCATCTGCTTTTTGCCCTTTTGACGAGCCTCCTTGATTAGGTTCTTCAGATGGTAATGCTCCTTTTGGTCCGGCTCGGCTACGAGCAGTTCCAGTTCGTCCGTGGTCGGTCTATTATGGGGTGCATCCATTTTTGGGGAATACTCCGCCCGGTCAGCGTCCGCTTTTTCATTGTCGCTTTCGGTGGCGGACTCGTACTTGCGGGCATTTGCCTCCTCGCGTAAACGTCTTCGTTCCATCTTTCTAAGACGTCTTACTTCCTTCCTTTTCTGCAGATAGCGCTGCCACGGAGTTAGAGTTTCCGAGTCGCGCTTATGTTTGCTCTTTATTTCTTCAGCTTTGCTTTGCAACGCCGGTTCAAAGGTCACTTCCAAATCGTAATCCTCTTTTTCATCATTGGAAAGGTCGCCATCTTCTTCGCCCGTTTTTGTTCGACCGTTTTTCTTTGATTCAATAGACGCTAACAGTTGGCGATACACCTCGGCTTGATTCTGTTTCCTTGAACTCATTACGGATACCGTTTCGGACTCGGCTTCCGACAACGCTTCCACATTCTCACACCGTTCATCGTCTGAGCCACTGCTGCTGGCCAATAGGTCACAATAGTCATCCTCCTTCACTATCGCTTCCGTACTAAATGCTTGCTGGATCTTTCTTCTCCTATGAAAGTCATCGTCATCCCAACTTAACTTGACTTTCGTTTGCGATACGGCAGCCGTTTGAAAGTGAACTGGCTTGTAGGTGTCGCTGCAGTCAACTGGTCCAGCCGTATCTTTCGCTAAAGACTCGTCGAATGCCATGCTATCAGGAATGAACCTGAAAATGCAAAAAATTTACTTTCAACCGCGCCTACGCAACCTGAACACAACCTGAGGTCAATTTTCATCAAGCTCGACTGGTACTCGTTGCCGTCGCAATTGTTGTATATAGCCTCGGCTGTAGCTATGCTGTCGCAGTCGACGACTGCGTAATAGTAGCGTAGACGATTTATTTCGTATTGTCTCATTTTGGCCATTTGGCGAAGCCACCTTTTGGACCCTTTAACCAATTCGAAATCTGCTTCAGCGTCATTGGCATCGTCTTTCAACTCGGCTGGACCGGCGATCTCTTCTTCGGCCATTCGCTTCAGGCCAAATTCGGACGGATATATGCGCACGGAATGAACAACACCGCTAACAGGTTTGAACGAATTGAAAAGGACGTACAAATCTCGGGCCTACAAGAAAACGCATTCATCTATGTTGTCGCATGCAAAAAAGTAAAGTGTATACCGAAACGCGACTCCAATCCATATTGCAAAGCGCCAACCTTCTCGTACTGACTTCGGCCTTGGGAGCATCAGCGTCCAGCTCAGTCCAATTTGAGTCGACTCCTTCGTCGTCCGACTCAAGGCTCCATTCGCTGTCTTCACTTTCCGACGTGGGTAGGTTACCCTGACCACGGGCTAAGTCAATGTGTATTTCTTCCTCGTCCGTTTCCTTGTCCTTATCCTGTTCTTTATCCCTCTCTTCAATAACATCCAGGTCGCTTTGCTCTTCTTCGTCCGTAGGTAGGTCGTAGAATTCATGCAAATTCTCTTCTGTTGTCCGGTGGAATGGGCGACCACGCTTGTCAACGGTGTAGTCGACTTGGAAACTCGGGTCGGTGAACATCGCTTTGAAGCGGTTGTCTATTTTCACCTTCCTGTCTCTACTTGGCATGCTTCGAAATTTGGGATCCCACGTAACGTGGGCGAAGCGTTCGTCCTTCGTTACGTCCTCCATGGTGACAGCCTTAAGCTGAAAAATCCCTATACTATTATCCCTATGCAACAAAGGAAATATTAAGCAAAATGCTTATCGTAGAAATGAGGGAATTTCTAATGCCAAGCTAACAAACACGGCCACGTAATTATAAATCACGTGAATAGCAGCCCTCTCGGCTATGAGCACAAAGGAAACCTTCCCCAGATGTCCTACTCCATTACTGTCGGAATAAAAAAATTTGTTAGACGTGAGAGAACCTGACTACTAATAATTACGGTAGAAGCTGACATAAACGCTCTAAACTTTATAATTTTTGCACGCGTGGAAAGCCTTTATTCAAATTTTCCAAAAAACAGCGCATTCGGGACTAATGTGCACACAGTTAGCTTCAATCAGATAAGCGTAGGTAAACGTAGGCCATCTGCAATTTTCAAAGCTTTTATACGATTACAACAGCTCGCTGACAAAAGTACACTCGCAATGCATTAGGAAAATACAAGCTCCAATCATTCCTTAATTATCTATCGTTTCGCAAATTACTTTGCTGCAAGGACAATGATATTTAAAAAGGAGGAAGTTGGTGCCCATTCAAGGCGAAATAGCATACATATTCAGGCTCACTTGTCTTAAATGGACGAATTTGAATAACTGAAGGCCGGCGACCAAGCGTTTAAGGTAATTTAGGAGGTACGCTGGGTTTTAATTTTTTTTCTTTCAATCACAAATGCCTAACGTATTCTAAAGCTTGAGAATGGAAACGTACGCGACAAGGAAAGACGAATATGGCTTCTCATTGATCAAAAAGTTTAAATGTTAACAAAAGCATTAGCACTACACGACAACACCAAGTAAGAAGGACGCGAAAAGAAAGCTGACAAACTAGGCAAAACAAGTAAAGTAAATTACCTTGTTGAACAACGTTTTACGGCAGCGTAGCGAATTTACGGATGACAAACTGTAATCAAAAACTTCATTCGAAGATCACAATGCTGAAAACATTGTTCAGCTTACGGTAGGACAACAAAGGGTGCTCAAGTACAATTACAGATGACTCTAGCTCAAATTTCATTTTATTTATTCATTTGCTTTCTTCTTCCACAGAAATTGAAAGCTCGATATTTTCAAACAAAAGCTTGATAAAGCAGCTGGAAGGAGCTACAAATGTTGGCACCGCTTGCAATTACGTTCTTGATCATAGGATAGCAATATAGCCGCAGAAAATCTTCAAAACAACTCGGCGTTTTTAGATTAGGCTCCTCTGTCTCCACAAAATGTGTATATTGCCCGCAGCTGCGGACATTTTGCGTAGAAAAATTTTTAAAAATGCAGTTGGCCTAAGTTTAGCTGTGCTTGCTTGCGCAACGTCAGTTGCGTGTGCAGCAGTCTGAAAAAATTTTCGCCTTACCGCTATGCGCGTTTTCGTCTTCGGAAAACGATGGCAAAATCGTTTTTGACAACGTTAATAGTGTTTGCATTTCTTGACAAAAAAGGGGCATGCGCCTTCAGTAAGTATGAGATTTATGGAATTTATATTCTTTTGTTTCTTTTCCTTTTACTTAACAAGCTAGCCAGACGGGCATTTGAGTTTCAATTCTGTTGAACCTTCTTATCAGCATACTGTACAAATGACGCGCCTCTATTGTCAAAGGCTATCGCGTCTAATCGGGAGCTGCAGCTTTAGCAATTTTCCGCGTGGTAAAAAATTCTTTTATTGCCACTATTGGATTCAATATCCAAAACTGTTTATTGTTGTGCCGTTTAAGCGATGGTGACTCTTATTGTTGCTTCATGTGCTTTCTTGTTTGTCTCCGACACAGCATATATTATTTTTATTAGCCTTAAATTTCAGGACCTTCTTCCTCAGGTATGGCGCAAGAAAGAGCCGAACATCCAAAATGGACTTTGCCGCATGCTGACCCAGCATGTCAGCTCAAACTTTACAACAGCTTAACCAGGCGTAAAGAAGCTTTCATTCCAATCAACGGCAATCAGGTGGGCACTGCTTACGCCCTCATATTTTATAGCATTGTCGCTCGTTTCAAGGTGACGTGGTACATTTGTGGACCCACTGTTTATGACGTAGCCCATATGGGACATGCTAGGTTTCTTTTGCCTAATGATCGTCAGGTTGCAAGTCCATATTGCTCTTTTCGTCAGGTCATACATTTCGTTCGATATCCTCAGACGCGTTTTGAAAGATTACTTTGGCTATGACGTTTTGTACGTCATGAATATAACAGATATTGATGACAAAATTATAAAAAGAGCTCGGCAAAAGCATCTCCTTGAAAGGTATCTACAATCGGAACCCTCTACGCAGATGGTTGGTTCTTTCTCTTTCGCATTCGTCATGGTGACGTTTGCAATTTCAGTTTTTGAACGACGTGACGAGTGCTAGGCAAGAGTACGTAGCCAAAATGGAAAATGAGCCAAATGAGGACAAAAAGAATATGTATCGAAAGCAGGTAAGAAACAGAGAGCGGAATAATAAGGCTGAGTTTGATTGCTCCCTTTAAGATAGAGAAACTTGATAGCTCTCTATCCGCATTGGAAAATGCCTTTGCTCAACGTAACGAAACAACAATCAGTTTGTCAAAACAACAAGTAGTCACTGCCGGCGCGGATATGTTATCCGATTGGTTGGATAATCGCCAAAAAGGCACAGTTAGCGATCATTCTATTTTTGACTCGCTTTCGCGCTTCTACGAGGAAGACTTTAACAAAGACATGGCTGCTTTAAACGTCCTTCCCGCCGACGTGTTGACTCGAGTCAGCGAGTACGTTCCAGAAATTGTAGCCTTCGTAGAGAAGATTATCCAAAAAGGGTTCGCCTACGAGGCAAACGGCTCAGTCTACTTTGATACGATAGCTTTTGGTCGTCACAATGGTCATCGATACGGCAAGTTGGTTCCAGGAGCGGTTGCTGATGCTGACCTTCTCCAAAGTGCCATGCGCGAAGGCGAAGGCGAACTAAGCATTGGCGTCGACCGACTGCAAGTAAGCAAAAAACAGGGTACGCCCTCTTATTGTTGGTACAATTGCTTAATGAGCTCAGGAGAAGCGAAACCCAGGCGACTTTGCTTTATGGAAAGCGTCAAAACCCGGTGAACCATTTTGGCAATCCCCTTGGGGTCATGGTAGACCCGGTTGGCATATTGAATGTTCCGTTATGGCCACCGCCATATGCGGACAAAAGTTGGACATCCATTCGGGTGGCTTTGACCTTCGCTTTCCTCACCACGACAACGAGTTGGCTCAAACGGAAGCCTACTACGGCGTCGACCAATGGGTCAACTATTTCCTTCACGCGGGAACGTTGAAAATTGCCGGTTTAAAAATGAGCAAATCGCTTAAGAACTTTATTACCATTAAGCAATGTCTTAAGGAGTATACGGCTCGACAATTGAGATTGCTCTTTTTGATGCACAGTTGGTCCGACACGCTCGACTATAGCCGACAAAGTATGGAATTGGCAATCCAATTTGAGCGACTGTGCTCCGAATTCTTTCTTACCGTATCCCATTACGTTCGAAAGCATTTCGACCGTTGCTCGTCGGCCAGCTTTGTCAAGCTTGGTCGCAGAGAGTTGATTTTGCAACAAAGCTTTCAAGAAGCCAAATTGAAGGTGCACAAAGCGCTATGCGACTCCATTGATACTCGTACCGCCATGGATACGGTAAGAGAGTTGGTTGGTCAATGTAATATTTACATAAACGAAGAATCGGAAGGCCAACGTGTACCTTGTTGCTTGCTGCTGCGCAGCGTGGCCCTTTATATAACGAAATTGATGAGAATTTTTGGTGTAACCGAAGTGGCGGAAGAAATAGGTAAGCATATCCCATTCGTTGAAAAGAATATACGTATGTCAACTGTTTTAGGCTTCTCGGACGTTGGAAAAGGCGGTGCGACCAAAGAGCAGCTCGTTATGCCATATTTGAATGTATTGTCGGAATTTCGTGAACGAGTTCGCGAAGAAGCGCGCGAACATAAGATAGGATCGCTGTTGGAAGAATGCGATCGTCTACGCGACGAGATACTTGTCGATTTGGGGGTGCGTCTTGAAGATCGCAAAGGAGAGACTGTAGTAAAGTTGGTCGATCGCGAAGAGCTG
Organism: Trichuris suis; assembly: GCA_000797535.1. Classification (NCBI taxonomy): domain Eukaryota; kingdom Metazoa; phylum Nematoda; class Enoplea; order Trichinellida; family Trichuridae; genus Trichuris; species Trichuris suis. The sequence continues at coordinate 1,484,364 of KN538386.1, read as the reverse complement.
TTGAAAGAGCGGGAACAGAAGGCTCGTCTTGAAGAGGAGAAAAGACTTCGTAAGGAAAAGTTGGCCAGCATAGCCGAGGCGAAAAGAAAGGAAAAGGAAAACCAACGACGTCTTCCGCCCACTGAAATGTTCCTTCGAGAAAAGGACAAATATTCGGCCTTTGATCAACAGGGCATTCCAACGCACGATTTCAACGGCGAAGAGATAAGTAAGAAGCAGAGAAAAAAGTTGGAGAAACTATTTGAAACGCAAATGAAAATCTATCAACAGTATTTGAACGAAAATGGCGACAACGCCAAAATAGACAATTGCTGAATTTTCCTTAAGCCAAGAATAAACGCGTTCTCTTAATTTGGCTTTTTCCTTTCTCCAAATATGGCTATTGTTAGCTTACGTGAATACTTACGCTACGCTTGGCGGTATTATTGATCCTAACGAATTGCAATACTTTAAGCAATGACGAAAAAACAAAAAACAAGGAAACGTAAATTCAAAGATACGGATCAAATCCACGAAGAATTGAATAGAGATATTGAGGATGTGAAAAGAGGTAATTTTGACGAGGATCTACCCGGCCAAGGACAATATCCGTGCGTGGAATGCGAGTAAGTGAAAATGGAAACGTTCTTTTGCTATGCCGAATGCATCTTGCAGTCGTATGTTTGAAAATGGCGACGTGCTGCGCAAGCATAGGAAGAGTAAAGGTCATAAGCGGAGGTATATTGATAGAAATTTGCATATTTGGTTTTTTTGGAAAAAATACTTTGCAGAGTGAAGGATTTGGCTCGAAATCCCAAATATACGCAACAAGAAGCTGACGCAGCCGCCGGACTTGGAACATACCGTATACCGACGAAAAATGACCTCATGTAAGCATGTACAGGCGAACCCGGATTGCTTTTGCTTCATCCAATCGCTTCGGGCGCGTGAGACGGAGGTGAAACCAATATAACACCGTCACCACGTACGAACAATAATTCTATTGAACGTCTGCGTTCCTAAAAGCAGTTGAACTTTTATATAGTAAATAGTTGGAAAGAAATAAAATGAACAAACTGTGAACAATTCTTCGTACGTCTCTTCGTCCACCTCAATAATTGTTACCTTCTCTTCCACGTTGCTGAGAATCATGTTCAAATGCTGATCGTAAGCCTAAGGGCAAAAAAAGCTTTTCTGACAAACGTGTATTCAATGTGGCTAACGATTACATGCAAAACTCCGTATAGCTCACGATTATTACGCAGCTTTACGTATATGCGTTCGTTCAAACTTAGACGGACGAGATCAAGCGGTTCCTCGACAACCGGTCCTTGAGGTACCTATGTAAGCAAATATATACTTGTTAATGCTATGTTCAATGCGAATAACTTACTACTTCTTCCTCCGCCATCGAGAGCTGTTCAGAATAAAGAATATTGAAGCTGCAACACGTAGCCTAGTTAGCAGCGAAAACTTTTGAACAATAGAAAAATATGTCGAACGAATTTTTCAGCGCGTGAAATAAACTGTACAAAATTATTTTGCCAACCAGAAATCGCTAAATACAAGCGCTATCGGAAGAAGCGTCAAAAAGCGCATGCTTCTACCGATACGGAGAAAATTTCACACTTTTTCGTAAATAGTAAAAAAAAAGGTAGTCAAAATAAAAGGTTTTAGTTCGTGAGAGCATGCAAAACGAGACTTAGCGACGTACGTTGCTGATATCTTCTGCTACTGTTCGTTTGGGCGACCTATTGATGAGCAGGTACCGCTGGACACGGTAGGCACGTTCACTGGCTTTTTCCAATCTTCCCTGATCACTTTGCGGCGAGCTAAATGCTGTACGTACGAAATGTAATGCATGATTACCATATTTCTTTTTTAAGAGGAAAATGTGTAAATTATTTTTGCGTCAAAACATTTTTCATAACTGCGTTGCTTTACGGAAGTTTTAACCGTTTATTTTATAATTCAACAACACTAACCTATCGGAGCTTTCGGAGCAGTCCGTTCTCCGTTTTCAACGATTACCTATTTGGCCATAGCGTCAAAACATTCGGGCCAAAAATTACACTTTTCTTTAGCTTGTACTGTTTAAAAAAGGAATGGCAAACGAGCTGTTGACAGCACATGAGAGCAAACGTGTGCTTTTCGGCTGTAACTTCTTCCGTCCTCAGCCGTAACATAAAGGCTAAATTAACGTTGGAAACGCGAAACATTTGTTCTCAAAGTACTATCTTTGCATTAAAGTTCATTCTGAAGCGGACTTTTGCCATATTTTCAAGGGGAGCGCGCATTTTAGGAAAACTGTTGCTAGCTACAAAACATAAAGAGAATGCAGGTACTAATTTTCATATAGCGACCGATATACCTTCCCTAAAGTCTTTTTCCAAAAAGTCAGCGCGCGAGAGTCCAGCAGCTTCCTTAGCTAATATTTTTTCGCGTCTCTTCCTGTAGTTGCCCGCGAATAATACAGTAACCTGGCAATAATCAGGTTTTCTCTGGTCGTAAACATACAGTAGGATAAATAACTCGATTTCGCGGTTATGCACCCTCCCGTTATGCTGTGAGTTCGCCAGCCATCCTGTCCTGCCCTTACCTAAGCCTAAACCTAAATATAAGGCCTATATTTTGGCTTAGGCTTAGGCCAGGGCAGAGCAGGATAGCCGGGACGCTCGCCAGTAAAGGCAGAACAGGACGGCGACCCGGTTAACAGAAAGGAAGCGAGAATTTCTGAGACATTACGCGCGAAAAATCAAAAATCGATGGTGTTTGTCCTACTGTATGTTTAGGAGTTGAGCAAACCTGATTATTATCAGGTGTACTGTAACGTTTGCGGACCCATTTTTTCTTATCAAAGCCGTTGTGTAGATGCGTTTTCCTTTTTGGCAAGTTTATTTTGAAAAGTGGATCTTAAAATTGGTAAGCACATTTCGGAGCGTGTTGAAGCTCAAAAAATAAAAAAATATATGATCAAAAAAGCACCGCGCGTATTGCAATAACGTTAAGCTACTGTCCGCGTTGCGCAACAGTTCAACTGACTACAATGAATCACAACACTTTAACGTAGTGACTATAAAGGACACGTCTATAGTCTTTATCCAACCGGTTAAGGTAGGGCAGAGGAAGTAAAAAGTTGAGCCACCAATGCCGACCAAAGACTAACGCGATACGCTGACCGAGAGTTGGGTTGTCTTTGCCCAAAAAGAGATCAGCCATTTGAAAATAACCAATCATCGATCGGCCTGTCAGCACAAAGAACCATTGGACAAAAAAGAATATAGCTGCTACAATAGTGCTGGAGAAGGCCAGCGACAAAAGCATGACGAAGCCGAATTGAACCATGTTCCAATCCCATAAAAGGAGACGCTTCGTTAAGTAGACTGGCAGCAGACAATCGAACCAACCAAACGGCAAAAGTGGCCATTGGAACGTGTTGAAAAAACTTAAAAACTACCTTATTTCAACGACAAAACAATCGGCTTCTTACCTAGTTGTCATATAGAGGGCGTAAGCGGCGCCTATTAAAGCCCAAAAGAGGAAAACTATGAAATGGCGTTGATTGCCAAAGCCAACGCAACCGCCCATGAAGAAGCAGTGATGATCCCGTTTGAAAACGCAATAATTGCACAATGGGCAATGGTGGCAAAGCTTCGGCACCGTTGCTTGACAAGCTGAACAAAATTTCGTACCAAAGTGGGTGCCGTCACCGGACAGCGATCGTGACAATGTCATGTAGGAGCAAAAGGGCAGCGTCAACGATTGGTCATGGCGAAGCAGCGTATCAATGCGATTGTAGCTTGCTCGAATAATGAACAAAGCCAAGTTGACAAACAGCTCGCTAAGTACTAAGGTGGCAAAGATTAGAGTTTTGGGAAAATCGCCACCGTCGTAAAGCCGCGGACACACGTAGCACAAGCAAGTACCGGCAAGCAAACAAATTGCACCAACCGTATAGCATAAACCAAGTACGTATATACAGTAATGAAAACGCTTTACAATTATCCTCTTCAAATCTCGCAAGCGCTGCATAGCCTCCTCAACAGCAGCGCTGGCAATACGCCGCGTAGATGCCGCGAAAATAGTAAAAATGATCTTCATGTTCAAAACATATACACTGCCCAAGGGCCACACACCTCGTACGCAACAGATAGTAAGAGAACAGTCTCAAAAACAGTTGCTTGTAGAAACAAAGCTTTTACTGCGTCGGTACTGCAACGGTAAAAATCGACCCGCGATCGTGGGGGCGCGGGAACTGTACGAAATGCGACGACGGTGCAAAGTGGGCACGGACTAGTCAAAAGAAAAGAGTTGCGCCATAGGCAGTCGCCAAAGTTGGATAAAAAAAGAAAAGCAGCGTGTAACGCTTTGTTCAACCATGCGGCGACGGCGAAGGCCTATTGCTTGTTTTCAAATGGCAAAGCAAACCGGGCGACATTGGGATTTCCCTGTCGTGACCCCCCTTTAAGGGCGCGCGAGTTCCCGGGTGCTCAATCCATTTGCTTATTTCATTTTTTGCAGGACTGCGCGGGATGCTGGAAGAAAATAGAACGCCCGGACAAGAACGACAGTAACCTTTGGTCGACGACGGCGAATCGTTGGGGTCCGCTAAGGAATTTGCATTTCGCCTATGCCCGCTAAAGCATCGCAATCTTTGCGGTTCCAAACGTTTCCGAGTTGAAGGGTCGGTCCTTCGTAACGTTCGATCGGACCTTGGAAAAAGAAGGACCTTCCCTTTACCGTTGACGTTCGTTAAAGCACGAGAGCTCTTGTTAGACGCGACTGACGATGCTGAAGAGCGCACATTGACGCGTCTGGCTTCGTCGGAATTCTGTGAATACGAACGCTGAGTCCGAAAGGACATTTCGGACATCAATACGTCCATGACAACTTTTGCTACGTCGGATCGCTGAATGCGAGACGTCGATTTCGAACCAAGCACCGTGAACAAAAGTATGCAACTTGCCAAGCACAATTCCATAAAGAACAAACCTGAATGCCATTGCCACCACTGCAAAAACAATGCGTATCAGTTTCGAAAGTGGCCCGAATAGACAGACCGACCTTATCCGGCAGAGGGACGGATATCTTTCTCACCGACGTAACCATGCTTGACACTTCGTCAACTCGAGACTTTAGCGAATAGAGCAAATCATTATTGACCTCAATCATGGACAAAAGACGCCTTTCAGTTTCGGCCACTAAGCTTAATGTTCTATTCAAATTCTTCTGCATCTCCTCCATTTGGCGTTTGTAGGTGCGACTCAATTCGCTTAGATACTGACTGCTAAGGCTGATGTTGATTTCCAGCTGTTTGATACGATTGTTCAAACGTATGAAGACGGACTCTTTGGCACTCGTGCTTGAGCCGGGCAAAAGAGGCAAAGTTGACACCAACGTGGCGGCGCCACCGTTGCCGCTTAGGATCGTCTTTTTCGAATCGAAGCTTCCGTCATTGGACGAATTCAAAGGCTGCGGATATCCAACGGACGGAATAAGCCGTCGCCTTTTGAATTTGGTACGCGTTAGATTACTTTTCAAAGGGCACCACTTTGGCTGATCGCTTGTCATGGTCAAATGCCTTAGCAGTTCGCTTTTGTCGCTTGAGCAATAGCCATGCGAGGAACGGTTGCCATATTTGGCGACGGAGGGAGAGGTGTCATTGCCCTCTACGGTAGAAGGGCGTTCACTGTCGACGTGGCGCAAAGGCATAGGTGACCCGGCTGGCATTACAAACCTGTTTAGCATCAACTGCGTGAAGTAGCAACGACGGGAGGTGAACCGCTTTGACTGATTCTTTGGCGATAACAAGCAGGACCAATAGGACGACGACGCAACAGCGTATCCATTGGTCGAAAGGGGAGCAGAAGTTGACAACGGCGCACTAGCGCCACCACTGTCTGCATACCTTTGCTGCTGCTGGTCGGTTGTCGTTGTAACAACTTTGAAAACGAAGCTGGCTTTGTTAAGCACAGACTCGGCGATACTTTTTACGGCGTATCGAGCCGTGTTCAACAAGTAACCTTTTGCGCTGGCATTCTGCTCTTCCGAGTCGTTCAGCGTAGCACCAGACTGCTCCCCAATTGGGGATACGAAAACTTCGTGCTTCATTGCTTCCGCCTCGTATTCTTCAACCATGGATATGCCAAGTACGCGTATCAAGCTTAAAGGACAAAAATGCTCCGAGCCGTAATGGCTCAGCAGTTCAACCTGTAAACACGATGGCGGCACTTAGGGAAAAGAGGAAATGAAGAAAACAACATTTACCTTTATGTATTTTGCATAAAGCTTACTGGCGACCACGTAACGTTGTATTTGCCGAGAATCGGCGGCAGTCCATTCTCCGAGTAGATGCCATTCGCTGGACGGATATCGTTCGCTGGTCAGCACGCGAAACTCTTTTGGACTTGACGAGAAGAGTTCAAAGTTGGCCATCTCAACGCAGCTTATTTGAACCGTTTCGCATAGCTCAACAATGAACCATTTTGGTCCATCCGTCTCGCATGGATTCAACATATACTCGTCATTATCTTTGTCTACATCAACCAACAGCAATGGAGAATAGACGCAGCGGGAAACCGTAAGGCTTTTTTACCTTTCAACAATGCGGACGGATTCTGAGCTTCGACATTGGCGAGCATTACTTTGGCCCCGCAATCTTTGCTGGCGTAGTTTCGCGCCGCAATGGGTGCCGCGGCAGCCGGCGCTCCATTGGCCTTTGCAGCCGTGTCGGTAATAACGGGTTTCCGCTCTTCGAGCTTTCTGCGAGTCCACTCGTCGAATGACTGCAACGGTTCGTCGTCGGTCAATTGCAAAGTTTCATTTTGCGATTCAACGGTTGGAAGCTCCGTTTCCTTTCGCCTAAAGAGTTGCGGAAACGTTTTTTTTCTTCTTCTTTAAATATGCATAAACGTTACTCGTCGGAGGGGCACTTGAGGACGTTGGCCGTCGAATCGGCAGGAAAAAGGAGGTGCAAAAAGTATAAGCGTTCCTAAAGGACATTTCAGTTTTGAATAGATGCAATGTAATGGAAATAGATCACATACCGCCAAGGAACAATTGCCTTGAGGCTCGGATGCCGGCAAGTCAGTGGCCGTTGAAGGATTTGCTCTTAAAAGGACAACGATCGTAATGAAATGAAGGCAATCGGAAGATGGTGACATGACGACGATACGACGTGTGTCTTCTTTTGGAAATGACCACCAAACAAGGGCAAAGAGGGGTTAGAGCAAACAGGTTGCCGAGATAACGGCTTCGAAAGCAAATTGGAACACCAACCACAAATGGAAAGATGATTATAGCGACCTCTTACTTCGGATTCGCCTATTTGTTTACCCAACTTATCTGAGCGGGATTTTTACGAGCACAATGCAAAAAGCTAAATAAACATACATAATTAAAAAAACGCTCGAGGCATTTAGTTCGATCCATCCGCCATTTCTCCTCTGCGCAACAAATGCCAATCCATTCTAAGCTGCGTAGTTGGCATACTTTCATTAAGAGCAATCATTTGAAGCACATTTTCATTTTCAAACTTTCAGTAAACTTGTCACATCTTAGCGTGTCTTAGATTTAAAACCGAATGGCAAAAAGACCATTAAATACAAGGCATATTTAACGTTTTCCACTTTTTTCCTAAATACGATTCTTTGGAATAAGCCCCCACTGGCTACAGTACCACCACTCATCAACGGGAAGAATAAAGCCGCACTTTGAGTGATCAGAAAGCAAAGCTGAGCTTACGACGCCTACGTAATCACGTTTGTCGTTATGTAAATAAAAGCAGCGTGTCTTCTAACGGGGACACTTCGGAACTGAAAGCCTAAAAACTATACGGACAACACTGACCTGTATAAAACCAAAGCGAAGTGGCAAAGGCTCCGTTTAAGCTTGCAAGTGAGTTTAGCTTAAAACAAAGCAACAGATTGCCCAAATCGAGAGATCATAAAGAGCTTAATGATGGACCATTGAACTTTTGCAAATTTCTAACGCCACTTAGACGCCGCCTACGTAATGACCTAAATTCAAGTTTAACAGATAATGATAAATGTTACGCAGAACGCTCTGAGCAGCTAAACATCAATTACGAAAAGACCATTCCATCATTGGCACCAGCAGTCAGCATATAGCAGCCTAAGATGAACAGAGTTCTTAAAATTCCATAAATGAGACCTAAATGCGTAAAACCAACTGCAGGTTCATTCCAGCAGTCCCTCATGATGATTTGGCTCAAAAGAGTGCTCCATCCGAACAATTCAGAAAGGATAAAGAATTTTGAAAACTCATTATCTTCGTAAAAACGCTTTATCTGTTGGTATCCGCTTAAAGCTAACAGAAATAGAGATAATAAACTAAAAGTCCATTACGGCAGGCGGACTTGTAGAAACAATTTGGAAATAACGCTAAACTGACGTCAAGAAAGCGCTTGACCAACCCAATCATTTTAGGTGAAACAACAGGACGAAGCAGACGAAAATTTGCATAAATACTTTGTTGAACACTTACAGAAGTAAGAAAAAAAAGAATCGGCATCCCTGAGTCAACAATAAACCAAAACGGACGCAACGCATTCTCTTTCGCCTTCATGTGCAACGTGAACAGCGTGCATACAGTAACCTAATGGCCTGCAAGTACACGCGTAGACTAATAACCAATGTTTACGCCAGCGACAACAACGTTGCTCCCAAAGGCTACTATCAAATTCGCTGTTGGAAGCTTAAAAATTCACGTTTGATGCCGCTCGAACAGGCGACCCACATTTTCGACGTGTCGGTTGCGCGGCCGCTTTTTTCCTAAATTGTCGTCGTGCCGAACAACTTCCGATATTCGTCAACGACCACTCCGCGTCGTTGCCACCATTTCTCGCCGTAGAAAGCGTACCATCTTAAACACAAATGCGTATATTGGCGTATGAATGACAAGTTATTGGATAGTCAGGTACACTCCGAACAAGCTGCCGCCCAGATGGGCCGCATGGTCGAATAGCTGCCATCGAAACAACAAGCCGGCAATGTCAAGCCCAATGACAACAAAAATGGCCTTTAAGGAAAGATATTTGCTTAAGCGATGCGAGATAGGTTTTTCAAAGCTTACAGTATGCGCCGTGAACGTAATCGACGGAAGGAAGATGATCATCAGCTCGGCATTGGGTATCTTGCAACACGTATACATCAGCACGGCGAGGATAGCACCTGACTGAAAATAGAAAGAGGACGTTACGGATTTAGGAATGCTCGACTATGACCGTATAAGGAAAGGAATGCTTACCGCTCCAACGGAGGCTTTTGGACTTCCGGTGAGAGCTTTGTAGGTTAAGCCTGCTAAGGAAGCCACAACACCTGAAATTTGAATTAAGAAAGAAAAAATCAGCTTAGGAGAAGCAATACCTGAGGTCAGATACAAAGCATGGAACTGCTCAAGGCCTGTAACCCTTTCCACTAGTAAAGGCGCGAACGACCACAGCACGTACATATTGAGGGCCAAATGAATTGGACTTATGTGGGAGAATACGGAAAGAAGCATAGGAGAGCATAATCTTTCTAAAAAAGGAGAAAACGTCAAATAGCTCCCATAGGACCCCAAAGGGCGTTTAAGTTGGACTCACCACCATTAAAGGAACTCATGAAATAACGCTTCATGCCGGCTTGCAATGCTGGAATTCGCCATGCTGCACATATGGCTGTATTGACTAGCACAATGTACAGTACCGTTCTGGTACCAACGGAAACTTGCTGCCACAAGTTATTGAGCTGAAAAAGCATTGCGTAAGAATAGAGAGATTACTCATACGTCGGCGTCGCACCTCCTGACGGAATTCGCCGTACTTTTGTTCGGGAAATTTGAAAAGCCAATTACGACTGTCCAAAGTGCTTTCGCGCGATTTGCAATACCTTTCGTACTGCCAAATCGACGCGCCGACAAAGCAAGAGCCTCCAAACTACAAAACTTCAACTCAAACCGGACGACAGAAGACAGGCAGAGCGTTCTTACCGCCAAAGTGAACAGCAGAGGTTTGTACAGCTCGATTGGCTTCCTGTCGATTTGGCCGGCTGCGAATTCGTCAAATACCTCGCGAGGACTTCCCTTATTGAACCCGTTGCGTTTCCGGTTGGTCTCAATGTCACGCTTTCCGTAGGCTCGCCGCCGAGCGAAGCGTGCAAACTTGTAGGCGCATCGAATGGACAGTAAGGAAGTTGAGGAGGCCACAGATTTAAGGCAGCACAAACGGTAAGCGAACATTAGGAATCGCCCTAAACGTTTGCGCAACAAAGAGATACTAACAGTAGGTAGTCAGCGCGCAGCGCTGAAGATTCAGCCGGCTGCAAAGAAGCACAAGAAATGACGCACGCTTTGCGATTTTATCAAACTCGTAACAGTATGAAGATCTGCAAGCAGCAACCCACGCTATTTTTCCATTATTACTCGCCCGCCAACAATCCCTTTGTACAGTAAGTACATGTAACCTTTTGACCGTTCGTACTGTAGGTGTTGAACCCTTAACGGTTTTTTCCCGAAAAAATGAGTTCTCTGCTCTTGGATCACGTTTCGGGAAAGACGGTGAGCCATTTTGGCGAAGCGCTTAAAAAGGCTTATGCCGAAGGCGAGCCCGCTCAGCTATCGTCGTTCAATCCTTATACGCAGACAGGAGGGTAAGCATCCGTAATAGAAGCTTCTTTAAATCAGTACTTTTGTTTTAGCACGATTGCAGCAATTGCAGGCGAGAATTTCGTTGTCATTGGAGGCGATACGCGCATATCGCTGAACGACTATTGCGTACTTACACGAAGTGGTCCGAAGGTTTTTGAACTGTAAGACGATGGCTGTAGCTCCCTTGGTGGTTAAATATTAGATTTTTAGAACACGATCAATTTATTTGGCAGCCACTGGCTTTCATGGAGACGTTTTACAGTTGGTTCGAGTTCTGCGAACAAGAGTGAAGGTAACTTGCAATTTTTTGCGCATTTCGCTTTATAGGCTTACTTTTAAGCAATACTTGTTCACTTATGGTAAGCATATGGACGTACACGCCGCAGCGCAGCTGCTTTCCAGAACTCTGTACTACAAACGATTTTTCCCCTACTATACGGGGGTACTGTTGGGTGGTCTCGACTCGGACGGTTAGATTTGCCATAGCTTTGCCAGTTTAACTGTTTTTTTTTCTTTTCAACAAATAGGCAAAGCTGCTGTGTACTCGTACGATCCAGTGGGAACGATTGAAATGCTACCGTACTCGGCTCAAGGTGAAGCATCGTACTTGGTCGAACCCTTTTTGGATAATCAGGTTCATTGAAAGCTTGAAAATCGTCTTACTGTTAAAAATGGATTTTTTCAGATCGATTGGAAGACTCTGCCGAAAGCGCTGAAGATGCCGCTTACGTTCGAACGAGCCAAACAGCTATTCCACGATGCTTTTGTAGCCGCGACGGAACGCGAAAAGTCGACCGGCGATTCTTTGCACGTTGTAGCGCTTTTGGCAGGTTCCGCGCCTGTTGAGTATGACGTTGTGTTGCGTCACGATTAGCTTCAACGATAGACAAAAGGCTACGAAGTCATTAAATCAATTTATTTGCTTTTCAATGTCGATTTCTTTCGCGCAAATGTTTTCACCTTTCCGTCGCTCTTAGACCATAGCAGCAATAGATGTAGCCTAAAGGTGGCCAACTTTTCGCCGAATATCTCCTTGAACGAATTACGTAATCACATTTAAACTACAATTATGCCTTACCAGTATTTTTGCCTGTTCCGGAGTCAACTTGTCGCCTTCTTTACATACTGTATGGTCTCTTTCAAGGACAACGACACCTGAAAATACCTGTGCATCATTTTAATACGCCATATAACAAATCGTTCCAACCTTTGCGAAGAACAACGGGAAGACCCAACTTCCGTAGGTACGGTTCCATATTGAAAGGAATTTCCGTAAGAGGACCGGCGTCAAGGGATACTGTCCGTGTTGCTACATTTCCACTTCTCGCGTATTCTGGACGTGAATAATTTTTGAAGTAACTGAAATAAGGGAACGTCAAAATCACAGTGGCATGACGTCATGTATAAGCATTTTTAAAACGAATATCTGAAAGGACTGTATTGCATTTCCAAGAAAGAAAAAAGACTACAACAATTATGATGCCCAAGGCCAAGGTCCTTAAAGGATTATGTTAAGATTTCCGTGACTTTTCATACTGTACTGCGTGTACCTGAACACTAACTACAGTAATATCTGTGAATGCTAGTGTGTCGTCTCGAGTAAAACTGTCTACGGATCCTCGTCAGTTATTAATAGTTCCGATTTAGCGATGCAGCAAACTGCCTTAAACGTGAAAAACAGCGATCTACCTAACAATATCATCCGGGGAACGCTGCGTGAACATCAGACCGCATTGTCCAGAAATACTACGACTAAGCTTGTGTAAATTTTTGGAGTATTCTTCGCTGGGCTGACGTCCCAACGCTATTGCTATCACGCTGTTTCGACCAAACAAAAACCTGCAGAATTACAAGTTTGGAAAAGAAACTCAAATAGAATTGTCACCTGCTGTCGTCACGGAAATGAGCTCTGACTTCATTCATACAAGATGTACGCATGTTATCCGCCGTGAACAATATGACCTGCTCGTACTCGTCAACGCACTTTCGCACCTTTTCCACAAGTTGCTCGTTTGCGGCGCGGCCTTTTTTCTTTACTTGAGTCAACGATACTGTAATGAACAAAACGTCATTCACATCAATTAACCATAAGGAAGCCTTACTCTCTTTATCACGCTTGGAACGCGGCATTTTCCGAATACGAGATCAAGTATAAATTACTGTAGAATGGAATTAGTGAAAAGCAGGCTACTTATTCCCCAAGTACCGTAAGCTACCTGAGGGTCACGCTCGGACGAAATTTTCTTGGATCTAAATCGCTAGATCGCTTGGCCAAAAATCCAACATCTCATTTTATGCTTCTCTTACGAAACATGCGAAGATCCTAGGACGCATCTCGTCTTCACATACTTTTAGCGAGACGCCTAAAAGTTTTGTGAAACGTTGCATGCGCAAATAAGTAACAGTGGAAAGACTCAAAGCATGGTTAGGGTCTTTCCTGTTTGCTGCCCACAAGTCATACTGTAACTTTTCCGATGCCTTCGCCTTCGCCTAAGCCTAAGCCTAAGTCTAAGCCAAGCTACTGTGACGACAGCTCCTGAGGCTTAGGCGAAGGCATCGGAAAAGTTACAGTATGACTTGTGGGCAGCAAACAGGAAAGATCCCATGGTTACTATAATAACGTGTACAGGCATGGCAACATAACTTTTGGGGCCTTTCGTATCCCGTCTTCTCAGCGGCTATTGCAAATGTGTGTTCAGCGCCTTTTCCATACCCGGAGAGCACTATAGACGAAACTAAAATCAGGTATCCGTCTTAAGCTTTAGCATAAAACCTGCAGTTGCCTTTAGTTTAGGCTGCCTGCAGTTACTTGCAATAATGTAACTTGATTTCTGTTTTTCCACCTACAGTATCCTATTTAAACTTTCAAATATGCAACAGCAGAAATAACGTTGTGAAAGATGTTGGAAAACATTTCCGACGGTGGCTTTGCGTGCAGCCTCTCAATGCAAAACATTTGAAGTGCCAACGAACTTCGAAAACCACTTTACTTTAACGATTTATAACATAGCGAAAAGGAAGAAAGAGATCATCGCATTAAACTCTTATCAAACGTTGAAATGAGCATAATGACCATAGGAAGAGAAAGAGTAATCGGTTGCACTTCGATTGTGCCATGAATTCGATATGCTCTTTCGGTATACTTTCTATATACGGCCTTCAGCGCGCTGCGCGACAAAATTTGAAAGTCCCATTTCCCTGACTTTAGCGAGTATATCCGGTCGATTTTCACCCGCTTCGTATACCTGAAAATGCAAATTAATTGTAACAGGAGATACTCAATGGATGGAAGATAACCTCAACGGCTTCGAAACGTGGCTTAGGACACGTGTGAAACTGCAATACAATTTTCAATGGCTCCGACGATGTTGTACTACCCTCCGGTGGTTTCCATTCAGTTTCTATGAGTCGCTCTCCGATAAACTTCAAATGCGCCAAATGCAGCGTCTCTCGAATCACGCTTCTACGAAGTAACAAAAGCTGCAAAGCAAATTTAAAGGAAAACTTTACAATGGATCGAAGCAGCCTTCCGGAGCAATGCAATCTGGTAAAATAGTTGAACGATCAACACTGCTGTTGGGATCGCCCGAAGTTGGTTCAACGTTCCTTCTTCTATCCTCTTCAGAAGTCAATGCCTCTAAACGGCTTCGCAACTCCGTTAAGGCCACGTCCTATAGAAGGAAGCATTTAAACGAGGCTAAGTTTAAAAAGCAATCATACCAAGTTGCCCTTCATCATTTCAATTGCAGCGGTTGGCAAATGCAGGCTGTGCAACAGCTCGGATAATTCGTCAAAGTAAGCCTGGCTTTTACGAAACTGCAAAACACATAACATCAAGCTGAAATAAGCCCATGCAACTCACAACTCACAATTTCCATTACTGCATTGGCCTCCTCGTCGCTCTTTATACTGCCGGAAAGGGTGGGATCACAAAAGGCGTTGGGAAATTCGCGCAATCTTCGTTCCACCCTTTTAACTACATCATCAGCTTCCTTGGCCAATGTGCTAATCAAGCGTCCACGATGAAGTGCTAAACGCAAGCGGCAAAGAGCTTATTTAAAGATTGTCTGCAGAGTCGGTTAGCACCTAAGGCACTGGAAAGTTCGTCGGCACTTTCCTCCGAACTGCATTGCCCGGCAGGGTTGACAATAGAGCGTTCCTTAATTAAGGCAATCTGATCCAGCAGATCTGATTTCTAAACGAACGAACGTACACTTTAGATATTCCAAGCTTTTGTAAGGCAGCGACCCAAAAATAAGGCAAATCGAAGTAACGGCTTACCATTTTGCGCACGTATTGTACGTAATCGCTGTCCGGCTCGGCACAATCCATACAGCTTGCTTTGCTGCGTTCGAAAAGCAAAACTACAAGCGCTATTGTTACGTGTTTTGAAGAACGATAACACAAAATTGTGATGCTCAGGTACATTGCACCATATGACATTTATGCGACTCGACTCGCTTCCGCTAGCGAAGTGGACTTTAGGTGGCGGAAGCCCAATAGCAAAAACGTTTTTACTTTTTTTGCGCATTTCATTGTTTTCCTAGCTTATTGCTAACTAAGACAGCATTTTCCTCCCTCTTAGGGCGCTTTTCAATGTCAGACCAAGCGAATTCGACAAAGCAGAACATTTTGCTGGGCGAAAATTTACGGAAGAAGCTTACTGGACCGACAGTGCCGCAATAATCAATTATGCAAAAAATGCCTACATTGTGTACGCACCCTAACCTGAACATCATTATAATACAGTAGGCGGGTGTACGGCGCGGCGATCGGTTTTGCAATATTTCTTTCGATTGTCCTACTGTGCTGCTTGACGGGAAGGAAATAAGAAGAAGAAACATTTTGCTTCTACCAACGGCCAGTAATTGCATTGGAAATTTTATTATTCCACTTTAGCGAACCTCCGTCAAAGTGTACGGTAAGTGACCTTTTCGATCAGTGCTTTTTGCGTTTATGTGTTGTGCAAAGTAACATAAAGCGAGTTGAAAAGCAAAGCAATAGCGTTGTAAATCAGCGCGGTTACCTTACGTCAAAGAGCTTATTGATAAGACTTTGAAATTTCCTTTCCTTAATGACCAAATGCTAAGAATGACTTTACTCGCTGTCCGAACATTCTGGAAACTCGCTTTAGGCGACTTAACAAAAAGGACACCAACTGTTGAATGCTACTTTGCGACTTGTGTTTGTCAACTTTGAAGCGGCGGTCCGCCAAGCAAACAGCGCGATCGATTCGGCTCAATGCGACCCATCATAATAACCATTGGTCAATTTTCATTGCCTCATTCACGTTTGAATGAATACGGCAGAGTAATGTTAACTGCTTTCCATACAACCGCGACCATCCCTTTACTTAAAGTTACTGACACTTGTGCCATGCTTAATCGACTGCACTGAAAGATGAATGGGATGATGATATGGCAGTGGTTGGCTTTTCCTGTAGCGCCATCTGTCCGTTGTCCTTAAGCTTACGTGAGCTGAGGTCGTTAGCCTTTGACGCACACGGTGGACGATCGATCTTCAAAGACACTTGTCGATGGAGCCTCGGAGATGTTATCGTCAAATCAGGACTTCGGCCGTGGCTTTTCGCGTCAACAGCTAACAAGCTGGCAACGTTGGTCATTGCGAATTTCCTCTCTGTTCACAAAGTTGTTCGTCCATTCGCCTCTGGACGACCTCCATATAAGGGGCTTCCTTTGGAATAAGTAACCATGACGACTTTGGGTAAACCATAAATCGACCTGCCAAGAGAGAAGGACAAATGGCCGAAGCGGACTGCGAAGCAACAAATCCAACCGAAGCGTTTAGATATAGTAATGGCAGCTTCCGCGAACCATCTTGGAGAGCCTCCTATCATTACGACTTTGATTTTGATCTTCAACTTTTAAAGGTAAGCAAGCTTACGTACATTCACGCTTTTAAAGGCGGTGCTAAGTATACGGTAGGTTAGAGCTTAACTTGGTATAAGTTTTTTTTGAGCAGCTTTCAATATAAGCTTAGCAAATTGAATCCATTCAATCGACTGAGGGCGGTACGGTAGAAAAAGAGAGAATGTTGCTTAGTGAGCTTTTGGCGCCACGCTGTAGCGCTTAGCAACAATCGTCGTGGAAGGGGGAAGAAAACAGCTTTTCGACTTTTCCCGCCGACCACCGGTGCGCCCATTTGTCCATTCCTTTGCAGCAGTGCGGTTGAGCCATTCGAGCGCGGATTGATTTTCGCTAAGACGGTCGAATCTAGCCGAAATGCGACTTGAGAATTCCGTCCACTTCGATTTTGCCGTTTCTCTCCTTTGCCTACTTTTTGCCGACGACAACGCGCATCTACGAACATTCAAACTTCATTTCCAGACGGTCTCTGCCTAAGTGCTGCACACGCCACTGTGCGCCTCTTCCTTTCGTTCGTCAATAGGAAAGAGGCTGCTGCCTTCACGCAAAGGCTCGCGTCATCGAAATGCGAATAACATGCTATATATAGTCAGTTAAGGCAATGGCGGAAGCTAACCTTTTAAGCTTGCATAATCACCAACTAGACGCAAAGTGCTCTTATGCTCATAGTTATATAGAGCGAATGAATTTCGCTAAACGAACCTGAGGTCGTTTAATGCTAAAAGTAAATAGACGTAAGCTCGGCCGAGGCGGCAAAGCGCTTTGTCTGCTTACATGCCATTGTAGAAGACGAACTGCATTAGCCTCGTCTGTACTTGTATAGGAAAGGCTGAGCAGTATATATGTAAATGTAGGCAAATTTCCTCTACGCCATTACAGGGGAAGAGGGGGACCACTCCGAACGAGAATTCAACTTAGTCTGCCTAAATATGGATGGAGACTTTAATGTCGCGCTTCGATGATGACTCGAGCGCCCTCATCCGGTAGAGCACAAATGACTACGCTTTAGAGCGACTTTGCCGAAAAACACGCAGAGACGCCTTGACACATTGTCCTTGTTAATCTTCGTTTCCGTAGGAGGTATTTTTTTAAAAAATGTCAATACCGCCGGATACTAAGCGTCTTTACGCGTTGAAAGGACTAAAGTAGTGTATCCGTGTGCTGCGGCGGCTGTTGCATGCGGAAGAATTGCCGCCAGCCGACTGCGCGCTCGTTCAACGCCTACGCTACTGAGTTGGGCCAGCCGAGTTTTGCTTGGTCGTGTCGGTCGGCGGTAATCACGATTGTTCGAGTCACAACACGGACCAATATTAAAAATACATTTAAGCTGTAAGGACCACTCCTATTTTGCAACCATTGGCTTCGTCCCTATGGTGAAGTCACACGCACTTTGAGGGCTAAGAATTCAACATCCGCCCTGGTAATCGCGCGCCTGATGAGTGATGACAAAAGTTTGCGTCTAAGCACCGCTGCTGTCTCTCTCCCCGTTGGTGAGAGAGAGAGAGTTAACATTGATGCACTACTGCTTTTCGCTCTCTCTCTCTCTCTCCTCAGGCGGCGCCGTAGCTTGTCAGCCTTGTTAGCTTGGCATCAAGCCAAATGACACCCAGCTGAGCTTGCAGTTCGATTTGCCTTCTGCTTTGATAGTGTCCGGCTTGGACGTTTTTGGAAGCTACGCCTAATCCATTTAAAAACAATCATTATATGGCTGGCGCCTTAGCTCAGTCGATCGGTTGAATCGATAGACGACGAGAGCGTACACAGGTTAAAAATATGGTATGGTCAAGCAGAGAGGCTATCTTCAATAGTGCACCTACGTCGCAGGTAAGGGTATGGCCCAATGTGTGTGTGTGTGTGACGCGTAGGTTGTTCAATGACTCCGGTTTTTCAAGACCTATCGTTCGTTGCTTGTTGCCAGTAGGTGTTGTCTGGTCGGCTGGACACGCTCTGGCGACACCCTTTTGTCTCGAGTAACCACTCGGCTTTCCCTTTTCCCTATAGGAGAGCCCCTTTCGTCTTTGTTGCCTTCTCCATAAGACCAAGTGGCTATGTTCAATTTGACGACGCTTCTTCGCTTTTCAGAGAATCCTTCGCGCCGACCTAGAAGAGTCTGGCTATCAGAGCGCGTTGACAAGATCACAGAATTCTCAATATGGTACCGGCTGGTTGTACCACGATTCAGAAAGCATTGCGTCGACTAGCAGTTGCGACGAATGGGGTATGTATTTCTCTTAGCTTTGATTTTATTCCATCCGCCTCCATGTTTGGTCACGTAATGCATTAAGGCAAGATGTGCCGTGAGTCATATCTTTTTAAAATAGTTCTGCTTTGATGCAGTTTCCATGCCTTCTTGCCTTGACCTACTTTTGCTTCCATTCTTGTAGCTTAGGGAAATTTTTCCCGCCACCCTTCTAGTCCAGTTAATATTGGAGACATTGGAGGCTTCAACTGTCAAGTGAGCCACTTTACCGCGTCCATGCCATTGACATTATGGTTCCAACAACGCCTTTGAGAACACCTGATCATCCTTCTGCCATATTGTCAGCCATTTTCGCTTTCTTTCTTTCTTTCTTTTTGTTTTTTTTGACTGCCCAAATATAGATAAGGCGCTGCAGCTGCAGCAGCAGTATCGTAGTGTTTACAAACGTATACGTCCGCTAAGCGCGGCTCTTTTTGAAATGAAATCATTGTTTGCCCATTGCTGCTCAAGCGACGAGTTAATTGTCTAATTCTCTCTTGCCAAATGCCATTGCAGCACCTTATTTGGAGAGAACTGGATCGGCTTAGTTATGACAAGTTGTGTTCGCGAACACGTTAGTTGTTGTATTTCAGATGGCTACATGACGATCGACAATGAACGAATCAAAATTCGGGAGGTCTCCGATCTGTTGGTCACTCGTTACGCCTTCATCTCAGGTTGGCTATGCTCGTATTGTTTTTGGGCGATTTAAAAATGGAAGTGGGCAACGTTTAGGCGCCAAAAGCGAACAAGGCTTACCGGTGCTCACCTTTCCGGACAGTCACGTGCAATTCTCCTTTGCCGACTATCGTATATTGGTCAACTATCTTGCTCGATTGCAACCGTAAGAGAGAGCAAAGACGACCGACCCATTGAGCCCCCTAAAGTGATTTCCATTCATTTTCAGAGTCGAAGATATTTTCAATGGGTTTGTTGCTATCATTGATCGACGAACGGACCGATGGTCCTCCGTTAAAACGGTGCTTTCTTATCTTACGGTGAGCTGGTTAGGATTTATGCATTCTTGGCTTCGTTGCCTTTTTCAGTAATTGCCCAAATTTAAATTTTTTAAAACCACCATCCCGCTGATTCGTCTCGTCTTTTTCTGTTCAGCTATTTTTTCCCGGAAGCCTTCGCGTTGCCTATGTGCTAAAGCCGGACGGAGTGCTACAACGAGCGTTGGAAGTTGGCTACAAAAGGATATCGGAAGCGAAGAGATTTCAGGTAAGCTTTCCTTACTGTACTTTGGCTTTAGCAACTTTTCCCGCGCGTATCTCTAAGTCGAAGTCAACATAAGCGGCAGCATTTAGTCAGTGTCGTCATGACGGCGACAACCAACTGCTATTGGCTTAAATGACGATCCTGTTTTTGCGTAGGGGATCGAATTTAGGTCACCGCACAGCAATTTGCATATGCTTTAAACAGAGATGCAAAAAAACTTGGCAAGCTGAAGTCACTCTGCTCAAAGTTGCAATATCTTTTGCCGGAAATGATTTGCATATTCAGAAATTATTACAGTATTGCTGAATATGCAAATCATTACTGCATGATGGACCAACGTTTCCATCTGCAAGTCGTAACTGGCATTGGATTGCTGTGAGAAGAAAATTGAGAGCTTCAAAAACCCCTTTACGAGCCTTTTGCTAGTTTTCGAACGAACTTAATAATTTCGTTGCTAAGGAAAACCAATACGCCAACCGCGTTTTAGCGGATTCAAATTTCAAAGCAGTCGCAATTGACATTTAAAAGCATAAGCGTTAAGAACGACTCACAATGGTATTCCTCAATTTTTCTCAATTGCGTGATGTCCATGCGAAGCAATTGGGTTTACGTCTACGTACGTTGACGAGCACACCCCTTTTGACGCATATGCTCTCTTTGATGAATGGGCCTCGTAAAGTAGTCTGCAATGACGAAAGCTTAAGGGCACAACTTTCATTGCAGTTACGAATGGCCAACGTGCCAACATTCTCCTTGTCCGCTTCGGTTGTAAAATCTTTATTTTTCCGTACGTTCGCGTAAAGCAGCCAGATGAATCGCTCCATTGACGCCATTGAGAGATAGATGCAAAGCGGCTCAATGTAACGACCTATAATTCAAAAGTTACTCAATCGTTTCCATTAAGAAGTATCATTGCGTCTGCGCGAATGTTTTATTTCCGTCTGATCGAGGTTGAATGGCCGCTTGTTTTTACATGAATGCAAAAAGCGTTCTCTCAATGGGCCGCTGAAGCGTTACGTGCATATTTGCATGTTTTGTTGACAACAAACCGACGCCGACTATCTCTTCTGGTCATTCACAACTTAAGGTTCAAACCTATCCGGCGGTCATTCAGTCCGGAATAACTGTCATTCAAAAGTTCGCAAGTGTCGACACAGCGTTTTGGCAGTTCGTTAAACCCTTAAATGGACGCTCATTGACCGAAGGAGAGTTTTAGCAAAAACAAAACCGATAAGGGCATATTGCAACTTGTCGACGCCACTCCATGGATCCGCCGGAAGCTTTTCAAGTATTGATTTTTGATAATAACCTTTTCCATAGGACCGTTACCCCCCTCTCAATGGTCCATTTTGGGACGGATCAAATTTGTTGTTGTCATAGCGACAAGCGTGTTTTGTAGGTTTTCGTTTGCAACAATCTGCTCGAGTTGCATCGCTACGTTCATCCGTCTCGTCTGACGGTCGACCTTGGTGGCAGCTTTTGTTACAATCACCTCGAATGGCTTCAACATCGAATGGTTGTACAATTTTGCTCGATTGACTTTTTTTTGCTCTAACACTGTTGTCTCTCCCCTTAGGAGGTCGAACGACTTCGCTGTAGCGCCGAAGGCATAGCTCGAACGTTGGATGAATTTGTGCAAAGTTTGAAGGACACTGAACTACCCAACGACGCCTCGACCACGGCCCACATACTAACGTCGCAACGTACGGACAGGGATGCTATTAAGGCAAGTTAATTGGGGTCGAGCTCCCGCCAGGGTTCTCTCTACCTTAGCTCGTAGAGAATTTGCTCATTGTGACCCGTAGACTTGCAGGAGGACTTTCGCATTGTGGTTCGTCGAGGTTTCGACCTGCTCAAAGCGGTTCGTCAAGTCGACAGCAAACCAAATGCCGATCAATTGAGTCCAACACGATTGCACAACGTGACCAGCGTTCAACGTACCCTACTTCAATTGGAGGACGCGGAAAAGAGCTTTGACAAATTTTGGCCCGATCACGAACTCCGCTTAGAGCACTGTCTTCGATTGCGCCAATTTGAGGAAGATTTCAAAAAGGTGAGTGCCCTTGAAACACCTCTGCCTAATCTCGCGTCGTCGCATCAATTGACGGGCGGTGCCGTTTGCCTGACGTTCGTTCAATTCGACCAGTTTTTTTTAACAATCGTCAACAACCACAGATGGTCCACTTCCTTTCTCCGTAACAGTGTTGCAACGTGTACGGCATTGTGTTTTTGAATCTCTTTTTTTTGCCCATCCTTATCTCGTTTGCTGAACGCGTCCTGTCAACGAAGCGACAGCCGTACGATGGTGAGATGTGTCCCCCACTCGTCGTCGAAGGATAAGAACGTCGTTAGGAGAAAATTTTTTTTCACCAATTCATCCTTTGAAAAACGATGGTATTCGATATCTCTCTCTCTCTTCGTCTTCTCTTGCAATTTCACCCGGCTCGAAACGAATGATGGCGTCTATCGCTGCCAGCCGGCTGCTGCTAGCCAACAGATGACGACGCGCGTCTTTGCTGCTCGTAGTTGCATAAATTAAGGTCTTTGAATACGAAGCGATTTTGCTTGTTCACAAGATCGCGCGCGCGTTCCAGTCGTCTACTAATAGATAAGGGGACGACGACAGATTGCGTACTCCCTCCGTCGAGGTGTAGCGGCACAACAAAGCTGGCCTTCTTCCTTGTTAGTCGCATATGCGACAGTCTACGCCAGGTGAGAGAGGGGCGCTTACACCTTAAAGGGAAAAAATGTCTTACCCCTTTTTTTGCATGACCATTTCTGCATCCGCGTCTCCGTTTGACCTACAGACCTTGAACTGAACAATCCACCGGAGCAAAGTTCACCAAGTTGAGCCGTTATTGGGCCAACGCGTTTGCAGCGACGACCAACCTATTGGAAATGTCCACACTTTGTTGAAGGGAGAAAAAGGCGGGAAATTTCTTATCCCAAAAGCAATCTTAACCTTCCGTTCCAGATGGTCAGCGCTTGTCAAAGAGAGGCTCCCTTAGACTTCCGCTTGAAAGAACATCCGGTCTTGGGCCAACCGCGAGACCGTTTTCTCCGTCTGTCTTCCATCAGCCGCCATAACAAAGCACTTATCGTCGCTGCGGACGTGTCGGTTGTAATTGCCATTTCAATAGCCTTTTATAGGCGCCCTTACGCGGGGTGTATACAACCCGCGTTAAAGTAGCCGCCTTAGTTTGATCTTTCATCCGTATACTCACCATTGGTCCTTGAACTTTTGTTCGCACGCGACTGCGCAGTGTACAGCGTCTCCACGTTTTCTAAAACAAATATCCCCTTAGCATTGTTTGCCCATTTATATACGGTACGTACGGCTCTAAGGGCGCTCGTTGTGCCTGTACATCCCATAGTGTGGGCAGGTAGGTTTTAAATTTTTTTTATTTTCAACTTTTTCCCAGAAAAGGTCACGACGCGAGATGCTATAAACTCTTGCATGCTTAGACGTCATCTCCTCTACTAAAAATAGTATTTATGAATTGACGTCAGCGCCTTGCTCCACCTGTGGGAGGTAAATAGGGCGTTCTGCCTTTTTTTTAAAAAAATCCGCACGATTGTGCAAAAGATGCCGTCAGTTGCCGTTGCAACATTGATCGCGTTGAGCTTGGGTGAATGAGCTACGCGTAAGTTCAGGTCTGCAAAGGGTCCATTGTTGATTTCATTCAGAATTTTTTGGAAGCTTCATTAAAGTCGATATAGTACACACGAACGTCAACAATTCACTGAATTCCATGAATTGCTGGAAGGAGAGATAAGACACGTTGATTCAAGTGAGCGCCTTTAAGTTGTTTGAGCTGAAAAAGAGGGCTTACCTACATAAGCGTGAACGGATATTGACTGGGCGATATGTGGGTGCACACTTCCACCGAGTAAATGCTGAAGACTTGCAGCTGCAGCTTTTTTTCACTTCTTTCCCATTCTTATAACAATGACAGCCTTTGCTACGACAAAAATGGCATAGCTGTAAGCTTGACGGAAGGTGTTGACATTCCTTTGCGCATTCTTTTTTTATTCCGTCAATTTCAAAGTGCCAAATAAGTTTGTTAATCGCGACGACGCCTTCTTGAAGGAAGCGTTCCGCCAATTGGTCCGCGCTTTTAATGACGATTTTTAAAATTTCCCCATCGGCGCGCCGCGACGCTCCAGAAGATTGTGTCTGTTTTTAAATCGAGGGAACCGATAGCCTCAGGATGGGCGCTCAGTCGCATCCCAAAGTTCTCATGTTGCAATTTGACATGTCGCGTCAATGCACTTCTCGAAAATCGTATTAATGGACTGGCGCCCCGCGTTGGAAAGTTTGTTTTAATTTTTCAACATTCCTAATCGTGTTTGACGGCGCGCAGGTGCGCACCCTGTCGACGTCACGTCTCTATTGGCTGCTCAGCCTTTAGAGCGACCCTTCAAGATTGCGTATTGCTGCGGTTCGCTCAACGGATTCGTCTCTGGCTGGGCAAACGAGGCGGCGAATTGGTTGAACATTTTTCTCTCTGCTTCCGGCGACTTCTTCAACTTGTCCCTTTCGTTCGGGAAGCGCTGCTTGACGTCTTAACATTGCTGTCACTCCGTCGCGATAGTTGTCTTATCGTTGGCCTCCAATCTTTGTTCATCACTCCAAAACAGGTATATCTGATCCCCAATAGGGCTAACAAAGAGAGAGCAAACCTGTTCACTAGCTGTTTTTTTGACACCAGCGAAGTTAACACGTTTTTCTCCATCCGACATATGGGATATATAGGTGGCCAGATATAGGCAACTCCAATATGTGAACCCTTTGAGCAGAACTTGACTGAGCTTGCTCACTGGATTGACTGTTGAGTGTTTTTTTGTTCGTCCAACCTTGTATTGTTACTCGGCATCCTTTGCGTGGGCTAAACTGAACGGTATACAGATGGGACACCCTATTGACCACCACTCGACTTCCATTTCCCTTTGGAAAGTGTCAATAGAAGCTCAGCTGCCCATGTCAAGTAAAACCTTTGTTCCGTTTTCTATTTACAAACGAACAAGAGCACGCACATAATGCAATGCAGCCACCTCCTGTGGGCATGTCGGAAGTCACTCTCTCGGCATCGCACGGAAAGCCTTTTGGCAAGTTGCTTTCGCATACTTCTTCTTCTTCTTCTTCTTCTTGCCGACCGTTCGGGGGACGTCTTCGTCGTCGTCTGGCTTAAGGCTGTCCCGCTTTTCTCGCGTTTGCATACCAATACTTCAAGGCACATTGCCAACTTTTGAATTTAGTCTTTGCTCAGCTGACCTGATGGCGAGTTTTTTCAGCTTCAAGCTAACTTTTTAAATCATCTCGATCGCCTAAGGAACAGCAACAACGACGGACGAGCGGATGAACAACGTTTGTACTCAATAGAAGACACGGACAGACTGATCGACGAATATCAAAGTTACGCGAAGAAAACAGAGGTGAGCACCCATTTGACATGTTAAGAGGAGAGTAAATAGCTCTTGAAAACAGCCGGTTTTTGTCTCAATAGTAATGGATCATCATTGCGTCCAACGTCTTAATGTTTGTAGTGTTGTTGAATTGGCCGACCAGTATATACACATATATATATAAAAGCGACTTATTTTCGCAGGAGGATTTCGAAGCGGCAAACGCTCTTAAGCTACGCGGAGAGGAACTGATCGAAACTGAAGAAAAAGAGCTCATTGGAAGCATAACGCCGAAATGTCAGGAATTGAATCGTCTTACCGCGCAACTTGACGTCGCTCTTCGTCAGCGAGCTCAATTCTTGCACTCCGCCAGGCGTCTACAAAACTACATCTCATCAGTATGTTTTTTAACCGATCTATTATCCATATATAGCGATAATGAGGCTCCTGTTGATATTTTCTTTCTTTTACATTTAATTGACCTTCAAAATTCACGAATAGGCAAAGTATTTTCGAACTTAAGCGGCTGTCTGCCCAAATGATGTTCAGGTTGGAATTTGAATTTGAATTCTCGGCGTGCACGCCGCCGACGGGGCGACGCTGTTGTTATCAATTTTGCGACATAACGCGTCAACGTTTGTGTATACGCCGTAGGCGAATCAGTGGTGCGCAGCCGGCGTCGATCTGCTAACGGGCGCTTCTTCAATGGAATTCGAAAGTGCCGAACAGTGCGAAGCGGCCCTGCAACGGGTGCGAACGTTCCTAAAGTCGGGCGACGAAATGTGCTTCGATTTGGACACGTCCGATTCGTTGCTTCTGTTGACCTCGTACGACACGAAAACTCTGCTCGATCAGGTAAGGCATTTTGCCCGTTCGACTTTCATGGCCGCCTCCATCGCTTTGCGCTTTAAGGCGGGAACAAAAGTCTTGGTAGGGTAGTTTAGGCAATTCTCAACGGGGCGCTGGGATCGAATTAGGAACATTGCATTTGACAAACTCGCCTTAAATAATAGCTTCGAGCGATTGAGGCGAAACTTCGCTTTTTTGAAATGGAAAGCTAATTCACCAAAGAACTGTTAAGAGAGAGAGAGAGAGCAGAGGGAATGCACGCCCATTGGTTCGTTCAGTCAAATGTACAAACAAGGGCAAAACCGGCTTTTGTTGAGTACAAATTGGCTGGCTCAGTCATTGACTTAGCCGTAGACTTCTTCTCTTTCAGCGTTGAAAACTGTCAATGCAAACAATGCCCATATTCAGTTGTATTTTCCCGACAGCAGTGCCACCTGCACTCCGGCTGTTAACTACGGAGAGAATAAGAGTGCTTGAAAAGAGAGTCAGCTTCTTACGCTCATGCAAATGTTGACTGTAGCGAACAATGGTTATTATATATCTTATATGGATATGTTTGCGGGTTCTCTCCCTCCGTTAATGACGTCAAAAGAAAAATGATGAGCCCGTAGACGCCATCACGAAAAGGTGCCATGATGAATCTAACTGACCATCAGCCAGTTCAATCAAGGACGCATATGACTGCCTGTTAAGCGTAAGGCTTAACAGATTTGATAAATTGTTCCTACAGCGACGATCAAAAGTAATCTTCTGCCGAAAGGATTGAAGAAAATGTACGATGTTGGAAAGTAATTGATTTACTTTCGAAAGGTACTTAAGACGGGCGCGACCTGCGAAAGCCGAGTGTCGAACAGGGAAATGTGAGGAAGCAACAAACAAGGTCAATCTGAAGGTGCTGCAGGTTAAACACGACGATCAACTTTTACTACGCGCCATGTGTCAATGAAGCTACTATGTGTCCTATCGTTTGGCTGATCGGCAATGGGACATCGGATTTTGTTACACTGCTGAAATTTACAAAGTCGCTTCGTTCTGAAATTTTCCCGATGGCAACGATTCCCAACGGGAACCCTCGAAGAATGAAGGGAGTCCCTGATGGGGGGGAGGTGGCGATACGGCATCAACAGTTCCAACAGGAGAAGGACGACGGGGAAAAGGTCGGGAAACACTGGACTGAAAGGACCAAATGTTATAGCGCTCTCAAAGAGCACTACGTGACTCGGCTAAGCGTTGTAACTACGTTTCTCAAATTGAAGTTAAGGATGAATGAATGAGTATTAAGCCACTCTTGAGCTCGTTGTTCCCCTCCACTTCGCTTGCGCAACGCTGCAATGCTTAAAGGGACATTAGAGTTGGGAATTGAAATTCTTTTTTTCATTCTTTAAACAAAATACTACGTAGTAAGAAAAAGATGCTAAATGAATATGCCTTTATGAATGAATGAAAGGCACGCGTCAGAGAATATTATGAATTAAGAGTTAGGAGCTCTGGGTGCCAACAGCCAGGTGCGACATGTACGCAACAGCTGGCAGTCGGCGGCACCCGCGAGCGAACTTCTTCCCTTGGAGAGAGGCAGAGACAGACAGACATCGTTTGCCATTGAAATAACTGCCTTCTCAGCGGACGACCACCGCTGCGTCCATCCGTGAGAGAGGCTTTAGGGAGCCAAGGTCGTTTAAAAATTTAACTGCTCCAAATTTTCAGGTGAACGCTCGCCTGACCGACGTCAAACAGCTTTGCCAGAATAGGTGCTTTTTTTTGAAACGACTCCTTAGCAAAACTCGCTCCTCAGCCCAGTCGTACAGCCCATTCACGGAAAGTGAACGGATCGGCATGACTTTGAGCGGAACGTACGCACCTCCGGCCAAAGGCATGCAAACGAGCAGCAGCTCTCCGCAGGTAGACATTATTGAAGAATGCGTCTTCTTTTTTTTTGTACAAATTCAATTCTTAGGCGTCGGACACAAGCGAGGAAAATGCTCTTCCTCAATCGCTCACTGGTGGCAATCTATGGTCAGACATGGCATGCTTTGACGACGACGGCAAGAGTCGTTGTTCCTCGGACAGTTTGCCCAAACGGTCAGCCTTTGTGATCAACGAGCTCGTCACCACCGAACAAAGCTACGTGGATGAGCTAAGTTCCGTGTTGGATCACTACGTCAGCGCCTTTGACGATCCTCCAATGGGATGCCATTTGCCTTCCGCTGTGCAGGCGCAGAGGGACATTTTGTTCGGCAACTTGGCTGAAATACATCAATTCCACAAAGTCCACTTTCTGCCTTCGCTGCTACGCAGTAGCCGAGAAGGTGGCGCCAGAGAGATTGCCAATGCCTTCCTTGAGCACGGCGACGGACTGCGATGCTACGTCACCTACTGCCTGAACAAGCCAAAAAGCGATGCTCTGCTTAGGCGACACGAGCAAGAGTGCCACTCATTCTTGAAGACATGCCAAGAACGAGCCGGTCACGGACTGCCATTAGGTGCCTACTTGCTCAAGCCGGTGCAGCGTATTACAAAGTATCAGCTGTTGCTGAAGGTACTTCTTTGCTTTTCATTCTTCGTCATTGTTTTTAATAAAAACCTTTTCGTCAGGAACTTGCCAGAAGCAGCAGCCTGACCGAAGGTAGAACGGACGTTGAATTGGCGCTCGACGCCATACTGTACTTGCTGCAGCAGGCTAACGCTAGTTTAAATCAGGGTTACATAGTGGGATATACGGTAGGACAAAAGAAAACGATGCTCATGTAACACACCGTTTTCCGTTCAGGGCGACCTTTCGGCGCTCGGTCCCGTATTGATGGAAGGAAGCTTTCGGGTATCGCTGAGCAAAAGAAACGGCGAGAAGGCGTTGAGAATGCGACGAGGCGCCAAGCTCAGATATGGACACGTCTTTCTTTACTCGTCCCTACTGCTCATGTGTAAGCATCGCCGCAATTCTGTCCCAAACGCTGAGGAGCGCTACGAAGTCAAAGAAGAGCTGCCGGTACGTTTCCATTGATCATTTGCATATTTGGAGACAACAACACGTCGCAGCTGTTGCTATTCAGGTGTACTCCATAGAACAAGTGGATATGGTGAAAGGCAAGGAGGGACGTTTCCAAGTGATCACTGAGAATCGCAATGAAACGCTTACCTTCTCGTCGTCGCCGGACAAGGTGCTCCAGTTCGTTTCCAAACTGAAGCAGCTTGTCGAGGGTTGTAGCTCGTCGTTCGGTAAGAGCACGCATTTAAAAACAAGCATTTCCATTTTAGAAAAACAAGTAAACATTTTCAGCATCGTCTCACCATCATCGTCCAATAAGTTGGACGTCCCATTCGTCGAATGAAACCGGTTGTATCCGCGTAGGCGAAAGAAAGCGTCATTCCGAAACTGACCTGTTGAGCAGGTTTGTATTAGATCTCTATTCATTATGCATTTGCATATTTCTTTTTCAGGAGCGTCAATGGAACGACCGGAGGAGGTGCAACTTCCAGATACCCGTTAGCTCGATCTGAACACAACTTACTGCGTTGCTTCGAGTCAGCTATCCACAGATCTCGATCAATGGACGGTCACAATGTCAGCAAGAAGGAAGTAAAAGAGGTAATTATATCGCGTTGTCCCGGTTGTTACCATATATGGTGTTTTCTCTTAGACAGCGCGAATATGTCGTGATTTTGTCGCCAAGTCGAGAGACCACCTGTCGGTAGTTTCTGGTGAAGCAGTTATCATCTTGAACAAGCGCGACAAAACCGATTGGACGCTGGTGAGAAGTTTGCAGACGCAGCGCGAAGGATGGGTGCCTGCCGGACACGTTCAATCGACTGGTTAGGGAAATGTGCCCGCTTTAAAGAAGCCAACGGGCTTTGCCATGGAACCAAAAAAAATTGCTTATACTATACGGTGTAAGAAGGTTTACTAGCACGTTACGAAGGCATTCCCTTGGCAACCCGCGCCTATTTACAGTAGTGTCGTTCCACCATCTCCTGACACTGCTGACATTCCACGTAGCAACAATGTACGTATCGACAGTGGCAGTTGAAGATGTGTTGGTCAACAACGGTGACGTGGCCTCGACCGCAGCACATGCTATCGCAGCTAGCTGACGTATGCATGGTCACATTGCAGGCTCTGTATAACAATGGTCGTTTGTTTTCAAAGAAGGCACCCAGTATTATCGACGGCAAACAGGTTTACCTGCCTCGGGTTCCTTGCGAGCCGACTCGTCGATCTTCTGTACAATAGTCGGGTGACTTCTTTATATACACGAGATCTTCCTCGGTCACTCGTCCAAAAAGGGCAAAAGGTTCAACATCATAATGAGCCGAATTGCCGCCGCTCAGCCAACGCACCTCCGTAGCCCTTCTGTATCGTCCTTTCAGCCTGTACATGACACGACGGCAGTGTTGAGACGAACAAGAGAACATTGGTCGCTCTGATCAGGCAGAACTTACGCAGCGCCAACGTGACTCAGCGGTGGCAAAACTTTCCAACAAGTTTTAAGATTGCAGGCACCCGATACGCCGTGACATTTGCATTTCGTTTCCAGCATTTGACCAATCACCTGAACATCCGAAACGACCATTAAAAAAGTGAAAACTTCCGTTTTTTTCTTACATTTCGTCCAACCCTGTTGTTGTGTTGATTCATTCGAGCCTGCGGCGTCAAAGCGGCCTCCTCCTCTTGGTGAACGTAGAAAAGGTCGGAATCGCCCTTGGCGTAAACGGAGTCGTCTGTGTCGTGCCGAAAGAGTCGTCGATTGCGGTTCCCGTTGAAACGCTGTTTTCCTTGCATCTTTGGTCTGGACAGCTTTGTCCACTCCTTGGACACTTTCTGGCCGTATTGGATGTTGTCGCTGCATCCCCTTCGCTTAGAAAGGCAAAAATGGTCATCACCGTCCCAATTGACACAATGGTTGCTTTCTCACAACGTAATTTTGCTCCTTGAAGTCGTCGGCCACATTTCCGCATGGACAATAGGCAATGAGACCGCTCGAACAGGCTTTTGCTATTCCGTGGGTGACGGCGGCGGCTGACAAAGCGTAAACGAGCGCTTGTTCGCGCGTTCCTAAACAGTATCGCTGCAAATGCGCTTCTGCCATGTTTGGGCATTGCGAAAGAGCAACAGGACGGAATGAGCAAACATAAACAGTTCGACATTGGTGAAAACAACGGCTACGCGCTGTAGAGAAGTTTAAATTTTCAAAAACAGAGTCGGGAACAACGATGACCAATCAGCGATTGACGCTCTCGGAGCATCAATCGATAATCACCGCAGCGTGCAGTTTTCTACAAAAGCGTTCAAAAATTCAAAATTCAAATGAGGTAATCAAGTTCACAGCTGACAGTAATCGATAGTGCGTGTAAAAACGTGGAGCTGCGGCTCGTTCAGCGCAACCGACACAACAAAAAAATGCCTTTTTAGCCTTCGCTCATGCCGATGAAGCTCCACGCACAAGAAACAGCCATCGGCCATCCGTAGAACCAAAATGAATGAGTTGTTGACATAAACAAAAGATAAAAAATTATTCCAAAGGAAAGGCCCAAAAGCGGGAGCACATTTAGCCCATATTTCATATTGCACCTTATTTATACTGTACTGCACATTAGCATACGCACAGATGTTGAAAACTTATTAAATGACTTGCTTTTACTCCATAGCTGTTCATTTGTCAATGATTTTAATAAGGACGTACTACTCTCTTTACGTGGGATGAATGAAGCAGCATACGTCACAACAAGTTCAAGCTGCAAACATATTGACTATACGAAGAAAACCCAACACTGAATGCGCCACTTCGCTTATGTGCCATTCAGGTCAGAAAAGCATTTTCTTTACGTGCGAGATTACTGAATGAAAAAGGTCGTCATACGGAGTTGTACTCAAAAGCTCAATGGAAGGGTAAAGGACTGATGTTGATTCATTAAGTACAATGATGAGTTGAAAAGTTTCTAGCAAAACAATGCCAAGAAGTTCTGGCAAAACTTCATTGGCAGTGAACAACAATGCAGCAGCGCAGTGGTGAAAAAAACGCTGCCGTTAGCTTCAACTCCATTCAAAACTGTTCGCCGCAAATGAAGTCATTTCGCGGCGCATTTAATGGACCATTCAAGCGGTGAATTACGTTTGTGAAAGCTTGCCAACGATTCGTTTACAACCGCGCCAAGCAACTTTACGCTTAGGCAAGAAAGTAGCAATAAGAACTCAATGTCGCGCGCTCGGCAGCGGCGGGCGAACGAAAACTTGGCGCGCCAACAGAAGCGCGCGTCAACTCAAACGACCAACGCCGTCGCCGTCGCGTATGAGATTATGTAAATTTTTTTTGATTTCAAATTTTCAAATTGTCTGCGCGTCGCCGGCGTCCAACCAAATCGATCGGGCAGGCGGCGAGCAACAGCGCGCGGCCAACCGGATTGGCGGAAAACTTTACCGTACGGCTTGAACAAAAGCAGCAGCGCCGCCAACGCCGCCAAATTCACCCACCTTTGGTCAAGTCGGGAGTCAACTTGGGCACATACTTAACCGACGAACAATTCCATCGATTGTCTTTGAACTGCTGTTGGCACACGGTGACCGTCAACGAAGCCGCCTTCATAATGATGGGCATCAGATCGGCGTGTCGCTTGCACAACTTTGTCTATATTTGTGAATAGAGAAAAAAGAAACAAAGCTTAGGGAGGACCACCTACTTGAGCACCTATTAATCCGTATCGTTTCCGTTCGGCTCTGTGCCTGGGACAGTGGTAGGATTGGTTCCAGATTTGCTTGCCATGACCAAGGGCTCTACAAAAAGAAAAAAAACGCAACAACGTCACACATAAGGACAGCTGACCACCAGGTTGTCATCATACCGCCGCCACCTTATCTTGTCATGAACTTTCGCGCTGCATAAAACATGTCCGGTCAGCCGGGCACAAACTGTTACAAGCTTGCCTATGCTAATTAAGGATGGGTCAATTAGTCGTTGCGCCGCCGACACTAAAAGGGGGAACGCCCTTATTCCGCGAAGCCGCTTGTCAATGAATTGAAGAACAAACAAGCAGCTTCCACGGAACGTCATTCATAGGCAAATTGGTGAAGAACACATGGACGGCAAAAGTTACAAACACGGTGTCATCAATGCGCTAGCGGAGTTTCTCAAGCAGGATTTATAGCCTTTGGGCAAATCAATAAAGACGCATTATTATCGGAACGCGGGAATCAGAGGTTTGCACCTTTTCCTCTTTTTGAAAAATTATTGAAACGGCCACTTACAGCCATCGTATTGAAGAGGTTTGGCGATGAAGCAAAAAAAGGAGAAGAATAAGTAGCAGCAATGACCAACGGAACCGATCCATTGATTATAAAGCACGATGACGTGGCGTGACAAAGATTACTGTACGTAGTCGTAGTAGTTGTTGTTGTAGTAATGGTAGTAGGAGTAGTAGAAGACGGTTGGCCAACTAGGCTCTATAGCCATCCGAACGTTGTAGTCGTCGTCGTCGTTTGGTCTTAAAAGCGACAATGGCAGCCAGGTGATCAAACGATGTTCACAACCATAAGACTGTGACGACCACCGAGCAAGTTTGACAAGTGCGACACACACAGCCTGGACAGAGAGAGAGAGAGAGAGAGAGAGAAGAGGTGGCTAAAAGTTTGATGGGTGCGAGGAAGCTGTAGAGTGCACCTGAATAGCCGAATGGCGGCCGCGTCCCCGAGTGTGGCGAAACCGGAGAGAAGGGAGAACGTTAACGACACTTTTATGACGCCATTCGCCGTCCGGTAGTCGCCCAGCTCATTGGTCCGCAGACAATAGGACATCGAAGACGGTCGCCAAAAGAGAGGAAAGAGACAGAAGAATAAGGTCGCGAGAGCCAGCCGCCACCACCGACGGCATGTCCAGTCAGCCATCTCGAACAGCAACGTCGTCAATTAAAACTATAGCATTTACGCCATTGGCAAAATGGCCGCCACCGCGCTTATACTGCAATGTGACGACGACGACGACGACGATGACAACGACGACTCGCCTCCTTTTCTGGCCTCTCCTACAAACCAACAAAAGTGTCGTCTTTTGCGTGATTTCAATTGTATTTTTTTTCCATCTGTTTGTTAAGTCATAAAAGTGAATACGCGATTCACCGCCAAGCGATCAAGGCAACAAAAGCGGCGCACCAATTGACGACGCTCGCAACAGGGGTACATTCGCCCTTGGCGGCGGCTCATCGTCTATCCAACTTGCACCAACCAGACGCGCGCGACACGTTGACTAAAAATAAACTGTCTTCGCCTGTCCCAGCAAGGCTAAAATAAAGCAGCCAGCAAAGCCATAAAGTCCAACCGCGCTTTGTCGTAAATGCCGCATCGGCCAGTCGTCGCGATCGTAAAATAGATGACATATGGGTCCGCCCCGATACTAAAGTGATAATAAAGTGTCCCGCGTTGGCATTTATTTCCTCGCAACAAAACTTAATATATTGAACAGAAAAAAAGTGCTCTCTCTTAACAATATTGGAAACATATCGATTTAGCGCCGCGGCGGCGCTGACCGGATACGCTGCCGCTTTAATCGTTACCCCAATGGAGCACATCCGGGCAACCGGCGAAAAATTTACCTTCGGAATGTTGTTGACCAATTGAATCGTCAGCCAAAGGAGCCGTCGATGGATCATTGTTCAATTCCCTATCGAACAAACCACCATTGCACGCCTCCGCAACGACATGTTGATAGAGAAGCGGCAATGAACAGCTCCGATCAACGGATATTGGCTGTACTATCCATTGGCTATTAGCACCAACAGATCGTATGCCTCTACTATTCTCGCTTGTCCACGTGCCGGTAGTTGACCACGAGCCTTGTGAACTTGCGGGTGACATAGGTGGTCTTAGTGATGACGACGAGGCGTCACTATCTCTGAATAAGAATAGGAAGAGTATATATATTTGCATAACAATACTGAAAAAGTTACAAAGGAACTTCGGTAAGATGCTCTAAAAGCAAAGCCACGTTGGCAAGCGTACAACGAAGGTCGGACGTCGGCAAACCGAGACTTCTTCTTAACTGCAAAGTATATTATCCCGAAGCGTCAACAACAAGAAGCTGACCGTGGCTCGTACTTGAGCAATATTTTTGTTCAACAGGAATACACCGTATTCAAACATCAACTTGTCTTGATGACGGCTGAATAAGGGAAATCTACAACAAAAACCAGCCTATCACAAAGTCACGAAGGCGGTATGTATTTACATGTGAGCTCGCGGGCCGGATTCGGATCGCATGTACGGATCCCAAACGGCCGAACGCGAGCCGAAAAGACGAATCGGATAGCGTAAAGGCAAATTGAATATTCTTGACAAAACGGATACCAACTGGGCTGTATGGCCAAGCGCAGTCGACACTTCCATATGACTATGCCCTACTGGTGGGTGTGTCACCTCTGCGACGGCTATATTGGTCGCGCTACTTACTGATGTACTTTTCCGCGTCCGGCAAGTGAAGACCAACAATTCGATACAACGGGTTGCAACCGCATCTTGGCTTCGACGTCTGCGTATGCAAACATAAAAATGGAGTACAATTGTTGATCCCATTTTGGGAGGGGGCAAAGTTTTTCTTATCTATTTTGCAAACGTATGAATAATGATTGGGCGGCAAAGTCAGCCGACCGTAAGGCACTGAACCCGCTTTGGTAAACAAACATAAGGACAACAAAATTTACGCCTGACGTGACGCCCAACCGGCCGTATCGTCGTCGTCGTCGTCTTCGTCCAACTGGACGCCTCTGACGACGAGACGCAAAGTTGGAAGAAGAAGAAGAAGGAAGAGCAAAAGCGTTAAGAAGCCTCGAACTCGGCCGCCCCTTTTTGAACGACGCCAAAAAATGGGTCTATACTAACCGTTGCCATTCTTTGGACGACAAAAATTTCGCCAACTCGGTTGGTCATTTCCTTGCGCCTGAGGGTAAGTTGAGCGTTCACCCAAACTAGTTGCTCTCTTAAAACATGACAAGGCGGAACACATCGACGATGAATGAATTTACAAAAAAAAAAAGAAAACGGCTCCTTTTATACCTATGAGCAATGTAATCGCGCAACTTTTCGTCGTGACCAACTCTGTCACGCTCAATTTCGACCTCCAAACGGTCAATGGTGGCACGTTTCTGCTCCAAAGAACAACGTACTTGATGGAGACGATTGGACGACGCCTTTACGCTGTTCCTTTGGCGTTCCAAGAAAACGCTCAACTGCTTAAGCGAACTTCGTCCATGTTCAACTTGACAAAACTGAAAACAAAACAGAATGATAGCTTCTTAAGGATATGAACAACAACGGCAACAGCGAGTTGGAGGGACTTCAAAATTAAAAATGGCAAAGTCCATTGGGAAAGCTATTGACCACCCGTCGAGCGAAGAAGAAAACCGCCAGCAATGACGCCTATGAAACCGTCTCTGACTCGTTGGTGAGCCACTTTGCACTTTTACGACCCGTTGCAGCGACGGTTGAACATTCTTAGAGATTACTACTGGTCGAGGCAAACATTAAAAGATAGACAACGTCTTTTGAACGCGGCGGCCTAAGGTGGCATTGACAAAAAAAGGGCAAATACCGTTGGTCGGTCGCCTTGTTATCCAGCCGCCCTATTACCATCGTAAACGCCGCCGCCCGCCGCGATGGAACCATTACAGCCTTGCCTTCGGAAACGCCTTAAGCGAACTATTCAAATTTTTGCAACGCAAAAAACTAAGCAAAATTCCAATTACTGCTTCAAGCGCGACAACGGCAGCGCCTTCCGACTAAACCGCAAAGGGAAAGAAGAAAGCGCAAGACTGTAAGTACTCTTCCAAACGACAGACGCGTTAGCGGGAAGAGCAGCGCGTATGACGTAGGCAAAGGGAGTGATTTCACCCTATCGAAGCAGTATAGGATTTTGTTTCGAGGTAGCCTACTTTTCCTTAAAGTGAACAATATATACGAAAGCTAATGTTGAGCCGCACTGGCAAAAGTGCCGGCCATAAAAGGACAAGAATTAAGCTGCTCGAAATCGCGCTATAAAACTGCTTTCTAGACTAAGGAAACTATGCGTTTGACCTAACGTAATTCACAAGCGTTTTGCCAGCCGCTGCGAAATTAATACCCTACGATGCTCACCCAATGAGGCGAACTGCGCTCCTCAAGTTATGGACATAATTACGAAAATGAGCGCAACCACTACGAGACAGAAACTTTTCAAAAATGTAGTTTGTTGTAACAACAAGGAAGTGAGGCATTCTGTTCCCGCTTTCATCATCTGCGCATAGAAGCTGAAGGCGGGAAAACTGCTCCCTAGCAGTTTCGTCAATTAGAAATACCGTAATTTCAGCAGGATTTCTTCTCAGATGAAAAAGATGCCACTAAGAAGTTTATAAAAACAAACTTAAACGCGTATACACATACGTGTGTGTATTTGTTGCAAAAAATAGGACAAACATAAAAAAAAGATAAGAGACAAAGCTTTAATTGGATTTAGCGAACCTGCTTTTCTTTAACGCGTACTCGGTATACGATAGACGGATTGCAAAAGCTAATCGTTGACACTAGCGCGGCTCATTGGGATATAAACCGCGGAGAAAACTTGAAAAAAATAGAAAATGCAGTAAAAAATCTGCACAAATGCAAATTAAGCGGAAGGGCAAAGCATTTTCTTTTAGCGCACGCTGAACCAAACGCGGAAGACAACCTGAGCATCAAATTACTGTATTTTTTGTGTAGCCCTTAACGGCTGCCGGAATCAGCTTCCCTACGAGCGAAAGGCAACCCGCGTGGCTGCGAGTAAGAGGAAACAAGAAACGCTGCCATTCTTATCGGTATTGATTTCTGTGGAATAAAAAACTACGGGATGAACTAAAGTGGACGCCATCCATTGATAGAACAAAGGAAATCGGAAAGCTACTACAAAAATGCAAATTCTGTACAGATTAAAGGCTAACCATGGAGCAGCAATTACTTTTTCTACTTTAGCACGATCAGACGGCAATGATAGGAATTAAAAGAAGCAGTAATAATTGTTGCGCGCTTTATAAGCATACTAAGAAGAGAGAAAATATTTTACCAAAGCATCTACGGTACGTCTGCTATTCAGCCTGCTTTCTATTTCTTCCTTTAGTTGTTTGACGTGCTGCTCCGTTTGCAGCAAAGCCACTGCGACGCCTTTTAAGCTAAAACTTTGTCTTTTGTAGAATATGCAATCTTTCCCCAACAACTATTACCGTTTCCATGAATAGAACGTATAGGAAGGCGGGTCTGAACATTCCGTAGAGCCACTGGTAGAGGCTATCATGAACTGTTAAGACAAAAAGTGACACAACGACCCGTTGGTGGTCTCTGCGTCGGTTGGACAGACAAAACAACTTCAGCTGAAAACCGCCTACACAAAACAGAAATTCTCCTTCACCAAAACATTGCAATGCGCAGTGACATACCGTACGATGATCTAAATTGGGGAGACAAAAGTCGTCACGTCAATGAAACCAGTGAATTTATGCAATTTGCTTCCTTCAAAGCCGCACGTCAGCTCGACGCGCGCAATCTATTTTGATACGACAGAAAGGCGCGGCAACAATTTGACGGAATTGACAAAACAATGGCTTTACTCCAAATCGCCGGGATGCAATTTATCCGGATGGGACAAACGCCTACAGTAGGCAACATGGACACAGGTTACTAGCATTTCGAATTGTTTGTTTTTGTTTGTTGCTGCGAGCGCTTTGCGCTTTCGTGTTGGGCCCATTTCTATTGTGTCCCTCTACACGTCTGCATATTATTAAACAACAAGAAACAACTGATCAACTAAAACATTTGCTGACAACAAAAGCGTTGTGCGCCCCAAAAAGGCACTAAAACAACAATCTAATCCGAAACAATACAGCGCAGGTTTAAAACACACTGTCTTCAGCGTAGATGGGCCTTCAACGGCATTAGCGACTTATGCTTGCGATGATAAAGGAAGCGCATAGTTTCAGTATTACTTTTTTTGGTTTCCTTGAATTAAATTATTTCCTTAAACGGTGCTGCTCCTACAGCGCATGCGTACAGAATAAGACTTCAGCAAGTAAGAAAAAGCCACTTTGGGACCATAGTAAACCATAGTGCTTTGCTGAAAAGCAAATCTACAACTTAACTCGACAATGCTAATAAATGCAACTGAATACGCGTACTGCTTGGAAATTTCAGCCATCATTAGTGACGCGCTTTCAAATGGAACTTGATTTTCTTTTTTTCACATTATCGGTCTACGGTAGGCAATTGTTCGCGCGCAATTGTGTGCGCGGTTGTGTTTGCTTTGGCCTATCTGGTATCCTCCCACCGCTTGCGATGCGTAGAAGTATTGAATTTTGAATTTGAACTTTAGGAAGCCGTTGTTGCAAAGCTGCAACAACCGTCAGTTTGCCGAAATGGCGTCAGTCAGCTACGAAGGTTGGCTTCTGGTGTGCGGTAAGTATTAACAGTTTCTCTTTGCCGTTTGCTTTTATCGAATCAGATTACCTTTTTAACGCTGAAAAGCTTTTTGCGTGATTTTCTGTTTACCCATTATCTATTTTATGGTCGCGGCTTGTCTCTCTCTCTCTCTCTCTCTCAATCTCGTTTCAGTATTTAGATCTGTGCAGCTAATCTTCTTAAGAGTTGAGTGGTTCTCTAGTCAAATAGATGATGCTTCAAGAAAACTTTATTAACGTGCCAGCGCCTTGTTCCGCATTCGCAATGTTAGTGGAAGAGAATTTTTTTTTTCAACTAGCTTAGAGGAACATTTTTTCGAAACCCCAACTGCTATCCCGCAGCTGACGCTTTTCGCTTGAAAGCCACAAGCAGTGTAGTACACTTCCATAGTGCAACTTTGTTGCCACAAGAATGTTCACTTCAGCTGACGACGACGACCAATACTGCGCTTCTGGCGGCCAAAGGTAGTTTAGTTCTTCTTCTTGCATTTTTATTGCTACTACGTCGACTTGAAAACTTCCATTCAGTATATAGCATAGGCAATGAATAGCTTTCGTTTTTTTCTCAAACCTCATCAATGGCTTGCCATTAATTCATGCGTTGCTCCATTTGTGGCCAGTGTCAACTTCAATAATTGATTATTGCTTAAAGCCATCGTATCAAATACGCACTTCTGTTGAAGGGATGATGGCGAGAAGTTCGATTACATCAACTGTCCCTAAGACAACGACACTTTCGATTATTTACCCTCTCTCTCTGTGTCAATGAGTGCTCAGATATCCTTCCCTTCCAAGTGGAAAAGTTTATATTCAATTCCGTACTATTTATAACTTTTTCAAAAGGCCGCAACAACTTTCCATTGATGATAGAGGTTTTATTAGGGGCATATAATGATTCATATTTGTTTAAGGGAACATTCCCGCTCTAATATTTCACGCTGAAGACGCAACTGGCCTATTTTGCATATCACATTTGCATAATTGGGCAGCTTTAAACTTTGGAAAAAAATTGTGTAACTCTTTTTCACAAACAGCATAATCAGCCCGTACCGAAAGGGGGTAGGG
Organism: Trichuris suis; assembly: GCA_000797535.1. Taxonomy (NCBI): domain Eukaryota; kingdom Metazoa; phylum Nematoda; class Enoplea; order Trichinellida; family Trichuridae; genus Trichuris; species Trichuris suis. The sequence goes on along the minus strand of KN538386.1, from coordinate 1,443,642 downwards.
CTCCCAAAAATTTTCAGGGGACTCTATCTGGGTGAATCCCGCATAGCTTTGATGTCAGCTAAAAGTACTCGCGTAGACTTAGTAAAGGCGCTTGTAAACGTGTACGCGTAAGGTTCAGCAAGGTTGTCAATTCTTTGAGAAACGGTTTGAAATTTGCCTGCCTCTCGGCGAGAACAAAGAAAAAAGTTCGCTAGCGAAAGCTATGAGCGCATTCGAGAACAATAGGTTCCGACAGACCTTAGCAGTAGGCTTTTCGAACTTTACTATTAATATCCGAAAAGCTGCACTTGGACAGGCCATATAAGGGCGCAAATTAATTTTTAAACAGATCTGTAAAATGCGCGTTTTTCAAGTACGCGTTTGTAGACGCGTGCTTGAATTATTCATTCTTCGAAAACGAGTTTTCGAAGAATGAATAACAAGCAATATACGCAACGTGCTTGCTCATTTTGGGATGGTAAAAAGGTCGCGCAGGCGAAAGTCTCTTCTTATTATGTTCTTTGGAGCGATTTGACAATAGCCTAGCGCATTTTAGGTTTTTCTACAGTAAGAAATGATTTGCAGGATACATATGGCTTCACTTTTACTTTGCTCGTCGAAGTCGGCAGTTAAAAGAAGAGCCATTATGGGCATTTGTGTTCGGTTTAAGCGGACGATCGTAACTGACCCTTTGTTAAGAAACTAAGTGAGGGCGTTGAAGTGATGACTAATTCTTGACTCTTCCACCAGGGCGTACGTTTGTTTAGAAGCGCTTTACTTCATGATTGTTTGTTTTTAGCATGACATGATTAAGCATTCAATGCGCATTGCCTCAACCGTTGCATCATTCATTGTATCATGGTGAAACACGCATGGCCAGTTTGTATTTGTCAAATATTGTGCTCATACTGCCCTTGCGTACACCTGACGTAACGAATTGTTCCCTTTCTTGACTCGCTCAGAGCGTGGCGCATATGCGAAGTGTTCTTTCATTAGAAACCCCAATATTCCCATCGGCGTGAAGTATTCCTTCCCAGTAGCAGCTCCGAAGGTGGCGCTCTTGTCGCTGCAGCCAATCTTCTTTACTAATAATGAGTGTCTGTACGCTACTTAAGCGCAAACCGAAAATCGGATGCAATCACAAGTCACGCGCATTGTAGCGTTTTGCATACCACTGTGTAGTTAGTTGCCTGATGGAATTGTTCCCAGATTTTTGGTTTAGGCTTAGCGTATAGACTCACGATTAGCAGTTGCTAAACAATAGCGTGTATTGTACGCCTTTACGAAAGAGCAACTTGCCCAGCAGCAGGATATGCCGGCATTGGCACTACTAACCATATGACGTCACTGGCAGCCAATCCGGTTCGAGAAGCAAGCTAGGCGACATAAGCGCCACCAAAGATTTCCCTTTTTACATCAGACAGGTTGATTCCATTAATTGCTTTACTTCATTTCCGAGAGGAGAGCATATAATCATCCACTATTGTATAGACTGGTTGCGCGTTTTTCAAAAGGCAACAGGATTACCGCCACTTTCCTAATTAGGAGAAAGAAAAGTTAGAAAAATTATCAGAGCTCCAACGTCTCTGTCTGTTCAGAAGGGACGAACAGGTTTTCAAAACATTAACTTAACGTACACCATATAAGCTACCCAATCTCGTACACATCTTGCGAATAGGAAGTAGGCTTTTGCCGTTAACCATCTGCTTCGATTGGTCTCCAAACGGTATTGATAAAAATCTGCATGCGTCATAAAGATGTGCTGCAACATTGAACCTAACTGTCCGGGCGATATTTAAAATTTGAAAAGCTCATTAAGCGTAGAAAGTGCAAGTGACATTGACGCCCATCCGAGCACCTATCTTAAGGCTTAAGCTACGCTGATTGGCTTTGCTGATAAGCGCACTTTGTCTTATCGCATTTCGTAATGGGCTGTCTAATTTGCATGCAAATTTTACCATAAAGGCACCAGTTTCGCTGACGTATTCGAATTGAGACTGCATTTGAATTTTTGGCGGAAAGGTTAACCCGCTCACTTCCGGCGGAACTATACACCTTGTTGTTGCCAACCGTTTCCTGCCTGTGCCGCCGCTGATGCGCATTTCAAACTGGTCTTTCCATTTGGCCAGCAATCGAATAGCCTTTTTTTTGCACAAAGGCATATCGCCGAAGCGTTACGTTGTGACTTCCCTCCAAATACCTTTCCGAAGGGCGTTTAGCGCCCAATGACGTCCATTGCTTTTTCAATAGGAAATTGAAAATATTTCATTCCTTTTAAAGCCAACTCTCTCCTGCAGAGGAGAAAAGCTAAGTGATGAGCATCTGCGTGCACATTGAGCGATGCATCCGTAACATCATACTTAGTAGTTGCTTTCTAATGCCCCAATAGCAATCTATTTTGCGTATATGAAACCAGCTTAGAGGCGCGTCGCTTCAACAGCCGCGTATTCATGGTGTTGTTGGCCAAAAGAGTTCCAATTCCTTTTTCCTCAACGGAGCGACCAAATCGCTGGGTGCCGTTACCAAAAAAAGGAGCGCGCGTTTCCGCGTTTGGCACCCTCGTGAGAGCGCACGTCAGGTGAAGGGCAAAATGACTTGTCGCAAATTGGGAACGCAAACCATCTGTTCCTCAGCTGCCATCATCATCCTGTGACAGGTGACATGTAGGCGATGAAAATGAAGAACATTCTTCTCCTTTCCATGCTATGTCGATGGAAATAAAGAGTAGTAGCCTTTCTAATTTGCATAAATTCTTTCGCGTCCATATGGACGGCGTTCTTCTGTTGTATACGCAGTGCACAGGTGGGCTAAGCGTAGATTAAAGCCAATGAAGGGCTTGTAGCAACGCGTTGTGCCGGAAGGGCGTTTGCAGCTCTCTCTTTGCCACTTCAAATAATGCTTATTTGCTTCCTGTCGTTGCAAAGAGGACGTTGAGACGAAAGCCTTTTATTTTCGTGACTTCCGATGGGAACGAGATGCGCACGCCATGTGATGCCGTCGGGTAACGCCTTGAATTCCAGCAAAATGGCCGTTTGTTTTTGTATCCAAATGTTTGTCGACTGGTTGAGCGTTATAAAAAACAATTATCTCAATGCCTAATCATGCGGCCATTGCCTAAAAAAGGGTTTCTTCAACGGGAGGAGGCGCGACTTTGCAATCTCGCCTGTTCAGCATGGCACACCGACTAGTGTGGCTCGTAGGTAATTCCAATACCCACCCATAGGCTGCGCGCAACATTTTCATTCATCCGCAACGCGACCCCTCATAAAACATTTGCATCTTTGAAATCGCCTTTTGCCCAAATATAGGCTTTGCTCTTTACTGCCTCCTCCCGCGGAGGTAATGAAGATGTGCGCGTTCGACGGTCACGACCTTGACATCATTGGCATTGAGTACAAACAGATAGGAAGGTTTTTTCGCCAATAGCCGCAAGCGGAGACGAAGAGCGAGAAAATGCGGCGGCTTACCAACGGCAGATGCCAACGCAGAAGTTTCGTCTCAAAGAAAATGGACAAAGCGGTCGGGTCCCTGCTGGAGTAATACGGGTTGAGGCTTTCTCCTTCCCAGTGGGTGTTCATGCAGGCCGGTGCGAATTAGCCTAAAAATTGACATTTCAATTGGCAGATGACTTTGACCTGACGCGCGCGCGTGTGTGCTTATTTGGTCCTTTCATAGAACCGCTGTTCAATGAGAATCCAACGGCCCACCTGTCGCCATCTGCCGTCCATTGGTCGGTCGCCTATGTTGTGCTGCCCACTAGTCGTCCAATCTTGTATTGCTACCCCGTTGATCAGGTAGGGCGTAGAGACGTACGTGTTGGTTTGTTGCCTGCTCTCTCTCTCTCAACAGACATCTGTCGCAATTTGCAGAACAACGCCAATGGTCCAACCAGAAGAACCGGTTGGCCTCATGGTGACATCCGAATACGCGTAGACGACGACCCCGCTGGGCCTTCGCTTTTCCACAGTTTCTGCCACTGTCCGGACGTTTCGCCATCGTTGGTCCACTATCTGCTTTCGCCGACCATATTTGGCAGTCTTGATTGTTCGCATCCGTCGCTGCGCGCCTTTGCCTCATCGACGTTGTCGTTATGCGCGCCAGGATGCGCATCGCCGAAAAGTGAGTTATCTATTCTCTTCTCTGCATTTGTACTTGAATGCCATTGCTATTCGTCTCCTTTTGGCTGGCTGCGCCCAATAGCCCAACTGTAGGCTTCTTTAAAGCTATCCAATAGCTGGCATAATAGTTGACAGGTGCTCCTCGTGCAGCATACTGCTATTGCTGCTGCTGCTGCTACTACTACTACTACTACTGCAGCTGCTACTCTCTCTCTCTCTCTCTTTGTCTGAGAGTATTTCGTAGATCAATGCTTTGCGTCCAACTGGTGGCTGGCTGAATAATTTATATATGCGTCATCATTGGCGTAGACTTAAGTATGGGCCAACAACCAACAGCAGTGATCACGTCTTATCCTGAACGACGACGATGACCGTCCGTGGAATACTTTTTTCTCTCAGTCACTTTTGTACCCGCAACCGCAGCTGCTTGCTTATCAACTTTGCTGCAGCGTTCTTTTTTATTGGTTGTATATAAGCGGGTGCGCGCGCGCGACAAGTCGCCAACATTCGACCTGCGCGACAGCAATCTGGTTCGTTCAAGCTGCCGGTGCTGCACAGCTTCTTTTTATTAGCCGTTTACAAGGCTGCCGTCCAACAAGAAGTGAAAAACCTTAAAGTATATATCGCCTGCTTGCGCAAGCAGGCGCTTGATGAAGCCACCGCGCCCGGCGCGTTCTCATTTTCGCTCTTTGCTTAAGGCCGTATAAGTGGCGCAAACGTCCGTCGTCGCTGCACGATGCGCTCCTGCGCTCGTCTTCTCTCCAGTAAGCCAAATGCTTTTTTTTCTTTAAAAAAATATGCCATACCAAGTTGGGCATGATGTTGCATGAGTTTGCGGGTTCGCCGCCATAGGGCGCCATTTCGATCATTTGACAACTCCTGTTCTTCTGTTGTGTCACCTTCTCTCTCGCCTTGGCCCATTTTGGACTCTGCTTGGTCGCCTGCTGCTGTGTGCATCCGTTGGTCAAACTTCTCCTTTTGCTTTACTTGTGACAGTCGTTTTGCTCATCGTCATTGTTGACGCCGCCGCCATTGGGGCATTCAAAGCAAAGCTTAAGCGTTTTTCACTCCACCTACGCGTTGGCGAAATCGTACACACTTTTTCTCCATCTCCTAAAATGTGTCAATATGGTCACAACGAAGGTGACGACGACGACGACGACCGCGACAGTCGCTTGTCTATTCGAGTTGGCCACAGAGAACGTGCGCATAGTCGCCTAATGCTAACCGCCGATGCCTACGCGCTTCGTCGTCCCATTAGGCTTTGTTTGCTTTATTGCTCGCACGTCCTTCCTTTATCTATGCCGAGGCAGACTGCGCGTCGCCAATGTCCAAATATGGGCACTCTGCTTTTTTTAAAAATTCGCTTCTTCGCCTGCTCGCGCGTTGGTGGGCAAACATCTGTAACGCGCTTAATGCAAACTTTGTGCCAGCAGATGTCCATAGCTTAGCATGGACAAGTTGGAAGCGTCAAACTTCTCTCTCGTTCTATAATGTCACTACTACTACCATAAGAACAGGCGGCGCATGGTTTCTCGTTACGCTCCCTCTTCTTTTGCGTACGTATTATTTCGGCTTGTAATGCGATCATGCTATTCCAGAGGGCGCCTCTGTCTGCTTCTCGACGCCCTCTCGAGCATCCGGTAGGCAAAGGTAAAGTGAGCAGAGCCCCCACATGGCGGCGTAGTTGCGCCACCAATAAGGACAGTGCGGACAGATGTTCGGTCGAACCAGGTGGATCAGCGAAGCTTGACCCCGGACAATGACCGGCTGACCTGCCGATTGGAGCCCACCAAATTTGTCGCATTGTCCCATCTATTGCCTTCGTCCCCCCCACCCGCCTATATTTTATTTGCTCCCGGACGGCTGCTGGTGAGCCCCACGTGCCGGACGGCCTTGTGTCCAGTCTCCGTAGTCTTCGGCGGCTCGCTTGGACAATTGGTGCTTGTGTTGCCAAGCCGGAAGCTGTTTTTATCCGCTGCTAAGTAGCAGACCAGCGCGCCTACGCTCTTTTGGAGGTGAGCTTAGAAGTGCGTGGGCGTTGTCGCGGTAACGCGTTGGTTGTCCAAGCGAAGCATCGATTTTTAACTTATTCTCTTACCTTATAAGGACGGGTGGCACCTGTCGACGCCAGCCTTCACGACGCGGGTTTATCCCCATAGGCGACGTAGGAGAATCGATCTTGTTGTTTGTTGTTGTTGTTGACAGGCGAATTTTCTCACGGTCGCAGCGGCAATGATGTCCAGTCAGGTTGGCCCATAACGCTGACGACTCCTCTGCCATTCCAAATCACACCTCGTTGTGACACATTTCCGTCTTATCAGCTCAGCCTGAGCGTTGTCATAGTAGTCGACGAGGACCGGTTGGCCACTTTTGTCCGGACAAGGTTGGTCACATCATGCGCCCCCTACTAGCATTGAGTGATGGCCAGTGGTCTAAGGGCTCATTTCCCAGTCTAGTCGGAGAGGTCCAATGGCATCTGTAGCTTTTTCTTATCGGTAGAGTGCCGCTGTCCATCGTTGTCGTCCGTGATGATTTTTATCTGCAGCAAAAACGTCACCCTCCCCATAGCGTAGTGTAGCGCATGGAAAATCCGGTTCTCTCTCTCTATTGGACGCCCTTTTGGGACCGCTAATTTTGGACGGCGCCGACGGCGTAGGGCCGGCGCACGAGCGCTGAAAACTCGGCCAGCGGACGGCTGTCTGTGCCTTTTTTGTTCTTCTCTCCGCAGTGAGTGTTGCTGACGCCATCCCTTACTTGTCCCTTTCGTCGTCGAATACTGGTTGCGCCTGAAATTCGTCCATGCAGCAGCGGCAACGTGCATTCGTCGTCGCCAACGGGTCACCAATGACGGTCATCAGTGTTTGTCATCAAAGCTGCGCCAGCGCGCTGATTGTATAAATCTTCTGCGTGACCTCATGGCGATCCGTGAGGGCAGCCGTCGTCATCAGTGGTCATCAGTAGGGAGAGAGCAACGTGAGAGATTGTCATTTCGAGGCCACACGTAAATTTGTGGTCGTCGTCATGAGTCGTCGCTACTTGTGTAGCAGCACTTTGTCGCTAAGCGTCATTCCAGAGCAGGGAGGTAGGCTGCCCTAATTTGCATAATTGTAAAAAATGTCCACGTTTTTTTAACTTTCATTATTAATGTTGTTAGAATATTACGACTTGACCTTTTTTGTAGAATGGGCGAACGATATTGGTGACCGCACACGCGACTCGAACGAACTGGACACTTGGAGTCTCGATAGACGTCCGGCAAAAAGTTCCAATCGTCCTTGCGCCTTTGGCACCATGCCGGCAAGCCAAAATGTTGCTCAGCCCTCGCCGTTGGTGACACCCTCTCCGGGCAGCAGGTTGGCGGTAAGTGGCAGCAGTTGTTTGTTACGCTTTTCCCTTTCGGCTTCTGGCGGACAAGCGCCGCCAGAGGGCGCGCGATTCAAAGTTTCAAACTACGCTTCGTTGTTGGCAACGTGCCAACGACGCCAACTTTTGAAATTTGAACTTTTCCAAGTGCGTTGCTCCAAAGGCGACGATAATTTCTGCCCGCGACGACGGTGGCGACATCGTTCGCGTGCCTTTACGGTTCAGCTGAGCGCTTCTTCGCTTGGCCGCCCCCCAGTTGCGTTTTAGCTTTTGTTCCGGGCCAGTGACCATCCTGCTCGTTGGGTAGGGTCCGTCTATTCCCGCCTATTTTACCGTAGGATCGATGGGATGTGTAAGCCCTCCGTGATGAGCCATCGTCTCTCTAGGGACCTTGACCTCGGGCGTTTCCCAGCAACGACGGTTTGAAAATTACCGCCGACCCGTAAAAGTCAGGTGGAACGGACATTGGCGGCCCATAAATCTTTCGACCGTCTATTGAATGATAGGTTTGCCGTCCCAACCGTCCGTAGAGTAGGCGGTCGCCTTGGAGCGCGCCTCGACCTCCGGACATCCTCAAGGGCAGCTTTTGCAAGCAATCACTTTCCGTTGAATTACCCATTGCGTCGCTAACGGTAACCAACTTCCGGTGGACCCCTTTAGTTGCGAAGGGCAAAAGTTCAATTATCCCTCTTTGCTTCCTTACGCGAACGAAACCAGTTTGGACATTTTACGCGTGGGCGCGCCTCTAGCTTGCTTGCTTGCTTGCGTGAAGCGGTGCGCGCGCAACTACTTTCAAACGCCTCTATAACCCCGCTTTGCCTCTTAGAATTTCTTCGTCCGCCCATTCCGGAGCAGCGCGTTGAAGCGCACGAAGAGCTTTTCCAAGTTGGATCGCAAAAGATCGCCTTTTGGCCTAACAGCGTGAGTATACGTCTTGCATATGCTTACTGGTTGGTACAGGTCGGCTCTGCGTTGATTTGATCATCATCCTTTCGATGTGGTCAGTGAAAAATGGCGCCTTTTGTTGCTTGTCACGCTTAGGCAAATAGTTGGGTGGCAGAAAATGGCGCCCACTATCCGTTGATGGAGTATGCCAACTGTTTGGCGATTGCCGGGTGCGGCCGTCGGTCGATCTGGGCGCCTTCTCTATGCATTGTTGTTGTTATTAGCTGGTGTGACGTACCTTTCATAACTCGTTTGTTCAATTCTGTTTCAGGAGCGCGCCTGCTGCTGGCGACTGGTACGGGTGTAGCAAAGTTCGCAATTCTCGGTCGCACGACTCGCTTTTGGTGGGTTCCTCACAGTCGACGTCGGCCGAGGGCGCTTCGTTGGTTCGAACGGTTGATCTGTCCAAGCCTGGATGTTCGGTGGTTCCCGTTCACGCCTCTCTGCTTGGTACGCCGCATTGTTATCGCGTCAAGTCGGTCGGCTCGGACGGATCAGTGCTTAGCAGTAAATACTTCGCCTGCAAAACTGCCTGCGAACGAGACCGTTGGATTGCCAAGTGAGTCGCCTTTCGTTTCGACCTTTTTCTAAACTCGCCCATTGCGCTGTGAGGCAAATAAGCAGACCGCGTTTTTTTACTCGTTTCAGAAAACCGGTATTGCGGTTGCCTTTCTCCCGTTGCGTCCAACTGACAATAAATATTCCTCTCCAATGACCGTTGAATGTTAAGCATAGTAATGAGAGCAAGAAAACGACCAACAAAGTGTAGTCTACGATTACTGCTCCAATGTGAGCTTCTCCAAATGCGCCCTCCCTCACTGTACCCCTTTTGCTCGCCCGTCGGCGGGGGTGTTACTTTCAGCTGCAATTGCTACTGTTGACATACATAAGACCAGCGACGACAGTTATCGAAACAGCCTGTTGTAGCCAACAGTCCCTTTTTGGTCGTCTTCTGCGCGCACCGCACGTTGCGCGCGCGCGCGCTGTCCGCCCATTCATTGACATCCGTATTTGTTCAGCTCGCGCTGCTTTGGGGTGGCGCTAGTGTCGGTCTCTTTTTTCGCGGTTTTTCACGGTCAGCGCTTTTGCGCTGGGCTTTGCTCCTATTTTTGCCGCTGTTCGCTGCCAAATGCTGACGGACGGTTGTTCAATTTCAGTCTGAGCCGGTCTATGCAGCCAAACAGGGACCAATCGAAACGTCTGGAGAATAGCCTTCAAGTTTGGATTCTCGAAGCCAAAGGTGTTCTCGCAAAGCGACGGTGAGTCTATCTGGGCCAGTCTGTTGTTACCTTTCTTTTTTCTTTGTCCTCATTAGGTACCTTTGCGAACTATCCTTGGACGGACAAGTGCAGGCGCGTACTTCCTCAAAGCTGAACGCCAACATATGCTTCTGGGGCGAGCAATTCGTGTTCACGTGAGCAACCGAGCCATGCGCTTGCTCCACCTTCATTCCGCTGACGTCATCGATTCTTTTTTTTTTTGTAGCAATCTGGCCAGTCTCAATGGAATCACCATTGGTTTGTATCGCGAATCGGAACGCAAAAAGCGTAAGGAGAATAGAACAAGCCTCATTGGTCACGTGGACATTCCCGTCAATAGCCTTTGCTCGAAGTACCCCGTCGAGAAGTGGTACGCAATAATGTTGGACGATTTGAAAATATGACTTTTCCAGTTTTCTTTTTTTCTTGTCTTCAAGGTACGTCATATGTGGTCATGACAAGTCGGCGTCCAAGGGCGGCGAAGCGATTTCCTTACGGGTCAAGGCTCGCTTTCAAAGCGTCACCGTTCTACCATTGAAAGTCTACGTTAGGTTGCTGCAATTTCTCACGGAAAACTACCTCCAATTATGTCTTGTGTTGGAGCCGGTGCTCAGCGTCAGGGCCAAGGAGGACTTTGCCACCAGTTTGGTTAGAATTATGCACTCGCAGCATTTGGCCAAAAATTTTCTATGCGATCTCATCATGGCCGAAATTGAAGGTTTAGGTAAATGGCCATTCCCGTTTTGGCTTGGTCAGTTGGGTTGTTGCCAATTTTGCAGAGAATGACCATTTGATGTTTCGCGGCAATTCATTGGCCACCAAAGCGGTCGAAGCTTACATCAAGCTTATAGGAGAACAGTATTTGCACAGAACGCTGGCTTCGTTCGTGCGTACGATTCAAAGTTCGGACGAGGATTGCGAAGTGGGTCCTTTTTGACTGCGTAACGTTGCTTTGAAAATCTTTTGTCGCTCAGGTTGACCCTGAGAAGCTGTCCAACCGGGCGCTAATCGAGAAGCATCAGGAAGCATTGCTGACCGTTGTCCACTCGGCTTGGGGACGAATTTTGAACTCCTTTCACGACTTTCCATTGTAACCAATTGGCCAACGCCTTCAACCTACCTTAGATGACGTCACTATTGCAGGGAACTTCGCTTGTTGTTCCACGAGGTGCGCAAACGTTTGGCCGACTGTGGGCGCGGCGAACTGGCGGACAACCTGATCTCTTCAAGCGTTTTCCTTCGTTTTCTTTGTCCGGCAATTATGTCGCCCAGCTTGTTCAACTTAATACAAGGTAGGACGAACAACTTTGCCAAGTAGGCTAAAAGCATTGTAAACGCGTCCCTCAGTCGCCTATCCCGAAAAACCACGTTTTGACACATAACATTGTGGTTTGAGACTTCGTTGTCGACCAGAAGGGCCTATCGCGTACTTTTCCCTTTAACTGTCGTGTCGTCTGTTGTTCGAAGCAAAGATTGACAACTACAAATAGAGTAGAGCGCGACGATACGTCGTGTTGAGATGCGAATTACGCTGGTCCAGTCCAAAACTGGTCATTTTTCCATCATTTGACACTTTGTCGATTCGTCGCCGTTGATCATCGGCAGTGTCGTCGACATGTCCGCCTTAACACCGACAGCGAAGCGGAACAGTTGTTTTCCCGCATCGTCGTTCCGCCAATCGCTGTCTCTCTCTGCCTCTGTCTTATTTCTTGATTGCTTATGCAAATTAGCTGAGATCCAACTTGTTATCTCATTAATATATTTAGCATTTTGGTTGAAAATAGTCGTACGCTCATTTGTCCATAATTTCCAGAGTATCCCTGCGGAAGGACGGCGCGCAATTTGACGCTTGTTGCCAAGACGGTACAGACGTTGGCCAATTTTAACAAGTTTGGCGGGAAAGAGCACTACATGGAATTTATGAATCGTTTCGTCGAGGGCGAATGGGAGCACATGCGCCAGTTCCTGCGGCGCATATCGGTAATGGTCGAACGGCGGCCTTCGGTACACGCCTTCTCAAGTATACGGCTTTTGCAGAGCCCTCTGTGCTCGTCCGGTTTGCAAAGCAGAAGTGCGGCTGAATGGAACGGCGTGATCGATTTGGGAAAGGACCTTTCGTTGTTGCACGGTTTTCTGGCTGAGGTGCTGCCCGACGCTAACGCCAAGGTGGGCCCTACTTTTGCCTATTTACAGCTGCGTAAGCAAAGCGAGGCGCCATTTGTAGAAACGATCGTGGAGCATGTTGCCTACTTTGAATAGCGTTGTGGAAGAGATAGGCGGCGCCTACTGTCGGGAGGACTTGTCCTTGGTCTCTTCGCGGTCAATGGACGAGAGCAATGATTCTACAACCGAAGGAGAAAAATCAAGGTCCTACTGCCTTAGTACGGAAAGCAGCACCAGTAGCGAGTCGACCGGCAAACCCTCCATGCGCAATGACGAAGACTGTCCGTGGTACACAATCATCGATGAGAACATTGGACTTAGACGTATGGGTCTGCTGGTGCAGCAGAGTCGTCTTAGCAAACATCCGGATGGATATAGGCAAAGTGCAGACTGTAGCGGTGCCTGTCTTCAGTCAAGACCACAGGAAGCCATCACGGCTAGTCAACTGATTTCGGGCAATAGTAGCAGTGATATCCGTTTTGTTGACGACGCATCAGCAAGTGGTACAGAGTATCATCACACATCGACCAACGCTGGAGAAGGGTTCAGGACGCAAAGAGGTTTGGATGGCAGCGAAGTATCGCAAGCGAGTTTATGTCAGACGACCGTCGCAACATCGGACTACAATTCGTTGAGCAATAGTACCAACAGTCCCGTTGGAAGTACGTGCAGTTGTAGTGGTGGTTCGTCAACTGCCGATCGCCGACCCAATCACTCGGATAGTACGGTTGATTTTGACGAATCGCCCGTCGCCTCCTCCTCGCAGACGCATATACCAATGGCCGTATCCAATCCTTTATACTCACTGCAGCAAGTTCCGGCAGTGCCATGCCGAAGTAGAGACGAAGTTGCTGGTGCCATTGCTCATACCGATTTGATCTCCAAGAGAACGCCTCTCATTTGTGGCGGCGGTGACCCGACGGAAACAGCCGGTCGAACCTCGGCGCACGTGGACGTAAGTTAGCTGACCAAGTGAGAATTTGAATATTCATTTTTGCTCAAAATAGGCTCACAGCACTGGCAAGCCGCTTCTTCCTCGAACGAACCCACGCTTTAACGGTGCTAGCTTTCAACACGCCAGAGCAATGTCTCTGTCCATTCCGGGTGTCAGCGGACCCTTAACAAGACCACCGTCGACGCAAAATTCGGTTTCGCATGACGCAACAGTTCAGGGGAGCTCTTCGGGCGACCTAAACGCGGATCTGCTCCATCGATCGGCGGTTGGTCCATTTGAAGTTTTGCTTTTCGTATATTAACTAATTTCAGTTGATCCGAGAACTACGAGAGCTGAAGCAAAAACTTGAACTGTCCGAAAGTCGACTTCAGATGGCCGAACAGAGGGAGAGAAGTTGGAAACAAATGTAAGCTTGCTTATAAAATATCTTTCCATTTTGTATTGTTGTTTATTATTTTGTGTGCTCTGTTAGGTATGATGAACGCATTCCTGTGTGGTCGGAACAGGTGCGCCCGGTGTTCAACCGATTGCGTGAGGTCGAAGAGGAATTGCAGCAAGAGATAAATGCCAGCATTCAAAAGCAGATGATTATTGAGAAGCAGCGAGAACGCATACATAGTCTTGTGGCCGCCAATGAGCGTCTGCTCAGTATGTTCCAACAGAAAGACAATTGTCAAGAATTGATGGCGCTGACCGAGAATTTGGCAAATGCGTTGACACCACCGGAATCGGATGATGGCGGATCACAGCAACGACCTGTCAACAAGTGGGACGACGCAACGACACTGTCAAACGGAATGACCAATTTAGGCATTAATGGCAACGGCGACGGTGGTAGCGTCGATAAATGCGCAGGCGAGTTGTTGCCTGGCGATTTCAGTCAGTTGAAGACGACCCAGTGTTGAGCACTATGTAGCAATGATGGTCATCACTGCGTAAGTGATGATGACCATTAGCCCTTGTCACACTGTCTCACATTTGCATATGCTCACTTTGCGGAGTGCAATTGCTTTAGTCAGACGAAGCTGCATTGTCGGCTGACGTCTTACCATCTCCCCTTCTCTTCTCTGCCTTGTGTACAACCATTCAGCAACAACACATTGTATACCACCATTCTTTTCACCGCTGAACCATTGCAGTGAGTTGGGTTGACTGATTGTACAGCGTTTATTTGTTGAACGCCGGTTCGAGATTCGTAACTTCATGTTCTTTTTTAAAAAATGTATTAATTGATAAAAAGACTCCTTTGGCCATATTCTCGGAAGGGCGAAAAGTCAAAAGCCACTCAAACAGCCTTTGATCGTGGTTTTTATGTTGGCTTAGGTTTTACTTCCTTTGGCTTTGTTTGCGTCACGATCACAGGCGCTCACCTAGTAGCAATTGTAGTCGGTTTATGCAAGCAGTCTAATTGATGAGATGTCCATATTTGGAAGCTTCTGTTACAGCAATGTTATTTTCAAAGCTTTATTAAGATCTTTACTGCAGTGGATGGACAAGAATTATTCAAAGCTCCATTTCATGTAGCAGAGTAAGCATATGCTTCTTTACAGTAACCCACGAACCTGTAAAGATGCGTGAGCATTATTAACTGATGAATAATTTAGGTTTTCTAATTGCGGGGTCAATTTACCCATTTAGTGGAAAGTGGATTACCCTATTTGTTTCCCCTGTTTTTGTAGTTCTGTCAAAACGCATCAGTCTCAAGCTGCAATGACGAAATAACTACCGATAGATGTAGAACCAAGAAATGGGCACATTTGATACCGCTTTGGAGGGACTGAAAAAACAGGAAGCGAAAAGTCATAAGGGCGGAGTGAAACGTACGTGTGCAACTGGAAGGGACGGAGAAACTGTTAAATGTTGGAAAAGCAACGCATGTTAACATTTTTTTCAAATTATAACCTGCGAATCATCTATGTAATTCAAAATACGGTAGCCTATGAAAACATTAACTTTATAACGGCCGAACACACACGCTATGGACCGTAACGCCGCAATAAATAATAACGGTTTCACCCGAAAGGTAAATCTACGAAACTTTAGCGCGTTATAAAAGGTAAAATGTTAGCCGCTGAGCGTGCAATGTACAAAGAAAAACGAATTACCTTACGTCAAAAAGATCGTTTAGTTAGACGTTTCTGATAACTGACAAAAAAAGGGACGCTTACGTTACGAAGCGACTGGGCGCACTGCGGAAGCTTCGCTCAATCAGTGGATTTCAAATTAAACCCTTTATACAGTAAGAATTATGAATTTTCAAGATGGCGTTTGAAAAAGCTAGTTGAAATCTGCGAAATCAGCGAAATTTAAATGTAAAACCGCAAGCACTGAGGCGAAAAGCTATTCGGCAACTTCGCAACCACTGAGGGCAGAAACTGCAGCAGATAAGACTCTCTTTTGGTCGAATTCAAATGTGGCCGTACTGTATGTAAAGGTTCTTGCTAATCGTTAACTGGGTGACCATTTCCCGGAAGGAATTTCCCTAAAAGCGCTGAAACAGTTGCATCGATGTGTATAGAATATAAAAACGCAATGGGTACTTTTTCTGAATATAAAGTTTCATGAAATAGCTTGTAGTTTAGGGCTACATCAGACATTCGTCATAGCTTACAAGACGACGGATCGCAAAAATATCCTAAGAAATGGATAATAGCTTGTTCGAGCCTTGACGCTACTGATCAATTTGTTTGAAAAACGTTTAATAGAAACAGCAGATCTTGTGCCCTAGCCGCCCCACCGTTTGAAGAATGCAGGTTCCTTTCTGCCAAACACGCTCCCACCGCGTCCTGCCCTTACCGGAGATCATGCTGGCTATGTCCTTCTGCCATTGTCTGGGTCTAAACCAAAATGCAATCCTTATATTTATGCGTAGGTTCAGGTAACGGCAAAACAGGATGCCTAGCAAGCTTACAGTATGACAATGGGGAGGCTACGAGAAAAGATTCGAACCACCTTTTATATGCTGTGCAATTGGAACATCTTTTGGTCGATATTCTGGTCAAATGGCTACATAAGTTTCAAAAAATCAAAGGAATTTCTAAACACCACATTATCTCGCGATAGGCCAAGTTCTGGCAACCGTTAACCAAGCTGAGATTAATCAGACTAGTTGCTATATAATAGAAACGTAATCTTTCCATCCCCATACATATCCTAAAGCTGAAATCAGTCAGTCTACAGCATTTGCTGACCCTAACGATCGAATAAGACTTCTTCGGAAAACCACCTTACATTAAGATACGCGCGGCCAGTATCCGTTTTCTTGCTCATAATCTCCCACCATATGCTGCTTGAGCAACAGTTTTTTGATTAGGAACAACACGAAAAGATAAATGTCGTTTTTCATACATGGAAATGAATACCAAATTTAAAGTCCTTTATTAGGCATATCTGTCGCGCTGTTGTATTCACCGTTATTGGTAGAAAAAACTTGACGGCTTAAATAGCACAGCCCATTAAGTGCGTTTACTGAATGTGATTTGCCGTTGTAACTATTTGAAGACATCGTGTACACGTTGAAGGTATTTGTAGCCCTCTCGAAATGGCAGTTAACCTTCGTTCACTAAAGTATAGAATTGTGCAGGAACGTGTTTAAACAAAGATGACTAAGCGACAGACATCGTAACAGCGTAAAGCGGAGGGACCTGCAAACACTTTTTAAAGCGGACAGAGATGGCATTGCAATGACATGGGTCTGCTGCAATCGAAGCAGCTGAAAAAAAGTTACTCAGCTGTTTTGGAGAAGTTGGAAGATGAAATTGAAGAATTGGATCGCAGCGACGCGCTACGGCGGAAGCGAGAATGGCAGTTTGACATTTGCTTTTTCATCTTCGTTATTCTCAGCTATTTTCTCCTAACGTACATCGGCTTTGGGGGTAAACAGCACGAGCGGCGCTACGAGCCGTTCTGGCTTTTCATTCTACTCTTTGGCTATCCGTTTCTTTTGTATTTACTTCGTCGCATTTTTTCGCTTTACTTTGCCCGTCGTCGGCACCATTGCCACGCCCAACTGGTCACGTTGAAGCAACAGCGTCTTCAAGTGCTCAACGAGGTGAAAGAAAATGAGACCTACAAAGTGGCAAAGGAACTTCTTGATCGTTTCGATGCTACCGTAAGCCTAAGTACTTGATTACTTTTCAGCTTTTGTTTAGTTGATTTTTTTCGCTTTAAAGCTTGCGATGACAATTTTCCCGACCCGACTTTACAAAAAAAAAATACTTTCCGTTGCAGGACAGCCGCCCTCGGGCGAGAAATGCGCCGGACGGTGAAACTTTTCTTGACCAAACCCCGGTGCAAACGCCGAGAAGAAACGTGCCACCTTCCGCGAAAATAGCCTCGGAAGATACTAGAAAAAAGGCTTACGGAGAAATTCCGGCAACTCCGATTACGCCCAGACCCATACTGCCATTCCAACGTAGCTGGTGGGAACGCTTAATGGACGTGGTGCTGCGCGACGGACCGTCTTACAGGTTCCGCAATGCCCAAGATATTTCAATAAGCAACGTAACAATTTTAGATATGCTCTAATTTGCATGTATTGCAAAGGACACAATGGAATGGCCATGATGGAGGAATTTGAAGACTTGTCCTTTCGCTGTTGCTACTGCAACATGTTGAATCCCTCAAAACGGCAAATGAAGGATAAACGGCAAAGCAAAAATTCACTAGAAGCTAAGGACAAGTCCGGAGAATCTCTGGCTGCCGCTACTACCAAATTCAGTCGATTTAAGGATGGCAAAGAACCGTTACGTTTTGCCGCGCGCCGTGCCAGCGAATCGGAAGACTAACGGTCTCTTTTATGCTCATATTATTTACCCATGAAGTTTACACTTTGCGGAACAAAAGTAAAAAGTCACTTTGTAACATGAAATTTTGCTTCGCATGCACGTGGATAATGTAATGCAGCTGTCGGACGTGGCTACTCTTTCTTTATCTCTCCTCCGAGTCCGTACTTTTCTTTCACGCGCTCCAACTCCGCTCTGGATTTTTCCGTATCCATTCGAAGGTATGCCTGAAAATCACTAATACGGTAACAGCTTAAACTGGACGGAAAGCAAAACAACCTTATTCGCTTGGTAATAAAGTACGACAAGGTAACGATTACAAACGTTGAAGCCGGACAAATGATCGCAGGCATTTTTAGCGTCGAAGATGTCCTCGTACACTACGAATGCTGTACCGCGAGTGTCCGGCGTGTTGCCGCTGAAAGAGGGGCTGGTGAAGCGCAGATGCAAAGCAGCAACGATCATCTTACATTCTGATTTGCCTTATGGCGCCGTATTTGCCAAAAATATCGTACATTTCTTCGGCGGTAATCTTGTACGGTAAGTTCTTGATGTACAGAACGCGGTTGACTTCCGGCGGAAGCCGCACCTGAAGAGCGTACGTTCGTCGATTAGAGCGAATTCACTTGCTGCGGACCTACGTTTGATCGCCTTCCCATCGCCATGGCTGCCGACTTTGCTTAACAAGGCGCGACAATGCTCAAACCAATAATATTGTACCAAAGACTTTACGGCGCTGCCTAAGCCGCGATGCAAAGGAAGAGGTGATTAAAAGGTAAGCTGTTACGACTTAAAGTTTTTACCTTTTGCGCCAAATGATCTTGAAAAGCTGACGGAAATGGCGTGCTACAGTAAGAATTTGTAAATGTAGTAGTCAAGTTCCACTGCCCAATTGAAGTCAGCTACGTAGTTCGTCCGAACGTTGGCTTCCCGTTATTTTGCCCCATTTTTGCAGTGGGAATCGCCAGGCGGCGGTGCAGACTTGTGGAACTTTTCCAGCTGAGATGAGAGAATGCGACAGCGCTCAAAGACAGCGCCCTATTCGCCTAATAACGGACTCTATTCCGACTGATTAGGCAAGCGACCTCCTTATCCTGAAAAGTGACGAGTTAATGGAGTGCGTAGCGTGGTCACTTTTAAAAAATTGCTCGTTGGCTCAGTGACCGAGCGAAGGGCGGAATAAATTATGAAAATTTGGGCCGACCCTGCGTTGCCGATCGCGTGGTTTCCTTTTCCCCAAAGGGTGAACCATCCCAGTCACTTCGAGCTGTTCAATCGCTCGGAAAACCTTTAGGCTAATGGCCATGATAGCGATGCTTGATTGTTCATTGGATAGTCGGTCAAAGGCTGCAAGTCAATATAAGAGATTCAACCGCGTTCAACTACCGTTCGGCTCGTTGTGTAGCGCAACTATCATCCAATGGCAGTTGTACGATGATTATGCAAATTAGTCGAGAATGGTTGCGTTCAAACTGAATTTTTCCCTCAACTTTTTTCGCGCCTAAAAATTACTCTTCGCTACGTTGCTATCCCAAGGACGCTCTGCACTTACTATATGCAGCGATAGCAACTCCAGGTTTGGCTGAGGGCTTCCAAATCAGCTCATTAAATTCCGTGAGTTAACTGGTCACCCTGACGATAAGCCAAATGGACGCTATGCTAATATGCAGAACTGACCTTTGCACGATGCCACGGTTCAGTCTAATCACGTCGCTTTTTCAGGTCGGCCCATTCGCTTGGCCTTCTCTGCTGGAAAATCGTAAGCCATCATCTGAAGACTATCTAAATCACAGTTTTGTCCTTTTTTTCCTTTCAGGAAGTGGTCAGCAGCCGTTACCTCGATGACCACCGACTCTCACTGGACAATGGGTAGAGGAAAACTTAAAGTGGCCTTTCTACTTGTTCTCATCGCGCTCACTGCGTTAGGACAGGCAGGTGAGCATTTTGCTTAAATCAGCGTCCTCTTGTCTATATTTGCAATATGGTTTCTGTTTTGTTCTTTCTATACTGACTTATTATATCAGATGTAAGGATTTTCATGCTTGTCTACGAAACGACCCATCAGATTAAGTAGTAATATGTAAGGAGACCGAAAGAGATTTATTTCCCGCTGCAATTGTTGAGCCTTAATTCTTCAGGTAACAGTTGCATTGGAAAGAGCAACGGCGACTATGCGAACCCATTGGAGCGTTGCTCCAGTCGATACTTTAGCTGCGTTAATGGCAAGACAGTTGACCGCAATTGTCCTCGCGGACTTTACTTTCATCCACATTTGGGCAAATGCGATTGGCCCCATGGCATACCGGGATGCGGCAGCGGGGAAGAAAAGGCGATCTTCCATTGCCCCGCTGAAGATGGCAATTATCCCGATCCTGACGATTTGTGCAGTGCTAAATTCTGGCGTTGCACCAACGGTAAACCTGAACTGTATACATGCACGCATGACCAATTGTTCGACGACAAGTTGGCCAGATGCTCTGCGCCCAGCGGAAAGTGCGGTGCGTAACCGAGGCGCTATAAAAGTAAAGGATGATCTTTTCGGCTTTTTAGCTTTCTGCTTACATCATCTAAAAGGACAGTACGCATCGACGGAAGGAGGCGGCTGTAGCCCAGAATATATCGACTGCGTTGACGACTACGGCAAGACGTCAATTAAGCATTGCCACGATGGCTTAGTGTTCAGCGAAGAGACGAAAGGGTGCCAACCAAGATCAATGGTAGCCGAATGCAATCCCGAATTTTTGCATACCGAAGAAGAACATGACCATCAGCACATCGCAGAGAGGATGGATGGTCACAAAGGTTACCGTTCGCCTACACTTGTAGCACAGCCGTCTCATAGAATTGCCGACGACACTATCCAAACGTGCACATCGCCAAGGGCAAAGGGCAGATGCGTTGGCGAGTACGAAGGATGCAATCGCGGCAAGTCGGAGAGACGATTTTGTGCCAGCGGTTTGGTAAGATTCAAATATTCCCTTTGCTTTATGAATTCAAATTGTCTCCGACAGGTTTATGTTGACGATTACGGGGGTTGCGTTGAGCCTTCGCATTCGCCGGAATGTCCCAAAATGGAAAGGCGCGCGAGCAGCCGATTCCGTTGCGCCGACATGCCGGGCGTCAAATTGGCCAGGGGTAAATGCAAACCGGAATACGTGCAATGCATGGGCGAAATCGCCGTTCGCCAGTGGTGCGCACCCGACGAAATTTTCGATCCGCAAACCGAGTCGTGCGTTCATGTGTCGCTAACGGACGATTGCGCGCCAACGGAATCGCGCGCCCCTTCAATCCACGACTCATTTTCCCACTTAGATTCCGTATGTTCCAAAGAAGATCGTCAAATTAAGCGACGTAGAGCATTGGAGCATTGCTCAAAACATTACGTTCAGTGCGACGAACAATTGGGTGACAAAGTAAGAAGCTGCTCGAGAGGAATTTACGACGAATCATACGACCGATGTTTACCACGTGAATTGTCAACGAATTGTCACAGAGCGGATGCCATACCGTTCTACCCATTGAACAGACGAAGAAAACGTATTGGAAGAAGTCTACGCCACGACAGACGACGCGACATGTTCAACCCACCATTGTTTAAAGGCGACGCTCCCCCTCAAATGGAGATAAGCGACGACGAGGGCAACGATGGGTTCAGAAGAGATTTGAATGCACCTCGACGCGAGACCCATTTTGGCTTGAACAGATTTGACAAAACTCAAATTGAAGTTGGCGGCGAAACAATGCCGCTGCCGATCGGTCAGGGCGCCCAACAAGGTGCACCCTCGGCTGGCCAAGCCGCCGTTATTGCCAACTTTGAAGGACTCAACTTTGACGAAGGTCCGCGAACCGCCGCCACCGCCGTACCGATTATTGAGCAAAACTTGATGCCCCAATCCGGAGAAGGTATTGTCGTTCCGCGTTTGGATCTGGTGCAGCAACCTCCCGTCCAAATAGCGGTACCTCAAGCTAACGTTGTTCATGAGCCTCCGCCGCCTGTTCAAGAGGATCTTCCCGAACCGCCTGTTAGGGTTAATGTACCTCCGAATGTGATCGCTGCCGTCGCAGCAGAACACCAATGGCGCCAGTCTGAACTGCCAGCCGATACTCAATATAGGCAACCGCTACCAGCACCGCAGCAGTATGATCAGCTACCACCACCCGTTGAGAACCGACAGGTTCAAGTTACTCCCGCTATCGAGTCGCAAAGGATCCCTGTTCGTCAAACAGCTGTAGCGTCTGATGGGCATGTTTTGGGCCCTGTTAAACCAGGCATGTTACCAGTGTGGCTTTGTTTGAGCTCATTTTATGCAAATTATGTTCTAGACAGCTTCTGCGCGAATCAGAAAGACGGCGTGTACAGTTACGGCCAATGCAGGCGTGACTACGCCGTCTGCAGAGCGAAAAGGGAAATTCGACTTACGTGCGCCATTGACGAAGTATTCGATCCGTACATGTTCCATTGCACACGCAATTACGGTTACGCTTGTGGGACGACGACGAAAAGAATGACTACTACTACCATGCCACGGACGACCTCGTCGTACGACGCGTCAAGTTCAGTATGTCGCAACAAAGCCAATGGCTACTACTCAATAGCCTACTGCAGCCGTTTTTACTACGGCTGTTACAATGAAGACTATCAGTTGTACCAATGTCAATTTGGGGAAGTATTCAGCGAGATACAACGTACATGCGTTGTACCCGGACTGAGCTGCACAGGAATGTCATATTCGATGGAAACCTATCCCGGTACGTCGCTTCCAAGATACTGTACGGGCAGTTTTGAAATCTGGTCCGACTGCGCCGGTCCATGCGGCGAAGCGACCTGCGGACATCGCTATCCTCCCAAGCACTGCGAGCACCATTGTAAGCCAGGATGCGTATGCCGGCCTGGTTACGTTCGACTGTCCGAGCAAAGTCGTATCTGCGTGCCTGAAGACGCGTGCCTTCAATATACCCTAACCAATCGAGAGCTCGACCAAACCTATTGTCAATTCCGACCAGATGGCCTATATCCACATCCGGGCAAAGTTTGTGATAAACGATATCTGAGATGTCGCGCAGGAGCTGTGGATGCTCAGCTATGCAATTATGGCGAAGTGTTCGATGCAGTGAAAAGTCAGTGCGTCAATGAAAGGGCATGCAGCGCGCCTCGACCGTCAGCCGGTGGATTGGACAGCTACTTTTGCCGCGGTAAGCCCAGCGGTGCTTACAATCTGCCTGGCAAGACATGCTTTACCATTTACTATCTTTGCTCCGAGAGCGGCACCGTCTCCTTTGGCAAGTGTTCCAACGGTTACGTATTCGACCTGCATCTTGGTTGCGTACCGCCTACCAGTTGCGACGATGGACCAGTTGACCCGAAGGATTTGTACTGCGCCGGCAAACGAGACGGCTCGTACACTTTCGGCCACTACAAATGCTTTCCGATATATTACAAGTGTCGAAGAGGAAGAGCCGACTTTGCCATATGTCGAAGCCAAGACGACGACTTGGTATTCGATGGTCACTACTGCGTGCCGCGGCACAGCTGCCTTGGACCTAAGCATCATGCTCGACCCCCGATGCCTGTATACTACGAATCGCCGTACAATCAGTCGAACACTTACGATCCAACCTTCTGTGTTAACCAACCGGACGGTGCGTATCCAATTGTCGAATGTACATCGCCGTATTTGGTGTGCATCAACTCGGTGACCACAATTCACTACTGTTTCCCGGGTGAGATATTCGCTCGAGTCAACCTGCCGGCCGGCGTCGTTTACCAATGCGCTACGCCCAAGTATACGTTGTGCATTCCAAGTAAGAAAGCATTGTTATACCGTGAAGCGTTTTGTAGTGTAGTGGTTTATCGTTTTTTTTCAGAATATTCATATCCTCATCATCATCCGCCAGACAAAGATGGTAAATTGACGAGCGCGGGAATATTGTTTTTAAAAATATTGTCGTACCTTTTAGACAAGAAGACAACGGTAGCAGCAACTGTCAACAACAATCTTTGCGCAGCTGCAGGCGCCAATAGTCAGCTATATCCTTTGTCCAACAATCCATGCGATAAGCACTACATCAACTGTACTAAAGGCTACTTCTACTTGCGTACTTGTCCGGACAAGACGGTCTTTAATAGCACGTCGTTGAAATGTGAGGGAAATTTCGCCTGCCTGAAGCATCCACCACCCGACTACAGAAAGCTGTGTTATCATCGAAGCAACGGCTTTTACACGTTTTCGTTGTGCAGTCACTACTATTTGTACTGTCAGGACGGTATAGGTTGGGTGCAAAGCTGTTTGAATCCCCATTATGCGTTCAATGGTCAAACGATGCAATGCGCCCCGCGACAATCCGTATCGGGATGCGTACCCACCAAGATCCAATGGTACGAAATGAACTATCGCCAAGGCGACCTTTCAGCGCTGGATATGCGCTGTCAAAAGCTGGGCGACCGAGGCTACGAGATTAGTCCTTGCCAAAGCGATTTTATTGTGTGCAATATGGGATACGGCGATGTTCGCTCCTGCGGTTCCGACATGGTCTTCTACGGGGAGCAGCAACGTTGCGCCAAAACGACAGAAGTGCCAGCGTGTAATTCCAAAGGTGGCGACTCGCTTTGCCTTGGCAAGCAGGACAAAGCTTATCCATTTGCCCCGTGCAGCCAAAGATTCTACGTATGCTGGAGAGGCTTCTCTTACGTGGAACGTTGCGGTCCGAGGGAAGTCTTTTCGTCGCAACGACAGTCGTGCGTTGATATAAATAGCGTCAGATCTTGTCTAGCGACCAATGACTCATATACGCGAAGTGACCCATCACCAAAGTGTAGTTCACCTGGTATAAAGAGTATGGGTCA
>KN538386.1:1361721-1395804 GCA_000797535.1 Trichuris suis | reverse complement strand
AAGATAATGTTATCATTGGATGATAATGTTTCTATTTGCTTAACCTCTCGAAATGCTCTACTCAGTATTTGCACAACGGTTATGTAGGGCAACGAAATGTCGATTTTTGAGCGAGGTTGTGTTTTATCAGTTGAATTTATCTCAATTTGGTTAGCTGCCAACGGCTAATCTCTGAACTCATTTCTGCGCTGATTAGATTAAAAATACGTCTCAGTTGCATTACGGTATTTGTTGGTTCGATTTGAAACTGCAAATTTAT
The DNA here is from genome assembly GCA_000797535.1 of Trichuris suis. NCBI lineage: Eukaryota > Metazoa > Nematoda > Enoplea > Trichinellida > Trichuridae > Trichuris > Trichuris suis. The sequence goes on along the minus strand of KN538386.1, from coordinate 1,395,545 downwards.
TAATCTAGCGTACTCATGTTTGCATTAATTTGATTAAAGATATAATTTTTGAAACATTAGGAAACAAACTGAAGAGACAGGAAAGCGAAAATTACGGGAAAGTTAGAATTGATATCCTTTTTCTTTTTCATAATGAGTTTTGTTTTATGATTTCTCTTTTCTCACGAAAAGACTGTTTTTTGTAGGTATGTACATTTTATTAATATTAACGACGGACCTTCCGGGTGTACGCTGACCTGTTTTTCGTTTATGTAGTCGTCACGGTGTGGGAAGGTGTAGTTGCGGCTCTGAGTGGCTGCCTGTGCACATGACAGAAGGCTGACATTATGGGTTCAGGTTCACACCCGAAAGATGCGTCTTTAGTTAGGTTCACACGTACAAACGGGCTTTTTGTGTGAAAGGAAAGGAAGTTAGAATTCACTGGCTGAATGAACAGTTTGCTGCGTTCGCGAAAGAGAAGTTTATAGTATGGAGAGGTGAGTAATTGGGGAAGAATTCAGTTTTTCTTTATGTCGTTCAGATGTCAAGTTGTGGAAAACTCTGTCACGGAACCAGTAAAATATATAACCTTTGCAGAAACGAATAAGATTGAAAGTTTCTTTATTTCTACGTAATGTATGCTTCCCTGTTGGTCAACGATTTATTGGTCACAGCGAAGAAAAACTTGAATTATTTTCTGAACTAACGTGTTCCGCCCTCAGCGCTCGATTGGTGGTTCGAACATGCAACCATTCGAACACTGAGGATTTACTTATGAAGGTTACGCAAGTTTTTCTTTATTGTGACCAATAAATCGTTGACCAACAGGGAAGTATAGGTTACGTAGAAATAAAGAAACAACTTGAACCTATTACCAACGAGCAAATATTTAAGATTGCAAGTTTTTCCTTTTTGTTGAGGTAAATTACTACGTAGTGATTGTGCATTGTCTCCTGGTACGGTCTGCTTTATTGGGAGCCACGTCATTTCTTCACTGGTACGGTTTACTGTGCTGTCGTTGATTTTCACGTGACGCCCTGTGATATGAGGGATGATTTTTTAAATGTCTTATGTTTTTAACGGAATAAACTTCTGCCTAAAATTCACTGAAATACGGAGCTTTCGGGACAATCGAGGTCAATCCTTCTAATCGAGTTTAAGCTGCTATTCTTACATCAACCGCCATTCTTAATACTGTGAAATATTCACGGTTAATCTACACAGTAGTGGAATATACTGAAGCTTTATCAGTCTCGTCATTTCGGCTGTCACCTAATCAGCATTTCAAAATTAAATCTGTGGAGAAAATCCCGCATGCGAATGACACATTTACAAACGAAATGATTATGTAGAAAAGATTTTCACGTTGACGTGTCGTCAAGTGTTTGTCAATAATAGCCACGTTTCTCACATTAGATGAGAATTCAGTGTAACATGATTGTTTTGATAGAAATTGAATTTCTCTCAGCTGCTCAGTCAAAGGTTAAATTTAAAATCTGCTGGAAATAGACGCCCCCGCGTCCCACGCGCTGAAAGTGCGATAAGATCAGCAAACAAAAAGTAACCAACACGTACAACCTCGATGGCATTTTCCTTACGCCCACGCAGGATGGTCAGTCTTAATAAAACTAACATTATCAAATCAACTACTACAAACACAATTAATTAGCAGTAGTGATAATAAGAAGCACGTAGCGTAGGACATTGACGAGGGAGTATAGCTCATTATTGTCAGAGTATGTTCAACGGAATTCCGTTTTCACCGATGGTTGCACTTCTGCCTCAGGAACCATTCCATCACACAGTATTGTAGAAACTAGTTGACATACGGTGACAAGTTCGCATCCAATAATGCAAAGTAGATGGTATCTAAAATGGAAAACCAGTTTTAAGAAGGGAACATCATAAAAGAACTTCGCAATGGACGCAAAGGGCACAGAAGCTACCAATGGAGCAGCACACTATCATACTCGCAATAGCAGCTGTTGTAATTATATCCATCGCTTTGCCGACGGAAGCAATGAGTAAGTAGAATGTTTACATCATGCAAATAACTAAGCATAAGCATTGGGAACCTATCAATGCATTCGAATCGAAAAATTCACTTTACTTTCGCAAGAAGTGCAAACGTTCTTAATTGAGACGGGGCAGTGCATAATTGATAGGAAAATTGGATCTTGTCTCATAAAGCCGCCATACCGTCATACTGTAAGGTTGCCGGCCATCCTGTTCTGCCCTTACGCAAGCCTAAGCGTAAACATAAGGCATATATTTTGGCTTAGGCTTAGGCAAGGGCAAAGCAGGTTGACCGGCATGCTTGCCAGAAAGGAACCTGCATTTCTCAAACGGTGGGGTGGCTAAGAGACAATATCCGGCAAATTAACAGAAGGTGGAAACAAACTAGGACGCGATGAATAAATGCAGTCAATTGTTAAAGAAAACTTTCACTTGCAATCAAATGATTAACAATGTTGTATTGGTTGTTTCAGTATGCCCGGACGGCTTCAGTGCAATTGAGCATTGTGCTGATGGTTTTTGTCCCAGTGGCTTTTATTGCTATATGGGTTGGTGTTGCAGATCAAGACGATACGGCGGTGCTATTGGATCATGTCCAACGTGCGGCCGTCCAGGTAAAATGTCAAAACTGTTTAGCAACTGTCCGTCGTTGCTAGGCGATTGCGTTGGCTAAACATGTTTACCTTCACGAAATGAAACCTCATTGAAACGTGACACTTACTAGTTCACCCACCTATTTCGCAAACATTTCTAAAACGGTACGAAAGTTGCTTGACATTGGTAAATGATTTTTAACTACAAGTAATTGAAACTGAAAAGCTGCTTTGGAAACATTGTGTGCTACTTTACAAATGGAATGACGTGAATAACGTTCCCCATCTCCGCAAAGTATGAGCTTAATGAATGGAGGCTATATTATTTTCAGTGTTTGGAATGCGTGGTTGCCCGGATGGATCAGCGCCTTATGGCACATGTCCAACTGGATACTGTCCTTTCAATTACAACTGCATACGCGGAGTCTGCTGTAAGGCAGCACGCTACGTCAAAATAAGTAAGCTTTTGTTGAACTGACAAAAAGAATCATATTGCAAAATTATTTTGATTTGAATGATGTTAACCTATTTAGGCAGCAGAGGGTGTCCGAAAGTTTACGGTCCCATATATGAGGGAAACGACCGTTGCTTTACGGATCAAGATTGCGCGGGCGGAAAAATATGTTGCAAGTCAAGATATGGCAAAAGATGCATGTATCCATTGTGAACAATGCTACGAACAAATTAAACGTGTGCTATACATTTGCCAAAGAATCAACGTCTCAAAGCTGTATTACAGGTGAAAATTCTTCAGATCGACTGGACTTGATAAGTGCCTAATAACAATGCGCTTTGTTTTACTTCATAAGCAAATCGACACTACTGATGAGGGATCAAAGTTAGACTGATTAATTGTAGTGACTGCAGCGGCAACAGAAGCAGACGAAGAGGAATGTAGCCTGCGCACACTTAATTGGGTACTGTAGAGTCTGCAGAGAATACACTAATTACCTCGTACGTTCGTTTTGACGCGGCCGTGACAGTTGCATTTTCGTTGATACGATTTTCTTTTACTGAGCAAAATCAAAAGGTTTCTCATTACTATAACAGTGATAGTGAAACTGCAAAACCAAAACAACAATACTATGTCAAAAAGGAAAAAAAGACGAGTTTGCACTTGAAATTTTGCCAGGCGATAAGCAGGTAGACGTTGACAAAACGTAATCGATAAAGACACCGTCGAATGAAACATAAGTCGTACAACTACTTTAAACTGCTACAACAGGCAACCCTGCATATCATTAGTACGTTACTTTTTCAACACACTGACTATTCGCTTGTCAAAGACGTTGGGGGAATCTTTTTTAAAAGAAAAAAACAATTTTTTACTTCTCATTACCGTAATCAATAGCGAGACACGTTTTTGACCAATCTGAAGAATTCGCCCGGAAGACGACTGGCTTTGCAATACCTACTTTTCTTATATTATTAATAATTTATACTGTAGCAAAATACCGCCAGAGAAGCACCGCCTTAATTGCGAGAATGACAAAGTTATGCCTGCAAACGTGTGCTTTGCAGTAATTTAGATGAAAGGCACGTTTTTGAAGATCGACTGCTCCATAAGGAAGGGGTATGGGTGCAGTACGTTTCGACGCGTACGGTTCGACGCGTGGTCCGTACTAATGGAACCTGCTGTCTCACTTACGACTGTCGTCAATGGGCAATCTTCATCTGGTTCAAGGCAGCGTGCACTATGTTTCGCTAGCCATGTTTCGAAGGTTACCTTTCGGGGTTCTTAGTTGTCATGCTGAGCTGTCGTGGGATTTCCTTATTTGTTTTGTCGTATCTCGTGCCGGCACGTTTCCTCAGGCCTTCCTTTCCGTCAGGTACATTTCCATTGGTCTACAACCATAAATTCTACCCTACAGGGCAGTGGAAATGCACCTGATGGAAACGTACCAGCATGAGAAGTAATGCGCCTCCGAGAGGAAACATTAGATACATCGCTAGCAATACATAATGCACGCTGGCCTGAAGCAAACGAGGGTTGCCCATTGACGACATTCATAAGTGACGCACCGGATTCCATTAGTACGAATCACATTTGCGTCGAACAATACGCGTCCACTTGATCTGCTCTGAGACGGCATAGTTGCCTTCGTATATGTACAGCTTTCGCCCTTCAAACAGTTTTAATAGACGAAGCCATTTGTATGCACCACCATACAACGCCAATATATATTTCCGGACGCTTCGTATATTAAAATTGTGTGAACGAGAAGTCGTGCAATACTGACAATGATATGTATAAATATAGCAGAATCATCTGCGAAAGGGGAAAATTAAGGTTACTGTAGTGCCTCCCGACATAGGAGTACCTGCGAAGCAAGCGCCTACGGTATCTGGGTACGGTACATAGGAACCTGCATTCAGTTATTCGGTGAACGAGTTCAATAAAGACGTACGTAGTCAGCGCTCCACTGTTACTATCAAAACACTACGGCATAATTGCTTATTTCGCTTGAAATCTGTATACACAAAACGAAGAGAAAAGCCACCTCACCTGATCATTTCATTTCTACGGAATTCTTCGTTCGACAATCTTCATGGCACCATGAAGCTCTAAAAACCATTTTAAGAATAAGAAATACCACCTGCTGAAATGTTAGGTAAAAGCGGACGTACGGAAAAACAGAGAACGTCAGATCGATGAGGCTACCACATCCTATACAGATGAACTCTGCACAGCTCAAAACAAAGGATGAACAGCTAACCCATAAGGTTATATTGTTTTCCAATAGTCATTGTGCAATGGTGATTCACCTGACCTGCGGCAGCTGCTTGCGAAAATGGGGTCCGAATTAACACGACAAATTTCCTCAAATCTTCAAGGGCCCCTAAAGCACCGCATAAATTGATACCTTGAATAAGGTATCAATATACCTAATAAAAATACGCACCTACAGATTAGCTGTTCACCGGTTTACAAATAAGCTTAACGCCACTTCTAAACTTTTTATAAATTAAATTCTTAAAGCGTAATTTCAGGAGAACGAAGCCTGAAGTATAGGAAGAATTAGAATTGCAATCTTAGCCCGCTAAGCTAAATGCGATCAAGTCAAGTATATCACTCAAAGGTAGAGAACATTTCATTTCAACTACACCTAAAACTGGCAGATTAAGCAGAAGCATTAGCAACAAAAACCACTGCAGTTGTGTACAAAAGCGAAAAAACAGATTAATCGCAAGGCAAAATTGCAATTTCAATTTAAAACACGGTCACTTCCATTACAGCGACATTCAAAATACAGTACTCTTCAAATCGAGAACACTGATTAGCAGGTTTTAATTTATGAAACGCTTCAGCGAAGCGAACGGGGTAGAGAACAACTGCCTAAATGTGAAACATGATGGCCGGAACAGAAACTGCGGCATAATTATTTCCAATATCGACATAAAAACTGACTCACTTGGAATGAAAGCACGATTTCAATCCAAGATAAATTACTCGCTGAAAAAATTCACGTTAAAAATTGGACTAATGCGACTAAAGAAAACTGTAACCGAATGAACGGGCGGACATGCGGGTCGCACCTTATTACTGCTTATACTAACTACCGTAATCGAAGGTGTGCTTTCACTGTAAAACTATATTTAAAATTTTTATTAAAAAACGAATTACGTAACACAGAAATTAAGTGACGTCGATGTTGCTTGTAAGTGCGCCGGAAGCACCAGCAGACCGAGAAACGAAAAAAAAACATCCAGCACCTTACTGTAGTTTTGGAAACGACTTGAAAAATGGTCAGGTACGGTTTAAAGTAGAATTATGCAAACCCGTCAAAACTAAAATTTGTTTATACGATTGCACCCTCAAAAGAAGCTATAGTCGTCAGCTTAGGAAACAGATAGTTTTGCAACAGATAAACTTAAAATTTACTGAACAAAAATAAAGGCAGAATAGGACATGAGCGACGAACCATTGACATCATATATTTTACATACATCAACCGCGCCAAAGCCTGTAGAACAGGTACATGACAAGTAAGGTAACGAACATGCCGACGTATAAGATTTTCATATCTTCGTCCGAACGACGCTCTATGAATTGCATCACCGTTCCCGAAAGTCCCAAACTGTTTCCAATATCTAACAATTTAGTCCGAAGGCCCTTCAGAGAAAAGCCTTGGCTGCGTAGGTTCTCTTAATCATGCAAAATACAAATTAGAATATGGATACGTCTTTTTTTTAAAAAATAGTCTTACCCAAAACTGATCGACCTGTGTCAATCATGTTATCAACATTTTTATGAACGGAACGCAATTTGTAATTGTGAACAGCGGCCGCGTCGTCAAGGTAAATGCACGTCGATTCGTTGGGGGTAAAACGACGACTGAGCAACTCTTCGCGTTCACTTTTCTGCTTCCACGCCATTAATAACCGATTTTGTATACCGCTAAGGGCTACCTTTAAATTGCAAACTAATCTTAAGTCTTGCAAGTAATATTTTTTGTTCTTACCTTCACATGATCGCAGTCGTATCTCAACTGCTCGACTAGCTGTTTCGCGTACTTTCTACGATTCATTGGCTGGTTTTCGCACATCAAGTCAAGCTGGTCGCAATTCGCAACTACCTGAAAATAACCACCCAATCCATCGGCATGCAGCGTTACGTAATCGTCTTACAGTTTTCAGCTGTTCAACAATAGCGGTTTCAAGTGTAGCAGCTGTCGCTTGATCGCTCATATTCTCCAGTTGGGCAAGTCCTTGATGAACTTGCTGTATGATGCCGTTGGTTTCCAAATAAAGAGCGTCCATCGCGCCCCACTATGCGCCAAACGGTCACGCAAGAACAGTACTACCGTATAAACGATTTGCAGGAGCAATTGGCTCGTTGCATCATCTTAGCAGTAGGGTGCAAAATAATTGTCCGACAGCAGCATCTGACTTCGTAGGGGCTTATCGCGAAATTGAACGCACACACACACACAGTTTTGGGAAAATCTGTGCCTACTTATTCTGCTTAAGCTAGCTTCTATATTGTCAATCAAGAATGAAATCTATTTAAACCGACAGGGTGTGTGCAACTTAAAAGCATGGCAGATACTTATGCCCTTTCGTCTGCTGGAGCCTGGTGGGATTTTTTTCTAAGGAACCTATCTATCATTTATTATCATACGGTGCACATTATCGAACTCGGAAGTGCGTATAATGGCGACCAGTAATCAGAACATGTTGGAGCGGTCGTATAAATCTGTGTTCGGTACGTTGCTATTTTTTAAAATAAGTTTGACGCTTACGTAAGGGCTTAATGCATGAATTTGAAGCTATCTTTCCGGTGCGGCTTTTTTGGTTGTTCGTTTTGTTCTTTCATCCGTCTGTTAGCGAATTTGTTTTTAGTGGGAAATATTCCGTACGATGCGAGCGAAGAAAGTCTTAAAGAGTTATTTTCGCAAGTTGGCCCTGTTGCGAGCGTTCGGTCAGTATTTTGCTGTTGTTGTTGTTTGACGGCTGCGTATAATGTTTTTACCGTAAAGGATGGTTTTCGATCGCGAAACCGGCAAACCAAAGGGCTATGGATTTTGCGAGTTTCTGGATAAGGAAACGGCGATGAGCGCCCAACGGAACTTAAATGGAATCGAATTTCTTGGCAGGCAACTTCGCGTGGACGCGGCTGTGGGTGAACGTAGCAAGGAAGAACTCCAGCGTATGTTACTGCCTTTTTCCTCTGCATTCTAATGATATATGGTCATCTTAGAACTGCGCACTACTTTTACGGATAAAGAAGATGAAGTATTTGCTATTTGCTTATATACCGCCCGTTTTTTTTTGAGTTCTGCCATTATACAGAGTCCATACGGACCGGACCAAGTACCCGACAAGGCACCACAAGAGGTCACTCGTATGGTGATGCAGTTACCTCCGGAGCAAATGTACGAGTTGTTAAAACAAGTCAAGGTATTCCCCATTGTACTTTCGGCAGTTCAGTAGTTGCATTTGATTAGGTTTGTATTGAAACAAACGTAACGGAAGCAAGGAATATGCTACTCCAAAATCCGCAGTTAGCATTCGCTTTTCTTCAAGTCCTTCTATGCGTTCGACACTTGGACTTGCAGGAAGCGCTGAATATAATTTCCTCGCAGCCTAAAGCAACGACATCTCAAGTAACACCATACTGTTGTGCTATCAGCTTGCCAGTATATGGTTCCTTTAGGTTATGGATACCGCGCCACCGAATCCTGTTGGTAAAGTTCCACTTTTGCCAACTTCATTTGTTTCGCCTGCCCCTATGGTTGCCGACAATGTTAGGAATTTCGAAGCACCTCAAAGCCAAGCCATTCAAGTGAGGCAAGCGACCGATGTTTCGGTTCCACAAGCTGTGCGAACCCCATTGCTTGGTGAAGGAGCTAACCCTTACGCTACGCCGTTCCAAGCAGCAGTTCCTTCAGTATGGCCGGTTAATAGGCCCCAACCAGTATTGGTAAGATGTTGAATCCGGTTGCTTTAATGCTTAGGCAATTTTTTAAGCAAACGGCTCCTCCGGCTCCACCTATGGATCCAGAAAAGGTATGCAGTGGCTAGACATTGAGCAAACATAACGACCGTTCTTTAGAGCGCACTCATTGCGCAGCTTATGCAGCTGACCGACGAGCAAATATCTGCTCTACCACCCGATCAGCGTCAAACGATTACCTTATTACGTCAGCAGTTTCGAGGAGTTGGACACGTCTAGATTGCGCGATTTTGGCGTCATACGCATCGAATTCTACTATGTATTCTTAGAAAATAAACTGAATTCCCACCCTTCAGAGTTTGGAGGCGTTTCAGCTTTTAAAAGCGCAACAAACGAAACTAGTCGCCACTGCAGCTTCAGCGTATAGGTTTTAGTACCTGCGGGTATTTTAGTCATACTGTAGATCCTAAATTTTTACTCTGCGTATTCGTTCCGCCGAATAGCTGCGCAAAAATGCCGGATTATCTTGGTGAGGATATGCGGAAAGTGAAAAAGACCGAAGAAGAAGAGGAAGTAAAAGGTAACTTACCATTATTCCACGTTTCCAACTTGTCGCGACTTGTCTGTTCTTCAACGCTAAATGAACATTCGAGCTACAACAGTGGGAATTCGTAATTGTAAAAAGCGCATCTTGGCGTGCTAAGTGTTACCCTTTGCTTTTTATTTAGCCTTGGACGAAGGAGACATCGCCATCTTGAAGTCATACGTACGTTTGTTGCTTTGCTTTTCAAGGCGTTATTTTTCTGCTTTTTCAGGGCCAAGGCCCTTATCATGACGCTCTGAAGAAAACAGAAGATGACATAAAAGATTGTTTAAAGCGAGTCAACGAATTGACGGGTAAGTTCGACTTTGTTTCCTCTCGGCAGTTTCCAGCAAAGCTGCTGCTGATGTAAACACGTAGTGTTATGAGGATATTCGTACTTTCAAAAATCTTTCTTCAAAGGAATCAAAGAATCGGATACAGGATTAGCCGCGGCGGCCCTTTGGGATCTTGCCGCCGACAAGCAAACGCTTCAACAGGAGCAACCATTGCAAGTGGCGCGATGTACGAAAATCATTCCTGGAGAAGGCGACGAAATGCGCTACATAATCAACGTAAAGCAGTTTGCCAAATTTGTAGTTGAATTGGCTGACCAAGTTGCGCCCACGGATATTGAGGAAGGAATGCGCGTTGGGTGAGATGTTTTTTTTTTCGAAGCCCAATGCTCACTAGTTATTGCTGCTTTTCTGTAGGGTCGATCGCAACAAGTACCAAATTCACCTTCCTCTTCCTCCGAAGATTGATCCTACAGTAACCATAATGCAGGTACATTATTTTAAATTTTTAAAAAATTGGCATTTAGCGATCGAGGGGCAGCAGCTAGTTTTGAGTGACATTTGACGATTGTTCTTTCGTAATGTCGTCGCCTTTAGGTTGAAGAAAAACCAGACGTTACGTATAATGACATCGGAGGCTGTAAAGAGCAAATTGAAAAACTCCGAGAAGTGGTGGAAACCCCTCTGCTCCACGTACAGTAGCTAAGCTGACCTTAAGACTACTTTACTAGGAAAACCTTTCAGCCGGAGCGCTTTGTCAATCTTGGTATTGAACCACCAAAGGGTGTACTGCTATATGGACCGCCCGGTACGGGGAAGACTTTATGCGCTCGAGCTGTGGCTAATCGAACTGACGCGTGCTTTATCCGAGTGATTGGTTCCGAATTGGTACAGAAATACGTAGGTGAAGTAAGTGTACGTCCATTTTGAAACTTTCAAACGTGATTGGTGTTTGCCTTGAAAAGGGAGCAAGAATGGTCAGAGAGCTGTTCGAAATGGCCCGCGCAAAGAAGGCTTGTTTAATATTTTTCGACGAAATCGATGCAATAGGTGGCGCCAGGTTTGACGATGGTGTTGGCGGCGACAATGAGGTTCAACGTACAATGTTGGAGTTGATTAATCAGCTGGACGGATTCGACCCTCGCGGCAACATCAAAGTGTTAATGGCGACCAATCGACCGGATACGTTGGATCCGGCTTTAGTTCGTCCCGGACGTCTTGACAGAAAAGTTGAATTTGGTTTGCCGGACGTAGAGGTAGCGTCCAATGCGACTTGTATTATGTCTTGATGCACTTTTTAAAACAGGGAAGAAAGCATATTTTCAAAATTCATGCTCGACAAATGAGCGTTGAACGAGATATACGATACGACTTGCTGGCCAGACTTTGTCCCAATTGTACAGGTATACACTGAAGCGGAAGTTGCGAATAGATCTCTTCTTTCTTTTGTATCGGCTTAATTTCAGGAGCAGAGATAAGAAGCGTTTGTACCGAAGCCGGAATGTTCGCTATTCGTGCACGTAAGAAGGTTGCCAGCGAAAAAGATTTTCTTGAGGCAATCCAGAAAGTCATCAAAGGCTATGCAAAGTTCAGCGCTACGCCGAGATATCTAACTCACAATTAGCGCATTTTTCCACATCGCTTTGGTGCATAACCTTTTGCTACTAAGTGATCTTTAAGGACATACTTATTTACTATTCTTCTATCTACTGTTACGGTGAAATCGTTTTAATGTAACGCAATGTTATAATAAAATGATAGCCGAGCGTTCCGAGTCAACGTGACTAAGCGAATCCCGAAAGCTACGAATTTCTTGAACTAATCGCAAGACTGTGGAATACAAAGTTATTAGAACATTGTTGATGTTCAGGCTAGAAGGATACTGTAATGACGCCACTTCTGTTCAAAAAACCTACAATGGTACCTGATCATCACAAACTGCCCATAAAGTGCAGAAATGCAGTTTGACGCTAAAAGGGTTCTTCCCATAGAAAGTAGTCGCTCTTTTACGCATCTTCTTTTTCAGTCGGTACCTTGTACCTATCTATAGCCTAAAAATTCATAAACATGCCAAAATTGAAACACCAGCAATTTAGCTTGCTGAAAAACGAGCAGCTAAGTGGGAGTGAGCAAAGTGCTACGGGTGCATTAGGAGAGTAGAAAGAAGCAGATTGCAGTGGCCGAAGGCGATAGCGACAAGTGATGACTCATCGTTGACTATTTCCTCCGTCTGAACTTTTTGCTCACACTATTTGTTTAACCCTTCGAGCGGCGATGACTACAACGAATAGCTGAGCGCTATCACGTCGTGCCAAGCGGCTGGCAACTTTGCGTCAGTTGTCGTCGACTAGCCGCTACGTTCTAGTACGTTCGTGCCATTGCGCTTCCTCCGAATAGCATTAAAACACCGTCAGCGGATAGGTGCAATTTATCGTCTCACCAAAGTTCTTTCTTCACTACAATGGCCAAAATAGCTTCGCTGTTACTGCTTTTCGTTTCCTTCTATGGAACGTACACTGCCGCCGCCGAGTGGTCGCCGGACATTGGCGAGGAGGTAAGCAAGTCGTCGTAGTGTTTGCATAGCGTCTGATTATTCTTGCGAGCAAAGGTGCCGGACGTAAAGGGAAAGGACGTAAAGGTTTTTGAATTTCACGAATTGGACAAAGGTGACTAAGAAGGGTGCACCCATTATCATTTGCATAAGCGTACACGGAGATAAACCTTTTGCAGATCACGCGTGCAACTTGATCAGATGCGGCGAAGACGAAGTTTGTGCCCTGTTGGACAACGTCGCTTTATGCATGAACCGCCGTATGGCAAACCACATGTGAGAATGAGAGAGAAGGCTAAATGATTTCCCCGCCATTTGGTACGCATTTTTTAAGCCTTCGCAAAGCGGAAGGAAAAAACAGTGGTGACTCTTCGCCCGCTAAAAAGCTAAGAAGGACAAAATCTAAAAGCAGACCGGTGTCAACGTCCTATCGGCAGCACCATGCCGCCAGGAAGCATAAGAATGCCGGTACAGCACCTAAGATAGACGATTTCGACGGAATGCAGCACTTCGTGCCTAAGCACATTGAAGACTACGATCAGGGTGAGTTTTTGGCACTTTGAGTCATAGAGAAACTTTTTCAAATCGCCAAATGAAATCTCCCATCCTTTTAACGTTGATGTCGTTGTCGTGAGCTACGTGCAAAAAAGTTTTGCCATTAATTTTATAGTTGCTCGTAAAAGTGAATGACTAGCCGAGTAGGATATTCCCTTAAAGCGTAATCGAGCAGTCTTTCGTTGAATGAAATGCTCTTCGTCACTTGTACGCTGGCACATTCAGCTCAAGTGTTCTTTGGAATTGTTGAAAAGTCGGAGGATCAATCAAAGCATGTTGTTCGGGTGCAACGGCAATTTAAAATAGAAGCAAGTAAAGCACTGGTAGACAATACAGTTACAAGGGAACCATGGCAACAAAACAATGTCTTAATTTTCCAACTTATAAACGCTTAACCAAATTCTATCTTTGGAAAGCAACGCCTAATTTCAAATGTGGCCCTAGTCATCTTGTCAGCGTTGTTTATTCCATCCTCGTTTACGGGAAAGCCTGAGAATCTTGTTTCCTATCTACCCATTGTCATACTGTAAGTTTTCAAGCCATCCTGTTCTGCCCTTACCTAAGCTTAAGCTTAAAATTAAGACCTCTATTTTTGGCTTAGGCTTAAAATAACGGCAGAACAGGTTGGCTAGCGTGCTCGCCAGTAATGGTGGGCCCAATTGGCGGCAAACTTGCCAGAATGGAACCTGCATTCCTGAGACGGTAGAGCAGCTAGGAAACAAGATCCAAAAACGCCTAAAATTTAGAATATTAAAACGTCTTCGTTTCCACCACCGCGTTCAACGAAGGCCTTTCATCGTTTGCCTGCAATTCGGCAAGAAAGCGTACGATAAGTTTCGTTATTTTAAATTAAGGATGCTCAGGTTACTTTTATCCTACGGAAAGTTAAGTGAAGAGCATTAGGCGAAGTTACCATACGAAAGCAAGGGAATATTAGTTCTCACCTGTTGGAACTATGTCTAAACCTCAACTTTTGATTGTCGATTTAGCATGCACTGAAAAACAGTTAGTTACTATCGAAGACTTGCTGGTCAGATGGTTCACCTCATTGCGAATGCAGAGCACCAATGCCGAAGCTGTATCACTGCCTAGTAAGTAGCCGCGCTTTGCATTGCAATGCCTATAGCGGCTTAACCAAATTCCTCGTTGAGAACACCACATCCGCTGTCAGCCGGATGTTGGCTGGATGTTCGCTCAATTGGACGGAAATCACGATGGTCACTTGGAGCACGACGAGTTGTACACGCTCGATCACGAAAAGTACAAAAATTGCATTCATCATTTTCTCGACCAATGCGACTTGAATCAAGACGCCCAACTATCTTTGGACGAATGGTGCGACTGCTTTGAATGGGCCGGACGAGGCAGGTGACGTCAATGCTTAAGTAAACAACTCAAATTGATGCTCATTCAGAAAGAGAAGAACCGCCTTGCCATGCGGCCAGACGTCTAACGGATCCTCATCTAATCGGTTTGAACAATCGTTGCATACATTACGTACGCATGTTCCGTCTTCTTCGCAGGCTCGTTCATGCCGGAATGCAACGCTGAAGGTTACTACCGTCCCGAGCAGTGCCACGGCGACCATTGTTGGTGCGTCGACAAGTGGGGTCGAGAATTCGATCATTCAAGAACGATGGGTCACGCCGACTGCGCCCAATATTGTACAACTCTTCCTTGTAGCTCTGACGTCACTTGCTTTCGTCACTTCTCTATTTCCAGCTGACCATATTACGTCAACAAAGGAGGACAATGACGAAGGTGATGACGATGACGACAACGATGACGACGTTAGCCAGCAGAACGATAACACTGCATAAATTTTTTATTGATCAACACCCATCGCGTACGATTATGATTATTACACTGCTATTAGTTAGTAGATGACTACTTTTAACTTGTATATTTGAACAGCCACACCGCGTATAATGCTCGTACAAAGTAGTAATGATACTTCGTGAATATTAATTATAGTCGGATAAATGAAAAAACGATTAGAAGAGGATTAAAAGAGAAGCGGCCGCCATTAATTGAACATCGCCGCAAAGCGCAATGCAAACATTTCCTTCTTATCTCTTTCCATTCGCTGAATCATCGTCATTGAGGGGGATTACCGATTGACGTAGTGCGTATAACCCATTTCGTCCATTTGGACAACTTGAACATTGCCTATGTTATCTCCCATCTGCAAAATAAGATAAAAAGTTGAGCATTCAAGACCGACTTGGCCGATTATTAAGTGGGGCCACCTTGAACTGAGCGAGCTCTGTGCCCGGTGGCAATTGAACATACTGAATTTGTCCCGGTGGAATACCGGCCTGCAGAGCGCCTTCTTCATTGACGATCAGTACCTGAAAGAGACGACATATACTGTAACGACGCTTGTAGATAAGATAAAGAAGCTTCGACCTGATAAGGCTGACCGCCGTCTGGAACTTCTGTTTGAACGAACTGTCCCAACAGAGAAGGATCATCCGCTAAACGGACGTATATATTGCCTATAGAGAAAGTTTAAAATAAACAAACATCTTAAGCATATATAAGACTTGCCATCGTCGGTAGATGGGCCGGCAACTGCTTCTTCGGTTTGCTCTCGTTGCTCCATACTTCTCTCAACGGTGAACTCTTGCAACGCGGCCGGATGGCAGCGAACCATGTGGGCATGCAAGGCGGTACTTTTACAAAAGTGTTGATCGCAAAAGCGACAAGGCAAACGCTGCGAAAAGTTGTGATGACGATACAAGTGACGCAACGCCTGTTCCCGGTCGGCAAACTTCTTCGAGCAAAAACAGCAGCGAGGATGGAACCCCACCGACGACGCCTTCGAGCCTTCGTCTCCCTCTTTGGGCGTCTCTATTGCTTCCGTCGAAGAAGCGCCAATTGCTTCGTGGCTTACGATCATCATCTCGGCACGCGGCGACGCAATACCATGAGCGCTCCTGAGATGGGCTTTCGCCTGGTTGTTGGCCGAAAATGGCTGATCGCAAATCAAGCACATGTAATTCAAATTGGTCAGATGATGCCATCGATGGATAATCAAGGATCGTTTGTCTCGAAATTCCTTGCCGCAAGCGTAGCACGTCTCCTTTGGAGCTCGAAGCATATGATTGCGTCGACTGTGCTTTCGCGCCAGCAGAGGGCACGAAAAAAGCTTACCGCATACGGCGCATTTGGTCGGCAACGAAGGATGCTCCTGCATAAGATGCTGAGTCAACGAATTACGGTCGGTATGAATTTGAGCGCAAATTGGACACGTCAAAATGACAATGCCCGAATGGGCTTCCTTGAAATGGGCGTGCAATTGATTGTAGCCGCAATAGGACATGGCGCAGTCTTCGCATTGGTACAACGAATTGGACAATTCGTGGAACATCTCGTGACGCTTAAGACCGTCAACCGAAGCGAACTTCTTGAAGCACGTTTGGCAATAGAGCTGATTAACGTCGTGCTTTTTCAAATGCTCCTTTAGACCTGCACTTGTCCAATAGTGTTTTCTGCATAGGCGACATCTATACTCCTTGACAGCTTCGTGCTTTGACTCGTGCTCGTCGCGCTGCTCTTTGCTGGCAAATCCTTGACGACATATTTGACAACGGAATTTAGTGGCGCCCTTGTCCAACACTTGCTCTATAGTGGGCGTAGGTAGCATTAAGCATTGCAATTGATCCTTCTCTTCGCTTTTTTCCTCTTTAGGCATTTTGGCCTTTTCGGTCGCTTCGGCTTTGCGTTTCTTCCTCGACGGTTCTTCCGTACTGTCATCCTGCGTCGATGCGTGCTCCCACACGTGTACGGAAGCGTTGGCAAAGTCGTCGAACGACTGGCCGCACGTAGGGCAAATGAAGCGAAGCTTTTCCTCTTCTATCAAATTGTCGCCTTCCATTTGCGGTTCCAAATTATAGTAGACGACTTCCTCTTCGGCCAAGCGCCTTTTACGCTTTGGTCGTACGTCCAATTCGTCCTCCATTTCCAACTGACTACTGCTTATGAGCTGATAATCGTCGCCTTGATGACCCAATGTTGTAGGCTTTGTGGTTATCGCCTTGGCGCGCGTCTCACTCTTTGCCATGACGTCTTCATCGTGTGCGTCATCCTTCTTCGTCACGATAAAGCCGCGCCGACGCTTCAAACACTTTGCATAGTGTCGAGCACGAATCATACGACTGGCGAATGGCCGACTGCAAAGACTGCAACGGAACGGTCGTCGGATACTGGAGGCAACGGAAGTAAGGATCAGGCCAACTGTATTGTGCTTTCTGGCATGCTTGCGAAGTCGATCGACGCAGAAGAACTTTCCCTCGCAAACGTTGCACTGCCAAATCAACTCATCATTTTCGTGGTCTTCCAAATCGGACTCAATGCCCGACTCGGTGAACACGCTGCAATTGTCGTCGGATAAGCCGGCCTCCTCTTCCTCGGCGATGGCGTCAAGGAATTCGGTCTCCTTGCTACGGATATCGTTGATTTGCACCTCCTTGATTTCGAAACCTGAATGCCAAAGGTGAATAACAATACTACAAGTTGGCTGAAACTCACCGTGATTCTTATGGTCGCGCATATGGGCGCGGAAGGCCAAGAAGCCACTCTTGGTCGAGTCGAACCATTGCCAGCAGATTTTGCAATGACGATAGCGATGCATGCGTATGTGATTTTCGTAGGCTTTGCGGTTCATCAAGACGCAACCGCAGTATTCGCATACTTGAGGACGACCAGTATTCGACGTGCCATGAACGAGCTGCCGATGGTTGAGCACCTCTATGTGATCGCTGCTGCACGAATCGCAACACGCAAATGTTGTAGTACCTAAGTGAAAAAAAATTTACAGAACCTTCTTTTGCCATATCCTCGACAATGGATGAGGGCCAATACTAAGATCTACGGTAACTATTTATGGATAACCTGAAGATCACTTAACGATTTTTTAAATCTTAACTTGGAGGATGTACTGCTGTGAGCAAAACAACGCCACTCACTCTTTCGTAGCTTAGCAAATACGAAAGAAGAACGCGTATGCAAATTAAATTCGTCTTAGCGTGTCAATTATGATTTGAGCGAGCCGCCTTCGGAGACAAAAGACGAAATGAACGAATACGTACCATCGGTGAAGTCGACCTTGATTGCCGCAAAGTCTTTGCTTTTGAACAAAAGCGTTTCGGCCGCCTCGTCGTGATACAAAAAGAAGTGCTTCATCAATTCTCGACCGCTCGCTTGGAATTTCTTGCAAACTGGACAATAACAGTCGAATGCGCGGCAGAACACTTCGCTGAAGCCGCCCGATTCGAGCAGACGTTTCTCCTCGTAATTACGCTTGTACAAAGCGCTCAAACCAAAGTTGTACACCGACGGATCGGCACCTCGACGATGCCCTAAAACGACTGGTTAGTGCACACCCTAAACATGGATATATTTATATGAGATTACCTTCGAACGCTTCGTGACGACGTTCCTTGTGCATATTGAGATCGCGCATGTTGCGAAAAACATCGCCGCAAAAACGACAAAGAAAATGCCGCCGGCGAACATGCACATTTCTACGGTGCTGCTCCAATTTCTCATCGTCTTTAAAGACGAGATTGCATTCTCTACAAGTCACCCTGTCGACCCACGCGGCACCGTACAATCGAAGCAATTCTTCTCTCAATTCCCTGTTCTTCTTATGGGCCTTCTCGTGATTTTCCAACGCCTTAGGGTGTTCCGTGTTGATCAGTATGCCGCAAGTTTCGCACGACTGATACTTGGCGCGATGAGTCTCAGCGGTACGTCGAGGTCGACCGTGACCTCGACTATCGGTAAAGCTGGCGGCCGCCACGATTGCCGCTTTGTGTTGTCTGAAAACTTGCAACGGAGGTTGATGGTACAAATCCAACGTCTCCTCAGTGGGTTCCTCCGTCTTCTCCACCTTTTTCGGCATCTGCGCATCGAAGCTTCTCATTCTGGCCGAAAAGTCGCTTTGGTCATTCGGCTCCGAGTACAAGTCGCGGTCGTTGCCGTAGTCGCTGACCGTCGGCGTTGTAAAGTCAAATTCTTCGCTCTGCTCGGGCGATCGTGGTGGCGCATTTTCCCTGGCCAATATGGCGTCCATCTTTTTTGCGAACGCAGCACCCTTGCGTCCTCGACCGGGCGCTTGCGTGTTCAGCACCCTGGCCGGAGGCAACGGCTCACGCTCCTTATGCAACGCCTCAATGTAGTCCAACACTTCTTTGAAATTATCCGGATGAGTCAGCTTGGTATGTCTTTCCAAACCAAACGACGTAAGAAAGACTCGATCCTTGCAAAACTTGCATGGATATATGTCCACATTGGGTTCGTGGGTGGCAGGAGCGGGTGCAGTTTCGCTTTCGCTTTTTGTCGTAACTGTTTCCGTGGAAGGTTCCGTTTTGTAAACAGTCGTTGGAGTCTTAGTCGATTCATCTTCGACCATGATCGACGCAGAATTGTCGACACTTGGAGGTCCCGACATGTCCGTTGAACTTTCCTCGTCGTAGCGGTATCTTGTTCGTCTACGTTGCCCACCACGGCCACCGCGAGCTTTGCGACCATGTCGAACAGGTAGGCCGCTTGGTGCTCTTAAGTGCTTCCGGATGTTGTGCGTATTCAATCCGCGCAAGTTCGCAAAGGCAACATTGCAATCATCGCAGAAGAACATTTTGTCTCCACCTTCTTGTTCAGTATCCGCTTCGGAACCATCGTCCGTTGGCATCGAAGGCTCTTCGTACATGGCATCGTCTCCATAATCTTCTTCCTCTTCGTACTCTTCTTCCTCCTCCTCTTCTTTTATCCCTTTGGACGATCCAGTACGAGGCGATCTCCTTTGAAAATCTTCTCCGTGATCCTCAAGAATATGTTGCGACCAAAGAGCCTTATTTGTAAACACTTCGCCGCACATGTTGCACTTCAAGCGGCGGGAAGAAGTAAGCGGCTCTTCAGGCGAAGCTGCAAACAAATTAAACCATTCAACAAAGAGAGACGCGTAAAGTAAAGCAAAACTTTGAACAACTGAAAACCAATTAAGGCCAGTAAAAAGGCTGTCCCTTAAAGTGGCACCCTATTAAGGCTAAGCTCAATGGGATGGCAAACGAAAACGACGGTCAGCTTTAATTTTTTTGTTCATTGCTGTGTGGGTAACAATACGCGTATACAGACTATCGGTGAAGCAAGATAAGCAGGCTATGAATGCAGGCCGTGGCATCGTCAACTCTACTATTCAAATTGTTCACACAAGCTAAGTATACTTTAAATTTGTCGAGATTACAGACCCTGGAAAAGCGGCTTTTTGCTTTTCCAGTTGTTCTGGCATTCACATTAATACAAACTTCTAAATTTTGCCCACTGCATCGAAAAGACCAAGTTGTCTTGGTCATCAATAAGAAAGCATCATAGGACTGCCAGTCCGTGCTGCGTACGCGTTCAAAAACAGTCTATGGAACCTGACAATCTACAGTAACCAGTTTGAAAATACGAGGAATATTGTTCGTCTCTCGGAACTCACCAATGGAAAACACTCGTCCGCCGAGAGACGCAATAAAGTTGTTGGGCGACTGTTTAGCAGACGGTATACTTGTTCACATGGAAAAGATTGATTATCTTGAAATGGCTTAAAATTACTAAAAGCGCGCAGGTTGCGCATAGCAAAATTCAAAAATAATCTAACGAGGAACCTACTTATCAAGTTCTATTTGATTGGTCAGTTTAAATATTTGCGCTTTCCTTACTAATGGAGGCGTATATCGCCGCCAGCACAAGTTTACAATGGTCAGACTAATTGAAATGTTTGTACTCTCGTTTATCGAAGCGAATCAACCATGATGCTTCGTTTTCAATTCAGCTAAGCTGATTTTGCGATTGTATCTCGGCGTCCTCTCGGCAATGATAATTACCATATAAGGAGGGAGGCGAAAATGAACATAATCAGCACGAAAAGTACAATATAGCAATTGAGAAGCGGAATTTGACGTTCCCTAAACTGCTTTCAAGTCCACAACGCCGGCTTGGCAGGCTGTGCTAATATGGCACCGCTGATTGAAATTAACTCAATATGGCCATTAAGACAACATGTACAATCATCCTGTGCTTAGAGACAACGCGCGGAAGTGCGCGCATTCCGGCCAATAGAGATTTGGATAGGCGGCGCTTACGTCGCGACGCCTTGCGCTCATCGATTGAGAACGTTGGTCAACAAGCAGCAGCAAGAAGAGCGTCATAAGCGCCACCTACCGCAATTGCAACGCGCTTGCTTGCAGTTGCAAGCGCTTGCGCTGCTTTCGTCTAGCAGAAGCTTTGCTTTTACAATAAAGTCTAATAGGTGCACACGTCGACTTCACATTGCAGCTCTTAAAAACGCCAAAGTCCAAAAATAAAAATAAAAACTGTAACTAAAGTATTTTCAGGTTCTATTAAAAACAGTAATGCTTTGTTTGGCCTATAACCGAAGAAAAGTTGTTTTTTACGGAACCTTTGCGGCCAAGAACGTCGACAGCGACGTCTCATTTCGGCCGGAACAAAACAAGCTGCTAAAACGGGCGCGAAGAAATGGAAATTGCTTGTTTGCACGTAGTCAATTCATCAACGGTATCGATTCGGGTAAACAATGCTGACTACGCCAAAAAGCTGAAGCATCGCTGAGTAGATTTACGGTGGGCCCACTTTTGGTCGCCTCACGATTGCTTCAGTATTAATGAGCATTAAATTTATTCGATTCGCAGGTTAACCTTTGTGCATGACTTCATGTAACAGAAAACGGAAAAGAGTAGCCAACCTAAGGTGTCAGCTTAAATGGATATGAGCGTTTAGTCGCCCAAAGTTGGCCAGTAAGCCAAATAAACAATGTAGGATTGAAAAGAAGCGAAATTTTTGCAAAAACCGCTAATTGCCGACTGCAACTGGTGATGGACCAGTTTTGAAGCGCAACAGCGTACGCTATTTGAACAGTTAGTACCATATGGGCTGCTTGGAAATTCACCTCAACTAAATAGCAGGAAATGAAGAATGATGCGACGCGGCTGCGATCGATGGAATGCAAGTCTTCGATATCAAGCGAAGCAAAAAGTCAATCCGCCGCTTCAATGAGTTTGCTGCAAACCAGTTGCAATCGATAGACAGGCACAAACGCAACAGAAAGGAAGAAGAGAAATAATGGTGCGGCTGAAGTTTTCCGAGGCTGTTGTCAGCTTAGAAGAAGAAGAAGAAGAAGAAGGTGAAGCTACAACAACCGATTGTAAATCGGTCGGGATGAATTACGACTTTTCCCCCTTTGATAAGGCAACAACCAACTATGCGCTTAGGCCAAACTGGGTGCATCCAACCTAATGGGAGTTCTGTAGACTTGAGAAAAATGTTGTTTATTTCGCCTATTTTTGCTCGAATAATCGACACAGCGGCTGGAATTAGGCTTTGGCATTAAAATTGAGCTCAAAGCGCAAACTGTAGGCCAAATAAGACGAAATGGAGAACAGTTTGCCTGCACACCCTACGAATCCTGCATATCACCGACATCGTCGGGTGCGTGCAGTAAGAATGGCGAGCCGCAGGTTCGGTGTGGTCATCGGTTAGCAGTGAAGTGAAAAATGAACTTACCAGTCGACAAAGACGACGACTTTCTGCCTCTCTGTTGCGAGGTGGATCTTGCCGACGACGACGGTCGACCCAACGAAGGCGGCGGTATTGTACCGCCAACTTCAACGTACACTTGCATCTTCATTGCTTCGTGCTTGTGTTCGTGCGCGTCAAGGTAATAAAGCGACGGAAACTTTTTGTCGCATTGCTTGCACGCGAACGGAAGATCAGTTACGACATCTTGCTGCGAAACGTTCGTCTCCATCGGTCGGCTTGGTCCCTGACCACCCCGACTGCGTCCAAAAATTGCAAAACGGCTCCACTGACCAGTTCGGGACATTTTGTCAGCTCCCGGGCTAGCGGCCTTTCGGGGTCTGGCTAAATGAAACTGGAAATAATTGTTACAGTAAATGATTGCCGAAACGTTGTAGTGATGCTCAAGTTAGTTGACATTGTTAAGAAAATCTCATTTCTCTTGAGCATCCGTGACCGCTGCCTGTAAGTTATTGCACAAAATTATTTCAAATAAGTCGTAGAAATCGGCGTGAGCCGCTTTTTGCTCCAACCGCTTCCGTAAGCAATTTGCTAATCTTCGCTGAAGTAAAAAAATGCTTGTTGATTTTCAGAATTCCTACAAAAGCTATATAGCAATGTTCACCTAAAAATTATTTATTAGCGCTTTCAGCCTAGTTTTCAGCCTGCTTTCGATTCACTGTCAGCACGTTAGCACATGTTAATCGCAAACTTTTCAAAACAAGACTCGCCGACGCTTTTGTTTACATTTGATTGATTCTAATGCGCGTTATGTTTTGCTTGCAACCCCCTTTTGTGGTCATCCGCAGCGCTAAGAAGATGAGCTGTTGTACAAACTTGCAAATCATTTAATTTCACAGCATTCAAATACTGTAGAGTTTTTAAGATTGCTTTTTTCGGGATGGAATTTCGCGATTCGTTCCTGCACAACGTGCGCCTTTTTTCAACGAATGGTTAGGCTTTAATTTTGCGTTTTAAATTAAGCTTCACTTGCTTGTTTGACAGCGCAATTTCCCTTGCTGGTTGGCTACTTGAAGGGGCTCTTGGGTCAGCGCCCGTGCGACAACCCGCAAGATTTGGTCGACTTATGGGAACACTACAAGCAGCAGGAGAGCACGCTGCCGCTGCTTGGAATTTTGTAACCGTTTTCGCTTTGAACGACGTTGGTCAATTTTGAATTGCTCCATTGCAGATCGTTTCGCGTCATTTACCATACGAGCACTTTTACAACAAACGAGCTCATCGATTGGTGCACTTATTTTGTAGATAATTTCAATTCTGCCATGATCAGCCTTATGGTGGATACTTGTAAGCAATAGGCGCAGAGTTGGGGCGACTGCATATTGTTGCATTGACCTTTTTAAGACTTCGATCTTTGGCATCAAGTCGCCGAAACGTTGATTGATCGCAAAGAGGTGCGTATGTAAGCGTATATTTAAAGCTGGATGAAATAACCTCAATAGCCTACAGCCTTTACGTGGTATTAATTGCCTTCGATTGGCGATTTTACGGTTTGTACCAAGTTTGGAAATACTGACGCCCATACATAGCGATTTGTTTATGGTAAGCGAACGCTGATCAAGTTGCATTTACGTACAATCGATTTTACCCATAGCTATGCTTGTACTCGGGCAATCTTAAGCCGGCATTGCCATTCTTGGAAGTTCAAATTTCGGCAGTTTTTGGCGAAAATACGGACGAGAACAAAGGGCCGACAAAAGGTGACGGAACTAAGGTAACACCCATTCCAGTGGGAGCCCCTTCTTTTCTAAGTCATTGTTTTAATTGAAGGTTTTGCGGATGGAACAAAGCGCGCCATCCTTTGACGTGAAGTATTACTTGCTTTATTGTTATTACGGTGGTTGCATATACGCGGCTATGAAGCTCATGCGTGACGCTTTGTACATGTTCGAATTGGTTAGTGCCAATAGATAATATATTTTTCTGAATGGATCATCCTTCCAGGCAATAACGATACCTGCCGAAGGTGCTAATGACATCGTTACTCACGCTTACAAAAAATGGGTGCTCACAAGTGTTCTCGTCAATGGAAAGGTACGCAGCTCATTCAGAAGTGTCGTTCCGAATTCTGTTACGCACATTAGCTCGAAGCAGTTCCCGCGTATACGGCGTCGTTTGGTCGCTTCAATAGCTGCCTTTTCGGTTGGTACTGCAACCTGGCGGATGCGTACAAGCGAGCCGACTTCGCCGAGTTGAATCGAATATGCGCGTCCAAGCAATACGCATTCAAGCAAGTAAACAAAGATGCAAATGATTTTTAAATTTGAAAATATACAGTATCCCATCTTGCAGGACAAAAACCACGGACTTGTAAATCAAGTTAAAAAGCGCTGCGCAAGGAAGCACGTTTTGGCGCTGAGCAAAGTTTACGTCGTTATGTCGTTGACCGCTTTGGCCGAACACTGTCAGCTGGCAAACGCCGAAGAAGCCGAGCGTCTGCTCTTTGATATGGTATCAAGTTTGAATTTAAAAAAATGATTCGCAGGTTACTTGAAGACACTTGCAGGCAGCGCGCGACGAGCTAAGAGTCAAAATTGACCAAAAAGATGGAACGGTGTCGTTTTTCCAAGAGCCCGTCAAAAAGTCTCTCGTCCAATCGGTCAAAACGCAGGCAAAGAGATAACCTTTGACCCTTATACGTATCCGTGTTTAAAAATACGCCTTATTGCAGCTGAAGCGTCTGGAAATGACTCTAAGCATAGTACAGAATTTGGACAAGAACCTTACGTCGTCCATTGAAGAATCGAAGAGAAAATGCACGGTAAGACTTGTCAATGAACGTAACATTCATAACTTTTTCCTTTTTTGTCATCTTAGCGTGAGGAAGCGCCGTTACTACAAGAGGACGAAGGAATGTGCGATTCGGTTTCTGGAACGCGAGACTTCGCTGACGAGTTGAATGGGGAAGTGTAAGGATCGATTAGTTCGATCAGTGATACCATTTTTCTTGCCTCTCTTATTATGCGTGTGAAAAACGTTCAGCTATTACAAACTTTCATTCACAGACTACTCAACGATAAGTCTTAAAAGTTCAGAGTTGCAATCGTAACGAAAAAACGTGCCTCCATTGATAAATGGAAAACTACGCACAGCTGAGACTCATCAATGGAGTAGGAGAAAGCACAATGGTTCAAGTTTCGAGTGGAGCTTGCAGACGTAGATGGAAATTCATTACAGAAATAGCTGTTCAGTTCAAAAGTAAGCTATGGCCAAAGGAGAGTCGCAAAATGCTGCAGAAGCGTAATTAAGAAAAACCTTTTGCTGATACCACTTTTACAAAGAGTACTGTAGCCCCCATTCACGTTCAGTTAAATTGATTATCAATGTATTGAAAGTGTCGTTAGTGCTGCAGCGTAGAAAAATCGATTTTTGTTCATTCAACTTTTTTTTTACTCGAAAGGTAAAAGCACGGACAACGATTAGTAGCTGAAGTCGTCTACGCCGGTTAGCAAAGCCCTTTCGGAAGCTCGACCGGCTAAACGTTGACAACGAGGGCAGATGCCGTTGTTTTTATCGAAACAAATGCTTAAATTGAACTATTTTTTAAAAGTACAGTATGATTATGCAAATTTTTGAAAGCTCACCGATGGAAAATCCATCCGCAACGTAGGCAACGCGTCACATTGTCGTCAAAGGGAAATAGGACAGTTTGGTCCTGACAGAATTCGCAAATGTAACCATTGCCATTGCATATCTAAGAAATGGAGTTGACTTTTGAAGCTGAAAGATTTTTAGTAAACGAATACCACGCATTCTTGCTTAATGTGGTGAATGAAAGTGTCCAAAGTCTTTCTAAGATGAATGGACGCAGTTGACTCAACGATGTCAATTAAGTCTTGTAAAGAGTATGCATCCTGCGAATCAATAAAGTGAACGTACGGTCGAAGACGAGCAATTAAGCATTGCTTTGCCGCTTCTCTGCATGACCGAAGGTACGGTTTCATAAGCATTAGCTGAGAACGCATCTTCTAATGAACAAAATAAAAATGGACCAACGCGAGCGGAGGGAAACACTTTCAATTGTACCTTCACTGCTCTCAGCTCTTCGGAATGATCGAAGAGGGAACGATTCAGAGATTCAAGGCGAAAAACGGGTCTCTTTTGCATGAGGCGTAAAAACTGTTTGCTTCTACGCGACACCTAAACAAGCGCGAAAAAGGGAATGAGACAAGCGCAAACGACCGTTGCGCGTTACCGCGTATTTGTTGAAATCCCAATTGTGTAACACGCGCGCCGGAATGACCATTTGATCATTCCAATGACAAATGGTGCAAAAATACAAGCCGCTGTAGTGGCAAAGAAGGGCGGAAAAGCATGGACGAATCATGGAAGCTGAAAAATCAAATTTTCAAAATGACAACAACCTGAGAATCAATTAACCGGGATCAGTGGCTATGGGACGCCGACAATCGGCGCAGAGGAAATTCTGAGCGGCCAAACCTTTTTCGGGCGAAATTTCCGACTCGTACACCGGCAACTCGGCTGCCTACAAAATGGCAGCTTCCATTAGGCAAATGAGTAGGAATAAAACTATTTTCCCACCACTACGCTGGCGCAAGTGCGTTTGACCGAGTCCAGGCATTTGCCGTGAACGTAAAAGCCGCAAAGTCGGCAAAAATGCCATGGTTGAACAATTGTCCAAATTAAGCCGCCGCAGCATTCGCAGAAACGTCTTTCGGGCAATGCATTGCCCTTATTGACGAACTGATGGCCATTGACGGTGGAAACAATCGGGGAACCAACATTGCCTTCCTGAAAAGAGCAAAGCAATTGAGGAAGAACAATTTTGCCAAAACGGTAACCTTCAATTCCTGAAGTCGCTGACGCAGTTCGACCAACTGCTTTATTAGCTGTTTTCTGGCAACTGACAGAGGAGATGTTTGCAATACGAGATCCTTGCATTTTGCTATTGCCTTGTCTAGCTCCTCCATGCTTGCATGGTCAATGTTGATCTATACAAGGTAGCTAGTAGACGATTTGACCATGGAGATACAAGCACAACGTTACCGTAAAGTCCATACAGATGCCATCAGTCACGTCCGTATGATTTTCGGAAAGAGCAGAGGCTCGAAGGTCCATTCGTCAACTATTGACGTTGGCATAAAGTTGCAGAAGAGCAGAAATTGATTTTGACAACAAGCGCATGGGAACGCGTCAAAGCTAAACGCTGACGCACTAGCCTGTATGCGCAAAACGAAGCAACAAATACAACTTTGTTAACAGTCGGAATTGCACTTGAAATTAGGAGCAATGAGACGAGCTGCCACGAACTTACCAGCTGCCAAAAGAACGAAAAAATTTGAACAAACTGAAGGCATAAGAATAGTAACAGGCAAAAGACGTCAAGTCGATTTGTAAATGTACTTGACTACTTTTAAAGCTTACGGTAGCTTAACAACGAACGCTTTTATCAAGCCTGCAGAGTAAATTGAAACTTCTTAATTATGCTACTGCAAGCAACGAGTAAAAGGTTCTAAATAAAATCAGACTAAGCAATTTTTGCTAAGCTTATATGCGCAGAAGTCGTAGTCTTGGGTACTGTGAAATTAAGTTATGGAAATGCAGGTACGTTTGCAGTTCATGTAGTTTTTAACTAAGCATACTCTGCTGCGCAGTATTTTTTGCAAAACTGCAATAAATATAGGCCGGCTGGAAACTGCGCGTCATGAACTCATGTTCAGTATTACCCTTAACTGCTGCAACCCTTTCGCTCTGTATCAAAATTTACTTTTCTTTGCCGAATGCAAAAAGATAATTAGGTAACAAAACCATAAGCGCTTTACAGTATGACACTTAAGCTACGCTAATTATTTCTCCGTGTTATTGATTGAATTCTTGTGCAATAGTTAAGAAAAGAATGCCAGATTTTACAGATGAATTCTTCTAAACCAGATCCATATAACGCCTATCCCGAAAGCATTATTTCTCTCTTTGCTCCATATGTAGCACAGCTTAAAACCCTTAAAGACAGGATGTCTTGTAAGTGCAATTTTCATTGTTGTCTTTTCACGGAATCGTTTCGGTATTTTACAGCTTCCCACTTGGGAGGAATGGGAGAAAGTTGTGGCCAAAAGCTTCAACCGCTTATGATAACAGTGTACTTGAAAATTGTAGGAATTTTTATTGTCCATAAACTGCGCAAAGCTTATAGGCAATAATACTGCAGCGCTGCGCCACAACTGCGCTAAATCTATTCGACTATGCACAAATAAATTATTTCGCATATGTATGCAGGTTCATGGCATACTGTCAGATTTAAACATTCAAATTGTACTGTAGCAAAATTACGAATTACCGCGCAACCGCAGTGTTTTACGAATGAGCACTAATGAACGGACCGAGCACAGCTTAAGGCAAAGGGAGAGTAAGTTTTACATTTGTTTCTGAGCGTCTGGTTTACGGCTACGACGCTTAGCCTCGCACAACGTGGCGTAACGAGCTTCCAACTGTTGAGCTCTGGCATTCAGGCTTGCAATAATCTGCTTGTTGCGTTCCACTTCAGCCGCGTAAAATTCATTCTGCCTACTGTAGCGGCTGATTTCAAGACCGAGCCGAATGGCCGCATCGTCTTTGCTATTGCAACTCCTCACAATTTCTTCAATGGCTTTTGTAGAGCGATCACTGATTTGGACGCCCGCCAAGCTGCAAGTGAGATCAACAGCTAGACGATTTTCGCTTCTTGATCGACTCAACTCTTCCTGAAGATTAGCCAACTGTTTATCCAATTCTTTTTCCGTCGCTGCTTCCTTCTCCTTTTCGGCTTCCAGCGATTTAAGCTGCTCTTGGACACTGACGAGCTCCTTTTCCAAGTAAGCCTTCTTATCCATCAATGTTTTGTGCTTATCCGTTGCTTCCAACAGACGTCTTTCCGCCAATCGCGCCTCCAAGTCGTTTCGTACCTGACATTGACGAAGTGTTGTTTCTCTTAAGACTCTTTCTTGATCAAGCTTCTCTAGCTGCTTGCACATCTCTTCGTTAACCATCTGTACGCTCTCCAGCTGCTTTGTGACCACTTCCAAAGCCGACTGAGCCTTTTCGAGCTCCTTATTTAGCTCGGCAATTTTTTGCTCACCCTCGCGTTCCACCTCGGCCAACTCCTCATGTAGCTTTTTAATGCGCTCCTCCAACGCTCTCCTACTGTCCATAATGTTCATTTTCTCCTGTTTCACATCCTCAATCTTTCGCTGCAAATTCATCTGCTTCGTTTCCACCGGTATGTTGGCTCGCTGTTCCACGGGAATCTTTGGCGATATCATACCTTCGCGAATGGTATCCTGCAATCTCTTCTCGACTTCCTGCAAACGCATAATGTCCGCCCTCTTATCCTCAATGGCTTTTTCAAGCAGCGCGTGACGCTCTTGGACGACGGCCGCCTCTTCCATGGCATCGTTGAGTCTTAGGTTGCCCTCTTCTCGAATGATCTCCAAGTATTCGTCAGTGCTTTTAGCCTCAACGTCGCAATTCTTAATGAACGTGTTGTCCCTGTGAAGTTCGTTGGCCAACTTAACCGTAGCTTCAATGACCGGCGCGGTAAGTTGGTCAAATTGAGTTACGACATCCGGGGGAAGTTTGTCCTTTGTTGGTATAGCAGCGCTATTTCCGTAATTGGCCAACAATTCGCGAAACTCGTCGGTGGCCACTTTGACAATTTCCTTAAAGTCAAGCAGCTGCTTGTCCATAATGTCCGCCTTTTCCAAAGACGTCTTCGCCACCTTCATCAAGTCCTCCAACTCCACGTCCGTCATCTGAGCCGACACAACGCAACCATGCATACCAAGTAAGTAATCGTCAAGCGTAATGTCATTCTTAAGTTTGATATGAGTAAGATCAAGCGGCCATCCGCAGAGATAATTTGTACCAAGCTCAGGGTCAGGGTCGGGTAGCGAAGCGGCGCTTGGTAACTGCAATACTTTGTTGCATGTGCTCACCAGCTCTTTTAATGTATTATTAGTCGTCTTCAATTGACATTCAAATTCTTTGTCGTCTTCAACATCCTTATCCGCCGAACCTGTAGTCAAATTGATGACCGCCTTTTCTCGAGTAATCAAATCTGAAGAGAAACCGTCGTCGTTGTTTCTCATGTTAGAACTCTCAATGACTAATTCGTCAATGAGCTGAGTGAATAACATGCGCAGATATTCTTCTTCGTAATCTTCAGGAGATATTTGACTGGAACGAGACAAGTTTATTGGAACAGCCGGTGGTGGCGCCGGTTTAACACCAACTGCAATCAGTACTCGCTTAATTTCTTCCCTCATATTTGTTAGAGCCTCGTAACCGCGAGATTCGTTGGTTGGCACGTCGACAGCGCAACCTACTGTTACCTCATCACCACTGGAGTAGAGGGTGTCGAGAAAACATTTTAGGCGCTCCTGATTAAGTTGGGCGCAGTGAACCATGCTTTCCAATTCATTAATTGCCAATGCATAATGTGCATTCAGCATTCCAACAGGCATAACATGCTTCAGCACTGCGCCTACCGAGGCGACATCACGACCAGCGGCCGTTGAAGCGTCTTCCGATGCCTGCTGATTTTTCGAAGGTGAACCAGCAGACATGACTGCACTTCAAACATGAAGGGCGAATGAATGAAGGACAAAGAGCCGATACGATCTCACACATTCAGTGCATGTTTAAAGTGCTAAACTTTAAGGATCATTTTAATGTTTCGCGCATTCACTATTGTAAGCATACAGCTTTTTGTTCAACTACTTAAAAGCACAAAAGGCGAACATAAAAGAGATTACCAATAAGAGGGTGTTTACACATGCGCAACAGGCTGAACAAGGAGCCAATGGATCCTGAAAAGAGTTAAAGCGTAGCAAACATGACTTGTTCGTACCTTCATTGTATACGTCATCTTCAACAGTGTAGCAGACGCTCGGTGATCGGCGGTATCTGGAAGTCAACATACACTTCGACGGATGGATGACTTTATCCGATGCGTTGTAGACAAGATGGAAACCCCACGGAACCGAATGAGCAGAGAAGTACTGCTTGCAGAGTTCGTCGTCGCACTGATTACCATCGCTGCTGTAAACAAGCAGCACCATGTTGGTTCGTTGGATACGAGTTACGTATGCGTGGCTGCAAACAAACATCCATCTGAGATTCATACAACAATATGCGTCACTGACAGATTGCAGTAGACGACTTGAGCGAAGCTGTCGCCAACAATCGAAGACGAGCACATTTGCTTTCCTTGAGCCAACATGACCGGTCCGCGAAAACCATTATTCAACAAGTAGAAGGACGATGCTTTGTCACAAGGAAGACCTTCCTGTGTGTCTCGGAAGGTTGGCGTATAGGCTGCAAAAGGTGGTTGGCAAAAATTCATCCACTTTTGAAAAATGAATTTGCATACGCGATACAGACCGGAACATGGCGAACAAGGCAATCCATGGCTTCAGTTCAATTACAAAGCTGAAAGAGCACATTCAAGCTCGCGTTCAAATGACAAAGTTCAATGAAGCTGTGAAATTAGCTTAAGTCAAATTTGCATACCCAAATGAGCTGACCACCTTTTCGAAACGTAAAAAGTTGCAGTTACACCAAGTAGGGATATTACGATAGCAACTTTGTTACGCTACGACAGAGAAATTTGCATTTGTCAGAGAAAGGACACGACCGTAAGACTTGCACAGAAACGAGTAGGAATTGTAGTTATTAGCGACTCATAGGCAACGGCACGTAGTGAAGAAAACTGGAAACAAATTCACAGAGAATACAGCAGCCCAACTAAGAGAGTTACAGAAGTTGGCAACGAGCAAAAAAGAACGTTTGACGCGACGTACTTGAAAACATTTAATGAATTTGAAAGTTTAAAATACGATCCTCCGTTTTAGAGCAAGTCTGTAGCCAAAGCGCCACGGTAAAACTAATTTGCATAAAGTCAGCTGACTAGCGCTTGGTACAGCGTACTTGAAAACACTTAACGAGTTTGAAAGTTTAAAACTCGGTCCTTCGTTTCAGAGGCCGGTTGTAGCCAAAGAGCTATGGTAAAACATTAATTTACATAAAGCCAACAGACCAACTCCTGACGCAACGTGCTTGAAAACACTTAAGGAATTTGAAAGTTTAAAATACGATCCGTCGTTTCACAGGAAGTCTGTAGCCAAAGCGCCGTGGTAAAACTAATTTACGTAAGGTCAGCCGAGTATCGCTTGACAAGAAAATACTTAATGAATTTGACCAGTTTAAAACAGGATCTTTCATGTCAGAGAACGTCTGTAGCCAAAGCGCCATGGCAAAGCTAATTTGCATAAGGTCAGCTGAGCAACGCTTGCTAACGGCGTACTTGAAAACACTTAATGAACTTGAAAGTTTAAAATACCGTCCTTCGTTTCGGAGGAAGACTGCAACTAAAGCGCCACGATAAAACACTAATTTACATAAAGTCAGCTGGGCAACGCTTGAGACAAAGTACTTGAAAACACTTAATGAATTTGAAAGTTTAAAGTAAGATCCTTCGTTTCAGAGGAAAACTAATTTGCATAAGGTCAGCTGAGTAACGCTTGCTACGGCGTACTTGAAAACACTTAATGAACTTGAAAGTTTAAAATACCGTCCTTCGTTTCGGAGGAAGGCTGCAACCAAAGCGCCATGATAAAACATGAATTTACATAAAGCCGGCTGGGCAACGCTTGAGACAACGTACTTGAAAACACTTAATGAATTTGAAAGTTTAAAGTGAGATGCTTCGTTTCAGACTGCAGCCAAAGGGCTATGGTAAAGCATTAATTTACATAAAGTCAGCTCAGTAACGCTCGACATAACGTACTTGAGAATATTTAACAAATTTGAAAGTTCAAAATGCGATCCTTCATTTTCAGTGCAAGTCTGTAGCCAAAGGGCTACGGCAAAAGATTAATTTACATAAAGTCAGCTGAGTAACGCTCAGCAGGGCGCACTTGAAAACACTTAACCAATTTGAAAATTTAAAAGACGATTCTTCGTTTCAGAGGAAGACCGCAGCCAAAGCGTTACGGCAAAACACTAATTTACATAAAAGTCAGCTGAGCAACGCTTGGCAGGGCGTAGGGCGTACTTGAAAACACTTAGTGAATTTGAAAGTTTAAAATACCATCCCTCTGAAACGAGGGATGGTATTTTAAACGCCAAAGCGCCACGATAAAACACTAATTTACATAAAGTCAGCAGGGCAACGCTTGAGACAAAGCAGATAAGACAGTCAGCGCTTTCCCTCGTTGCAGCCAAAGCGCCACGATAAAGCACTAATTTACATAAAGTCAAA
>KN538386.1:1314237-1361621 GCA_000797535.1 Trichuris suis | reverse complement strand
CTCGTTGCAGCCAAAGCGCCATGATAAAACACTAATTTACATAAAGTCGGCTGGGCAACGTTTGAGACAAAGCAGACAAGACGGTCAGCGCTTTCCCTCGTTGCAGCCAGAGCGCCATGATAAAACACTAATTTACATAAAGTCAGCTGGGCAACGCTTGAGACAAAGTACTTGAAAACGCTTAATGAATTTGAAAATTTAAAATATGATTCTTCGTTGGGCTATGGTAAAACATTAATTTACATAAAGTCAGCTAGGTATCAAGTGAAAAAACAAAACATAATGCAAAACGCTTACTGTACGAAGCTTCGCGCTATCCATACGAGCAGTCTGGCAACAAGCAAAAATGGCTGAAACAATTGGGCCGCTGTAAAGTCGATTGCCGAGAAAAGTTTGTCTACCGTCAATAGGCGTTCGGCGGAGCTGTACAAATTCAAATTTAGGCAGAGCTCTTGAAAGTCGACGTAAAGCAACCTGTCCAAGTGAACAAGTATAAGACGGAGTTGGTAAAATGTTGACG
The DNA here is from genome assembly GCA_000797535.1 of Trichuris suis. Classification (NCBI taxonomy): domain Eukaryota; kingdom Metazoa; phylum Nematoda; class Enoplea; order Trichinellida; family Trichuridae; genus Trichuris; species Trichuris suis. The sequence goes on along the minus strand of KN538386.1, from coordinate 1,361,101 downwards.
AGATGCTTACTCTCGGTATACAAATTTGTCAACCATTTGCCTCATCAGGAATCGTTCTATGGCTCCATTAACGGGTGCTTCCACTTTGAGGCCGCCGAAAAATTCACCCAAATAACGGAAACTCTATTTTTTAAAAAACCATTAATTAGTACTGCAAAAGATTTCCACTTCCTTAAAGGATACTCTTACTTCGTCAGAGCCGGCGGGAATAGAAGCGTAGACGACATAGCCGTGCTCGTCAAGGAGATAACATCGTACGGAACTGCGCGGCTAAACAGATGAATAAAACAACAGCAGTCATTTCCGAATATACGCACTCGGCAAAGTCTCTGACTTGCATTGTACATCATTTCTTCAAACGAAGTATACAACATTTCAATGCCGACCACACTTGCAGGGGCCGTATGACCACGTCCGTCGCGGGCAAAGACAGCCCTTGCAGCACTGACTATTAAGGTTTTTCTATCCTTTGCCATAGGGTACCTTTGCGATCCATTGCGGATATAGAGATATTCTAAAAAGTGATTATCCGATCAGATGCTGAATCAGTAATTTCACTATGAATACGGTCGGTTTTCACGTCAAACACGAATTCCCCATTGACGAACTGAAGCGCTCGTTTGTAGAACACTTCGTCCAATGCGCGAGGGTAGCGAGTCGCAAACGGTACGTACAAATATCTAAGAAAATGGATCGACAGTTGAAGGGTACACACATTCGGCTAAATCGTTACATACTTGTTTGACATAATGATTTCCGCGCTGTCAGTATTATTTGCCTCCTCGTCCATTTCAGGCTGGTATAGAATATCGTCAAGATCAGTTGTGAGGAACCTTGTAAGGCCGGAATGAGTTGCAAGAAATACCATATGTATCCCTTTGCTGTAAACACGCAGGTTTGCTAATTTAGTAACACTGTCGCTCGCTTGTTTAACCTCTGATCAATCTGCCCTTTTTGGGCCCACAGAAACTCCATATCGCTAGTGACCTCCATGTCGAGCAGTAGGCGATGAATCAAATATTCAAACTGAGCGCCTAAGTACAAACAGACGTCAGCATGCTTGCGACAATGTCTCTACGTTTGAAGCTTGCAATTTCGGGGAAGCTTTCCGGTCGACGTATACTGCCTCATGTAAATAACAAACGCTTCTTCTTTTGTCATGCCCGTATCGGAATCGTTAAGTCGACAATAGTGCCTTAACGTAGTAGCGCTGGTTATGGCGAGAACTTTAGCAAAAATGGAAACGAACCAATCAGGATGGAGTTTCCAGTTTTTCCCTCTGAACCAGTTGACTAAAAAAGGGCAAACTTACTTTGGGGCAAACAAGAGATAAGGAAGCACTTACAATTGATTCTTTGATATGGCGAAGCATCACCATTCGGCGTTTCGATGCGATATACCGCCTCTTCTGGAACGGCAAGAGCCAAGCTGAAGATATGTCAACAAGTGAACGCCTTTTCGCCCATTGTGACCAGCGAACTTACGTCATCAATGTATTCTTGATACCACGATGGAAGTAGACGTTTTTCTGTGTATAAACACGCCGCTGCAATAGGGAACGTACACTCAATGCTCTCGTTGCAATATGGCTTACCAAACTATCGGCACCATCCATTGCCATAAGAACATTCTGCGACATTTTCGCCTGAAGTCCTTTGCTGCTGATCCCATCAGCGAGGTAACGACGAAGCTGATCAACGTGAGCCACTTTATTTTTCATGTGACATGTTTAAAAGGCGATGTGCAAACCTGATTATCATAGTCCACCGGCGTCTCTACGGTACCATTGTCCTTTAAAAAAGCGACCTATGCAAGTGAGATGGAAATGTGCACACTAACAAGAGCATTGTCGGCAAGCACTTCCAACTCCATAATGTCCATACTGTTGTAGTGCGGTTTCGGTTTGCCCATATGCTTAAAATGTCGACTTAAAAAGGCGCCAAACCAAATGGGGACACTTGTACCAATGAACGCAGTTGGGGATGATGAACCACGTAACCATTGTTGTCCACGATGAACGAGTAGGCATTTGCTCCAAGCTTTCAAAGGAATAAACATTACGAAGTGTCGACTTCAGAATGTCAAACCATATAGGAAGGAGCCATTTGTTGAAGTTCCGTAATGAGAGCGGAGGCACCGACGACGCCGCGAAACGATTCGTTGGCAATCACCGGGAATGCCACGGTGGCAACCAGAATATGACCCTAAAAGGTATCGTAACGACTCATGTGGAAATAAGCTGAACTTCCACCAGTTGATCAAAGTAAGCACCGGTCCATACTGGTTGCGTATGATTTCGTTCGGCCACCGGCCGGCTCATTATCGTTATGTACGATTGGACTTTCTCTTGGACGTCGGCCAAATTGGAAATATGAGCAAAATAGCCTCGATTGTAGCACGCCATCCATCTCACCTCACGAAACTCAGTGACGTCATCACCAATTAGGTAAGAGAAGAAACGTATCTAAATGATGGCCAAAAAAATTCCTCAATGCTCTGTTTGCGACAATTTCGGACGTCCACAAAGGACAGAGACAATGGAGAAACGGTCGAGCAGATGTTTTTAATTTTAAATGACAAGCAAGACGTTACGTCCCCGTAAGGGAAGGAAGAGACTAGAATCAGTTGCATCCATTCAACATTGCACATGCGTCAATTCAAATAAGCACGACGACGTTAGGTCGAATACAGTCATGACGTCAATGTTGCACAGTCACATTACAGCTGCGTGCAAAAGTCTGTTATTTCTACAATGAGCATTGCAGGCATGGACAGAAGCATCCGTTCGATCCTTCGTCGCCAATCGACACCTTACCGACTTGTCTTTGTTGTAATGGTTGAAAATATCTTCGTACGTATCGGTGGCGCCATCTGTGATTAGCATAATGGCACTATGACAACCGGCACTTTTTTGAGTTTCTCGAGCTTCGATAACCACTTCGAAGGCCATTTTCAAAGCTGCCGGATAATTGGCGATTCCTTCGGACGTGATGTTGTCCAATTTGGCGCGAAGAAGCTTAACGAATTGAAAATAGGCAGAGAACAACTTGGCCGAGTCAAACTTTTCAAATTTTACGCAACACATTTCGAACCTAAGAGGAGATCATTGCAAATCAAAATATGCTCATCGATATTATACGCAGTGACAAAGGTTGTACGACAACTATACTTAATAAAAAGTGAACTTAAAAGGCAAAATTGAAAAAGACAAAAGTTGGCGCTTTCAGAAACAGACTTTCTACACATAATTTCATTCAGTAGACCGTCGTCTTTTTCATCACAAAGCCGCCAGTGATCTATATGCACTTAGTATCGATTGCTCAAATAGGAAAAAGAACAAACCACTAATTAGAGACGATTAAAAGGTTTACGGCCTTTTGACGACTGCTTAAGACGTTAAATTAAAACATTTCGCGCGCAGGCTTCGTCAACTAAAAGACTTTGAATAGAATGGGAACGTATTCATAAAATCTTGGGAGGAATAGCAGATCACCAAATAAGGATGATTACTCAATGACGACTATCGGAAAAAGCTTAGGCAAAATGATTCACGCGGCTCTCAAAATTGAGGAAAATCAATCTTTAAGGAACGTACCTTCTTATTGCGAATTGTTGCCTGCACCAGGCGGCCGCGAAAACACGGCAACACGAATCTCGGTTCGTCCGAAAAGGCAAGAATGTTGAAAAAGTCATTTTCCGTCAGCGTCTCCATAATCATCTCAATAGTTTGCTTCGCAATTTCGTATCGCTGTCCGAGCATCGACCCGCTGACGTCCAAAAGAATAACAATATTCTTTGCGTGGGTTGCCGCATCAATGTACCTGAAAATCGTTACAGTAAGCAACAAGACGAATTTAAAATTTTAAACAAACCATTCCGAATTTCGGCAATCGTACATGTCCAAGCACGTCTGCGCGTCGTCGTAGAACCACGGAGAGGCGGGATAGAAACGCATAAAGCCTCTTTGCGAGCAAAAGTACTGCCAGCTGGCGGCAAAAAACTCTCGAGCTCGTCTAGCTTTGAATATTTCGTCCAGACTTTCAGTCCATATTATTTCGCTTAAAAGTTCGGGCTCTAAAAACCTCTCTTCGCTTTAAGTCATTTAAACGTGACGACAACCTCGGGAGTATACGGGCGTTGGGACGTGGACAGCAGACTTTTCAATGTTAACCGGCAAGTTAAGAAAATTGGGATTCGGCGTGTACTGTATGTCTAATGAAGAGTTAACCAGCAGCGGATCGATGTGGTGTCGATTTAGGCATGATTTCGCGTTCACAAATCGATACTGTTCGAATAAGGAAAAAGTGTCAAAAGAAACGGGGCCAACGACCGCCAATGCGCACATACAAAGTCTTTGCTAGTGAGATCGTTGATCACAGATCTGTCCACTTCGTGAAATACGTTGTACGAATTTTCAAGGCTCTCTTTTAAAATCTGAAAAACGCGTTTAGCAAAGCAAGCCAACCGGTTACGTACTTGCAAATCATTTACGCGTGGCGTGTTCACTCTTAAAGTAAAAAATTGACAACTCACTTCGGCTAGCTGTCGTCGACGGCCCAGAAAAGCTTCCAATCGACTTTTCATTATCTCAATCACCTCCTCCGGATCGAACATTTCGACGTGGACATTGTGCTCTTGATATTTCTTCAAGTATTACGGTAGATGAGAACAACTGCCAAAGCGTAACGTTAAAATACGAACCTTTTCGAGACCTTCTGCTTGGGTGGCCTGCGATGCCGTAGCATAGAGTTCGGAACCGAAACTCCTCGCCCAAGAATCGACGCTGCAACTGTTAACCTTATAAAGGCAACAATGAATAAAAAAAGGTTTACGTTGACGCGCTGATCGGAACAGACCCCCGGCCACGATATATCTGAGCAGAGGAAAAGCGGGCAATGCAAAGAAGAGACCAGCAAATGGACAAGGCGCCTGCAAAAATACAAATCATGCCAAGTATGGAATAACTTGCGGAGAAATCTTGAAATCGCTCACCATTGTCTAAGCGCATTCTAGCACAAGTTCAGCGGACAAAGTTGCGCCGTGAATTCATTCGGCAACTGCTTGGACGGCGAAACTTCATCTGGTTCAACGCTTTGGTTCTTGACAGTAAACAGCGAGACATTGCAAAAAACGCATAATGTCAGCAGAGCAGTTACGGAGTACCTGGCAAACTGCCAACCAAACGACCAAAATCAAACATTACGCTTTCCTGCCAAATGCCTTCGCTTAGCAAACACTACGCTACGCATACAGTAGGAAGTATCAAATAAGATAATCAAGTTCGATCTGCAAGCTGGCTTGCTGCTTTTAAGATATACGAACAGTCAAAGGCAGATAAACATCCTGCTCACTTTTAAGGGATCAAAATTCACTTAAACGATGAGCACACATTCATTGCTTATATGCAAATTAATACGACCCTAAAGAACCGGAAAGCGGATTAGTTGCGCGCTATTGACGCCTCAAATGGTTCTGCAAACTTTGTCCTTTCCTAACGACGATACCCCGCTGCGAAATTTTCGGTGCCTGCTAAGGTTTGCCGCAACAGGCGTCATGAAGTTTCTCTATCCATAATTCGTCTTTCGGGCTGCCATAATTGAAGTCCAATGAAATTCCACGCGCCACTGTTATTACAGTCAAACCTCCATTATAGGAACCTCAACGGGCCGGGTGTGGTTCGGATAATAGAGGAATTCGGATTATGGAGGGACCTTACAGTACTCCGTGAGAATGCAGGTAACATCATGTTAAATGTAACCGCTTTAGCTTATGCGGGTGACTATCTGACCAACGAAAGCCTGTGGCTAGCAGAAAACAATTTTCTATGTCGCGCAGAGGCTGTAAGGCGAAGCGGCAGGGGAAATAGTCCTGTGAGAAAGCAAGCTAGCTTTTTAGGCTGGCACCTGATCTTAAAAAGGCGAAGGTTCCCAAGAGTTGGTGCAAACACCGTACTACACGCTCACCTCAAATTAAGAATGGTCAAGTGCTGACCCGCTACGGTGAACTTTCCAAGCCAGGGCTCCATCGGTCTACAGACTTCAGTATCGGAACGAGAATAGCATTTCAAATTCAGTAGAGCGGGCATCACACCCAAACAAAAACGACAGGAAGAAAAGAAGAAAAGTTATAACAGCGGGCGGCGATGAGGTAGCCTAAGCATACTTAAGGCATACGGTCTGTCCATTGTTCTCCGCGGCGGATTCGGATAATAGAGGGTTCGGATTACGGAGGTACGGATAATGGAGGTTTGACTGTACTGTTTAAAAAAAGACGAACAGGAGCTCATCACAGTGCAATTCGGTAATTTTTTTTGCGAACTGCTGACGACTAAAATGCGCGACGTATTAAGTTAAAGTTATCACGTCAGCACTTTATAATGCATTTGAGTTATCAGTCGAGTGAAAAGCGCTTTCTTTACTCACTGAGCGTCAAGGGAGCTGGAAGTGTACCTGCGCATCGCAAAAACTTTTGTAGAAAGTTGATATGGGCGTCTTTTCTTCTTTTGCCCGGTTGCTTTTCGTTGTTTCTTGAATTGCGTAAAGGTGCTGCTCATTTTGCAAATTTTTTCTAACCCCATCGTTTTGGTTTGCTCAACGAGCATTTCTGAGCTGCTTCCGTTGCGCAATGTTCGCTCCTTTTGAATACGTTGATCCGGAATCTCCCGGCCAAATGGTCAGCGCTTTGGTGGCGCAGCGTAAGGACGGTCACCTATGCGATATAGTTTTCATTGTTCGCGGTGTTCGAATGGCCGCTCATCAAAATGTATTGGCCATCAGCAGTTCGTACTTTTTTCAAGCTCAATTCAAACATTCAAAGCGTCCGCACATTATACGACTTCGAAGTTGCGCCGTCAACGTTTTCGAGCGCTTTTTGGACTACATGTACACCGGCAACATTTCGTTAACTCAACAAAGCATCGGCGACCTGTTGCATTTTGCCGACACTTTTGGCGTTAGCAAATTAAAGGATCTCTGCAGCGGATATTTGCAAGAGCATATCGACATTGAAAATTTGTTCTCCATTCGCCATTTGGCCGAAACGTTCCGATTGGGCGACCTATTGATTCGATGCGATTCGTACATAAGCGCAAATGCGGATCGCGTCTTAGCCGAGTCGACCGACGCGCTAAAGCTGCCCATTGAAAAAGCCTTTGGTCTATTCACTCAATGCAAATCGGTTGCCAGCGTACAAACGCTCGTCAACTTTCTTCTACGGTGGATTTCGTTCGACCTTCCGGTGAGGCAAGAATATCTACGTTACCTGCTCGCCTGCGTCCAATTGAACAACGTTACGAATGTGTCGTTTTTTGAAAATCTTCGACCAATAGGATCGCGCGATTTGAATGAACTGTACCTGAACACACTTAAGCAAAATGGCGCAAACGACGATATTGTTCGGGCGCTTTGCCAGCAAGACAACGCCCCGTCGACTTCGACGTCTTCGTCCTCTTTGGAGGAGGTTTTGCTGTCCTCCATAGCCTCGTCCGCCAAAGTTGGCCAGCGGCCAAATGTTCCAAGCGGCGAAATTGTCATTGTCGACGAAGAGGAGGATGTTCAGCCTGCGTGCAGCAAAAGCGTTGTCAGTCAGCCAAAGCATCAATGTCCGCACTGCGACTATTCCAATTGTTCCCTTTGTCGAGTTCGCCAGCATTGTCACAACGTTCACGGAACGGAAAAGACGTACGAATGCGTGATTTGCAAGTACACTTGCGACTACGTGCGACAGTATTATCGCCACATGCGATCGCATTTTCAGGTTTGCCTATTTGTCAATGGTTTTCGTTCGAATGATTATCTTTTTGTTCCAAGGGTCCCCCGTTCGTTTGTCAGCGTTGCTCGCACACCACCAAGCGCCTTAGGGACGCCATTCTTCACTACACCACTTGTCGCTTGAATCAAATGCCCTTTGGGTGCAATATTTGTGGCGTCGGTTTTAGATCGAAGGTTGCGTTGAACGCTCATATGGCCAAACACGGCGGAGGTGGGCGAACGCGTCAAATTTGAAAAAGCAACCGTACGAATGGTGATTTTCAGGTTTGAAGAAGAACGTTTGTACAGTATGCCGTCGGGATTTCAGTTCGCGCGGCGAGCTGGAACGTCACGGCGCCAAGCACGGCAATCAAAGACCGTACAAGTGCGACGAGTGCGGTTACACGGCGAAGTATCAATCGGACATGGCGTCGCATAAACGAACCCATTCGGGTCAACTCTTCCGTTGCACGCACGAAGGATGCACGTACGCCGCCACTAAGCGGAGCCACTATCAAAGCCATTTGAGAATTCATTCAGCCTGTCGACCGTTTGTCTGTCCGACCTGCGGAAAGGATTTCATTGAGCGGTCCCACTTGACACGTCATCAGCTTACTCACGGCGCCGATAAGCCTTTCCATTGTCATATTTGTCCTTATTCGAGCATTCGGCGCGACAAGTTGAAGGAACATTTGAAAAGACTACATAAAGGTGAACGAATGCAAGAACAAGTTGAAGGCGAACCAATGCAGTTGTTGTTGTTGACAAATAATAAGCAGATGGAAAGGGAATTGGAAGAGGAGGACCGACTGCTCACCGATTGTTCAACTGTCGGCATGTTGGAACCGCCGGTAATCGACAGCGGAGCGACTAATCTTTCCGATTTCTCGTTCGCTCCATTCGACATTGGAAATGGCTTTGACTTGTTCAATTGGAATTCGACCCTGTCGAACCACGACCCATTGTTGCCCCAATTCAACTTTCAAACATTGCATAGTCCGCCAAGCAGTCCATTGTCTGTTGCTGCAAGCGGTTTTGGCATGAGCGGTCTACCGTCGCCGGGCTTTTCCGTCTGTGCCGACCCGCAGCCTCGCCCGGTCAGTTTGCCTTCAATGGCTGAAACGTTGGAACTATAGAGAAAATATTTATATGCTAAAAAATGCCTATTAGAGAAATAATAATAATAATAATAACGCAATATGCATAAGTAACATTGTGCTCTCTTTCTTACTACTGCCTAATAAAAGCATTCCGTCGGTCAAGCAAAGTCAATAATGGGTCGTCTTGTCGTAAAGTGAAATACATTGTCCTTTTGGCGTAGTAGTCGCCATCGCTTTGCAGATTCTGGACGACATCCATAAACAAGTGGGCGCGACCTGCCGCTGTGCCAATGTTCCATTCTTTCAAATAGGTGAAATGGACGTGCAAATGATAGTAAGTTGGCTGATAGTGGAAGTAGACACGCATTTCGTTCGCTTCAACGTTGTACTTCTCCTTTATGGTCATCTGCAATAGCTATTACCGTAACAAAAATTTACATCCTAATAGGGAAGTGGCAATTCTTATTTTTTTTGCTATGTTTTATTCAATATAGGGATTCTATTTGGGAAGTTTGATGGGCAGGTGCAATAATTACAGTAAGCCCTACTAACCTAATTACACTAGACTACTTACCGTACACTTTTCCCACAAGTTGTACAACAACGGCAAATGGTCAGCTCGAAGATGGCGAATGGACTTGAGATCGCGGCGTCGTACTATGGCCGTTAAGTCCATTTGCTCCTTGTGTACGCCGTCCCAGCGAAGGCTTGGCGCCAAAACGAAGCCGTTTTCAGCGTCTTCGTCATTGCGTATAATTCTTTCAGCTTCGGCTTTGCCGCTGAGCACAGCGTAAACCCACTGCGAGAGAATTTGCAAATTAGAAACCGACGCAACCGCAAAATTTGCATACCTACTTCCAAGCTTAACTTATTTTTTAAAATATACGGCTCGGTGATTTGCTTGTAATCTTCGGGCGTCTCGGAAACCATGTAGAAAGGTTGCTCTGTCCATTTACGGATATGATCCGCGGTTGCGGGATATATTGTAGTTACCTTTACGGCTGCAACAAACGGCCGGCATAGGCGAAAATACATACTATGAACTATGAGGGGTTTACCATTCAGTTCAGATGCCTAAAAGAAAAACATGAGCCTAATTAGAACTTGGAATGCATTGAAATCACCTTGTGAATGTTGGTCCCATTGAATACTCGGTATATATCATTGTGCATAACGGTGGTCAACCGAGTATTCGAATCTGAAGTGAATGCAGCAACGGATTCTTCCGTGAATGGCTTCTTTTCCAGCACGACAACTGCATCCCGCGAACCATCATCATTGGCATCCAATTCGTCCTGCCGCCTCTTTCTTGCTTGTACCGCTATCAACTTCATGTCATCGTCGGATTTCAAAACTTTTAAAATTTCAAAATCCGAAAGCATATTATCGTCAGGCGTCGACTTTTCCATCTCCGCGTTGCTTAGCCGAACTAAACGTTAATGCAAGACGCAGTTCGATCGGCGTACAAACAAAATACGAGCCATCAACAAAGCAATGGGCAATTGAAAGCCAAAAGTCAATTAATTCTATTTTACTATTCCCTAATCGTCGATGAGAAAACGCAACTTCAACAGTCCATTTACACTGGGCAGTGATCGACCGGTGAATCGCCTAAACGCTTCCGACTGCGTCAAACTGCCGTCCGTCGTTAGATAGTGTCTTTTGAACCTGAGCATAGTTTTTTTCCGACTGTAATTTTTAAATGTTTGAATTTTTTCAAGCGCCTACCTGTCGCAAAATTGGCGGAACGAATCGTCGTCGGCCCCTTTGCTTACAATGCCCATTGATTCGAGCAAATCGCACGCGACAACCTGACAGGCAAAGCTTGGATAAATTTTTGAATATAAATGATGTTCAGGTAGCATGCACCTCGGACCACAATTGTTTGTAACTGGAAGCGGCTGCTTGATCGTCGGCGACCAATAGATCATTGCAAGGATGATAGTCGCCTTTTTCCCAGCCGAACGGAAAGTATTCTTTCGACTTTTCGCGATACATGTCAAACCAGAAGTTCATATTGCTGCGGACGATAAAGTATAACAAGGAGCTATTGAACTTATGGAAATGCTTACGACTTATGTATGAGCAGGTCAAAATCGCTTTTGAATAAATCTCGCACCAACATAGGCAACTGTGCTGCTTGAATGGCTAAATTCAAGTCCAAAAATGGCAGAGTGACATTGCTGGTGAGAAATTCACCTTTACGGAAATTTAAGGCTTCTTCAAAGGACAGTTTTGCACCAGTGGAATAATGAGCACTGATAGCCATTAAGCATTGCGGTTGCATCAACAAATTCTCCAATACGTACGGTACAATCATTACGCAATCGTGCTCCATTGTCTCTCCGCTGGCCAATTCCCAAAATGGCGTGCGTGTAAGCAACAGTTGCAGGGAACGGCCAATCTGTTAAACAATGAAATAAGGCGGCAAAGCGGATACAGTACCACCGTACCTCTCGAAAGAAGTATGTTAAATGGTCCCAGTGAAACAGTGCGGGATTGTCACCTCGGATATTCGAAGAGGGAAGATTCAAATGGAGATAAACAATTGGGGTATAGCCAGCAACTTTGCTGCGTGCTAAACGACAGAACAACATAAGGCATTGGGCAATGAAAAGTAGGAGATACGACCTCGGCCGCACTCACTCCAACACGCGGGAAGCTTCTTACTGCTGATAAAAGGATCAATGTACAAATGACCCAAAGAGACACCTAAAAGTTTGGTAGTAAAAATTTTGAAGAACATCAGTTAACAAACCTCTCTCGGTTACTTCAAACACATTTACCATATCGGACCATCGCTCAGCCTTTTCGCCGGCGTCCAAAAATTCAATATCAAACATATCTTCCAAAAGTTTGAGCAATGCAGGCATCACATGCGAATAAGGGAAATATTCGGATATCGCGTTGAAGCTGACTCTGTAAAAACTAACTGCCATCAATTAAACCTAATAGGAAATAACGCACAGACCCGTATTTCATTTCGGCTAACTTTCGCGCGTAGTAGTCGACGTCCCAAGGGCGCAAAGGAGGTGTCAAGAAGTCTACAGAGGCCGACAGGTCGGTCATTCCCTCGCACTGCTCGGCAAACTTTGGAACAACCGTGTCCTTTAGGCTGAAAATTAAAAATATTCTTCAAAATCGAAAAGCATCGATCCACAAAAAACAACAATAGTACCTGACAATCATGTTATCTACGTCGTCTACCGACTTGGCCATTCTGCCCTGCAGCGCCATCGACGCGTAGCAGTCGTAGCCAAAGGTGGTAGCCAATCCTTGCCTGAAAGCGACATGTCACCAACGCCTAACTTAAAGCGGCTATAACCTAGCGTTTCTCAGCTCCTCAAGTTGCATCGAGTTGTTCAGCTGAACAATCTTTTCTTCGAAGCCAGCGCGCGAGTTGAACAATTTCCAAATGGCGCCACGAGTGGGTCGCTGACGACAGTAGCGCAAAAACGGATAATAGGAGTAGGACGAAAATGAAAGAACAAATGCGCCTTTGCGCGGTTCGCTCCTAAAAAAGCGATGCAAACGCGTTACATTCGAAGCAAAAAAACCGGGCGAAAGTGAAAATTTCAAACATGTTAACCTGAGCATAGGTTACTGTATAATTCAAAATGCGGTACTTGAAAATCAAGTTTTGTAACTGCAATTTTGCAAATCTTCTCAAATATTGGGGATATGGAAATAAGCAGAACCCCTTAGACAACTGTTTTGTTACAACGGGCATAAGTTAGCAACGTAGGCTACAAAAGAGCAAAAATTCATGTTCCTACGCTAGGAACCTGAATATACTTAAGACGAACGAATTAACATTCGGCAATGAACTAACTTGTTCTGCGACCACATCTCAATCAGATGATCGGGCGCTTCGTCCAAATCAATGGAAGGATCCAGAGTTAAGTTCAGCTGCGACGACGCCATTTCCACATTTCGCCTTAAAATGGAAATTGGGAAATTTCGAATATCGATTTTGGCGAATACCTAAATTTAAAAGACGTGTCGAAAAGTCGTCTACGATATTCCTCCACCCAAAGTCGCTTCTTCTTGTCGCTCATCTGCAACCCGTTTAACTTAAATTCCATAATGTACTTTGACAAGAGCGCTTTTTGACTCTCGTTCATTGTCGCCTTTTCCGTAAGTTGCTACGAAGACTTCTATACGTCAAATGGACAAAAGGCGGAACTTCATTCCCTACTTTGATTATGCCAAAATAGGACTCGTCGGAAAAGCGTGACGCCCTGCTTCGGGCCAACAAATTTTGTAGCTATATGAAAACAAAGTGGCGCGAATCATATTGTTAATACAAAAAGCGTACCCCTCGCAAACGTGGAATAATGTTGGGATGGAAATGCTTAACTCCGGCTAGAAGACGACACGTACCACCGGCGTATTGAACCGGAGCGAGGCGCATTTCCACTTCCTCAACAACGCTACGAAAATCGAGATCAAGCTTGTTCGCTTCGCTGAGCTTTTGACAATGGCTTCGAATCCAAGTTTCAAATTCAAGCGCCATTTTAGCCGAGCCGTCCAAGCACTCGCGAAGCGTTAAGGACTTAAATGGTGGCAGCTCGTTGCTTGGCGCGGTACGCATCAAAGTGTTCGTCTCGACCGTCGCGCTCGGAATTTCAGGTAAGCTGTTAACATAAAGTTCACAATGAAAGCAATTGGGGAAATAGCAGCTTACACGATGACGTAGCGAGACCGGTGATTCCAGCGTACCGCCCGAAAAGCGCACGTATCCCTTGTTTTTGAACAAAGAGCACTCCATCGATTGATGTTCATCTCGCTTAAGTCCAGCCAGCACAGCTTACCGTTTGAATCACCGGCCTTCAACCGCAATTCCTTTTTCTACAAAGAAGATAGCACTCTATTAGTACCTGTTAATAGTTTACAGTCTGTAGATTACGGTGGCATTAACCTGCGAACCATGTTTTGCATGTTAGTCGTGTGGAGGTGTTTGATCAGGTGCGTACAGTCTTTCTAGTTTGCCATTCCGTCTTCCAACGGCCTTTTCTCTACCAGGAATTTGACAAGCTTTTGAAAAACAACATTTCCGAAATCGCAGGGCGCCAAACGACGTCATTGGTGTCGGAATGAACTTCCTACGCTCCGGTTTTAAGACGATAGTCGGCAGCGAAGGAGCGCCTTCGGAAGATCAAACCGATCTGATTGAAACTGTAAGTTTCTTTTTTTTCTCCTTTGGGTTTGACGGCGCTGACGAAGAAAACAAAGCAGCCACTTTTGCTTTTAGATAAGTCGTTTGGTAAACCGATTGCTTACGGCTTCCCTTCCCGACGATCGTCGCGATGCGTTGCGTGCTTTGCGTTCACTTTCCAAGCGCTTCAGGCGCGAAGTCGGCGACCATGCAATGAGCGCGCTCGTACGAGTTCTGCGCTCCAGTTTGTAAGCATTTTTTAAATTTTACATTGCATGCTTGTCATAATCGCTTGCAGAGCTGCATGCAGATTCCAATTAGAAACGTTATCCCTATCTCTTTTGCTCTTAGTGCTCAGCGGGTTGGTTTTTTGTATAGGAAGAAATTCAAATTATTTGTACCTGCAGATCACAACCGAGCTACAATGTCGAAGTGGACTGTCAAACGTTGGCTTTGGAAACTCTGAAGAATATATTCACCGGCTATGAGGACGCCGATGGTTTGGGTGCATCCGACGGTCAACCGGACAACCAAGAGGAGATGGAACGCCTTACGACGATATTTTTGGAAGAATCGGATAGCGTGACGATTTTGCTGAAATTGACAGGCGTAAAATTTTCATTCTCCTCTCTGTTCCATGTTTGCCAACCATTTGCGCTTATCCAATAGAGCGTCGAGTTTCCCGTTCGCGTTCAGGCGGTTCGTTTGCTTACATTTCTGTTGGGTCGAAAGCCAAAGGCAATCCAAGATATCCTGTTGGAAAATCACGCATCCATTCCAAAATTGGTCGACCTTCTTCAAGACGTCCAAGAGGTGATCAGAAACGATGCCGTCCTTCTACTTTGCGAGCTGACGGACGGAAATGCAAGTATACAAAAGATAGTCGCTTTCCACAGTGGCTTCGAGCGTCTGCTCAACATCATATCCGACGAAGCGACCAGTAAGCCCATAGCTTTTGTACTAAGTGTGCACTTGTTTGTAATTTTGCTTTAGGCGTAATATCCGAGGATTGTTTATACTTAATTCTGCAACTGCTCAACGGCAATCCAAGCAACATACAACTGTTTCGCGAGAACTCTCTTATACAGCATTTGCGTACATTGCTTCTTCTGTTCGTCAATCCCGAAGACGACGTCGCCTGTTCGGCCAAAAATGAGGAACAATGGACTCCGCTATTGTGCTCGACGGTTAACCAGCTGCTATTGGTCGGTTTGGAGAGATGGGCAGGTCAATTTTTCTAATTTTGCCTTTTTTGCAGATTATTCGCGCCCTCGTGTCGCCTTCAAATTCCGGCGAGTTGATAGCCAGTTGCCAAAAGGCGATTCGGGATTGCGGCCTATTGGCCGAACTTTGTCAACTGCTTATGTCAAGTTCCATAACGGCCGATGTTCTAAGCAACGTGATCGTAAGCGTTGCTGAGTCCATTCGAGGCAATCAAAGCAATCAAGACTTTTTTGAATCCATTGTTGCCCCTTCGTCTCCTCCGAGACCTATTGTCCTTATATTGCTTATTTCGATGACAAGTAAGAGTCAAGTGTTCGTCCTTCGCGTCGCCGCCCTCTATTGCGTTCAATGTTACTTGTACAAGAACGAAAGAGGCAAGCACAGCTTGGTTGAGACGCTGCTGCCAACAACAGCCGAATGTAAGCTTCCTTATTTGGCAGTTTTGCTTCTTCCCTTTTTTTTCCAGCACTCGAACTGACCGCCGGTCATTTGATATGCACAGGTTTGGTCAGCGTTGATCCTTTGCAAGTGTGGCTATGCGGCTGCACCTTGTTGCATTGTTTGGTCAATTCGACAACCCAACAGGAGCGGCTGCTTTGCGTCAAATTGGCCAAATCGGCCAACGAGGCTCCAATGAGTCTTATGCAACAAGTGGTGACCACCCTGTTGCACACCAACGATTTTCAGATTCGCATAGCGTTAATGATGCTCCTATGCGCTTGGCTTGCCCATTGTCCGTTGGCGGTTGGTCACGCTTTGCAGAATGAGTCTGTTGTTCCTTACTTGCTTGGAGTTGTACGAGCTCACGAAGCGGACGACGGTGAAAGTCTCCTTCAAGGCATGTCCGCCTTTCTTCTCGGCCTTTGCGTACTGTACAATGACGATTCGTCGAAAAAGTACGACAAGAAAACGCTTGTCGACTTGGTCGGAGGTCAATTGGGCAAAGAGCGTTTTGTCGAAAAGCTCGAGTTCATCTCCAAGTCGGAAGCGTTTGCCGGCGCCGCCAGAAAGCCTTACATTCGAGCCCATTCGGCCGACGACTTGGTTTTCGACCACGAATTTTGCAAACTCTTTCGCGCCCTTGAAGCGACGCTATGTCACTGCGTTGTCGGGTCAACAGCCTTAATCAATGGCTTACCTCCCGGTCAAGCTGATATGCATAATCACATTGTCGACGAGTACAAGCGACTGATAAAGCAGCAAGACGACGAGACGAAAAGGCTAAGATTAAGAATAGAGGAGCTCGAAAAGGGCGCCTCCTCGACTGCAGACGACCATATGCGGCAAAGGCTGCAGCAATTGGAAGAGATATGCCAAAGGAAGGTCACTCAGCAACAGTTGGACGCGTTGGGCCAGCTCACCTCGCTAAGATGTCAATTGCAAAGTTTGCAAACGTTGCTTCAACAGCGCGAAGCCGAATCCAACCACTTCCAGCAGCAATGTCAAGCATGGCAAGCCTACGTGGCCGCCGCGGGTGGTCAAAATGGCGCCGTCGACCCTATGCAGGCGCATGTTCAAGAATTGAATGCTCAATTGAGCTTCGGTTGGCAAATGTACGAGCAGCAGTCGCAAGAGTTGGCCAGATTGGCCGCCGAAAATGCCCAGTTGAAATTGCGTCTTGATGACGTCACATGTTCGTTGCAACTTAACGAATTGAAGGTGTCGACGACGACGGAAAAGGCGCCCATAGCCGCAAAACCGGTGGGTGAAACGAACGCTGCCGACTATGCGGCATTGTCCGGAGAGCACGAATTGTTGTTGGAATTGCTAAGTGACCAAGATCAAAAGATAAAAGAATTGAAGAAGCTATTAAGAGAGAATCATGTAGCTGTCAGTAGCGACGATGAGGATGAGGATCAACAGCAGAAGGCTAATGGTACCACCACCACCACCACCACGAGCAGCGCCATTGCTGCTAGCAGTGTGTTGTCGAATAGCAAATGTTGAATGGGGACTTTCAAAGAGGCGCCCATTGGAGATTGGCTCGTGATGATCGTCTTGTCTTCTTCTTTTTAAAAAAAAAGGTTTTCATAGTAAATTTGACGAATAACTGGTCATTGTACATAAGACATCTTTGTTTTTGCGTTCCCAATAGGAAATTCGGCCACGAAACAGGACGCACCCCCGTCTTTGTTGGGGCAACGATGAAGTGTGGTGGGTGCGCTGATATTGTCGTCGCCTTCGGTGCATCGGCGGCGTTTGCAATCAAGTGTTCGCCATTTTACGACTTCACCCTTTAAGCATGTAGCAATAGGATTTTTTGGGTCGTCAACGATATATCGTTGACGCCTGAAGAGAAACTGGTTCCTTTGCAGCTATTTTATATATAAACTAAATTTGGTTAGTGTTGTCGTCGACGCGCTTCTTTCTTTTCGGTGGTCATGCACAGAGCGGTGATCGTCGTCGTCGTCCTTCCGCTCTTCTCGTTGGCCTTCGTCGCCTTGCAAGGTCTAAAAGCAACTTTTATTCCAATTCGATAAGACATTTCCTTTTTTCCAGTTGACGGCTGTTCGCCCGGCGCCAAAGCGGCAGCCGAAAAGCTTCGTCGCTATTTGGGACTTGTACCGTCGGGTGCTCGATTGGATTCGACCGGCAATCATAATTATCATCCCAAACGATTGCCTAATTGATGGGGGGCATATTTTGCAGGTTACGGCGAAGAGTTCATTACGCAATCGTCCGATTTGAATTGCGACTTTGAAAATATTGAAACGTGTCGTTGGAAAAATGTGGAAAATGGTCACGGCGACGACAACGATTGGTACCGTATGGTTAAGCAGGACGCGAAACGATGGCCCGCCGTTATACGTCCAGCCTATACGCCCCCGCAAGGTTCGCTTCGAGCGCCTCTTCTCTTATCCGACGCCTTCGTTGCGTATAGGCAATCATCTAATCATTGCCGGTTCGGAAAACAAAGGTGGACAACAAGCGACGGCCGTTTGGATAAGCAGTCCAATACGATGCCAAATTGGTCCGGGAAAATTGTCCTTCACGTAAGTGTCGTTTTTTTTTTCCGTCGACCTTAACCCTGGATAAGTTTAATTGGCCCCCAAATTGGGAAAAGTAGGGAAAGTTCATCGAGCCTTCCGTCGCAGCGATGAGACGGCAAAAAAGAAGAATTTGAATTTTATAAATTTGCATAACTTTTGCACGACGCTCCGTTTGGAGTTGTTTACGATTCGATTGGCAAAAGAAAAGTAGCATCGAAGCGGGTTTTGAACATGTTTTCCTTTTTTGTCGGTCAATTGGAAGAGCCGTTGATTGATTTGCAGCTATTGGATATACGGCAAGGCAACGCTTGCGGTGATGGCCGTTGCGGCGTCTCAAATTCCGTTGACCAAAGTTGCCGAAGTAAGCCCGAAGTCTTGTACGTTCAGGGAGCAACGAGGCACCTATTGTCTAGTCGACATACCGGCCATTGATCAACCTTTTCAAGTAAGCCTCCTATAATACGTTGACGCGTAGTAATTTCAAGTTGTCGTCTTTGGTCAGTTGGCCATTCAAACGTATTCGGACCAAGCGCGAGAAGGCTTTGCCGCCATAGATGATATTCAGTACAAAGCGGAAGTATGCCCGCCCGGAAGTGTGCAACATCAGGACTTTGCCATGGCGCCAACGCCTCGTCAATTTGCCACATCGGCATCCGAGGCGAATTGCAACTTTGAAAGCACATGCCAATGGTACAACATTGACGGTGATCAGTACGATTGGCAATTGGTCACCTCTTTGCCTCGTCACGAGAGATGGGATCAAATGACGCCCGACGGGCCACCTCGTGTGAGCTCTGAACGCGACGGCCAATCATTTTTTGCTTCTCCATTTTAGAGGGAGCCTTCGCGATGATAAATAAGGAACAAACAAGTCAAGCCGGCAGAGGTTACTTTGTCAGTCCGGCATTTTATTGCCAACGCGGAACGGGTCAGCTTCGATTCAAGCAAGTTTCCCTTTTTCGGTAGTAGTAGTAGTAGTGGGCGTATGATGGAAACGCCTCTTAAGGCAATGGAAAAGCGGTTCGGCCGCTTTCAAAGTATGCGCACTTCGCGTGGGCACTTTGGAAGAAATCTTCTGCGCCAATGACGTCGCTTCAGCCTATCGTTCTTCCGTCACTATTCCGGGACCAATCAATGAACCATACGAGGTTGAGCTTTATATTGTTGCTATATATGTTTTTTTAAAAATAATTCTCTCTCCTATTAAGTTGGCAATTATTGGAATAGGCACCGGCGCCAGAAGTGACTCAATGGCAATTGACGACATTGAATATACGGCCGACGTTTGTAGCGGTCAAGTAATCGGCGAACGAGCGTGCAAAGCGTTGTCATGCACTTTCTCAAGTACACATTTTTGAATATTAATTTTTTCTTGAAGGAAAAAACTCGCTCACCTTTTCAGGCGGTCACGCGTGCAATTGGATATTGAGCAACAGCGTTGTGGACGGTCAACGATTCGAGACGGTCTCTTATCCCGTCGGAGCCGCCAACAATGTCAAAATAAGACCAACAGGTAAACGCGAAGTCGACCAAAACGCGTATTCGTTCCTTTTTAGCGACATTTTAAGTAAGAGATACAGTAAGAAATTCAAATTTGAAAGTTGTCGCATCCTAAACATCTTTTATCCTACTGTAGTTGGACAGACGCCAAGAATTCACGATTAGATAAAACTTTTATGAATGGGTTTTAAAGGAATTGGCTTACCACGACAATAATTTTCTGTTCGCTTGAAGGTACCTACTTTTTGGCTGCTTTGATTCACAAAGCTCATCAACCAACGGCGTTCATTGAATCGGAGCAATTTTCGCTTAGTCAATCGCGAGTTCTACGCATGCACGTAAAGCGTAGTACGTGGGGCTCCGAGTTGTACGTCTGTCGAAACAGATTCGACGGAAATCTGCAACAAAGCAATTGTCATTTGGTCGCCGGCCCATCGTTAACCATTGACGATCCAACCAACGGCGCGGACATTATGGAAACGTTAAGTCCGCAAGACACAAAGGTATTCTCATTCATTTTAATTTACGTACCTTTCTAATGCGTGATCAATGAATTTCCATTCAGATATACATTGTTGCTCATCATCCGCAATTGAGCAGATCGGGTAACGCCGCATTTGGTATTGACTCCATTGATCTTCTGGACGAAAATGGCAGCTCAATGTGCGGTACGTCTTCTCAGTGAACGGCCAAATAAGCAGTAATGTATAAATCAGTGAATTGTGTAATTGTTACTGTTTACTGCGAAGTAGCCAAAGATGATGTTTGAATGCAAGCGAAAAAAAAGTAGCGGCGGCCGGCAGGAACAAACAAAAATAGAACAGCGTAATAACATCTTCTTAAGTAGAGAGAAACAAATGGCCACAAGCATGGCGTGACTGTAAAAATAGAGGGCGCTACGCGCGGACAGTGATAGGCTAATTCTTTTCTTTTTGTGAATGGCAGTGCAGCGGCTCCCTACTATTCGTAGTAATTTTCGGTAAGAGCGCAGGGACGATAGAATTCTTGTCCGCGTTCGTGTATCCACTTGTTGGCAACCCATTTAACGCCCGCCAAAACGGGACAAGCGGCGTGTCTTGTCCTCACATCGCCTTCGCCGTTCCTCAATAAATTATGCCAAAAGACGGCGTCTCGCTATAGTATTTACATTTCCTTATAAGAAAAATGGCTTTTCAACTTTTACCTTTGTCGGGGAGACGCCTATTTTCAGCTCCGTAAAGACTGTGGCTCCACCTGCTTCCGGTTGAGATATCTTAAAAGGGGCGCATACGCATTATCCGAGAAGGTAATTTAAAAAGAAGCAAAAGCAAATGGTGCCTTAGGCATGCGATACTGACAAGTGTGACGCGAAAGTCAATAAAAGGGCAGTCGACGCAAACGACATGCAAACGTGTACAAAGTACATACATAAAACATCAAAGTTGCGATCCGATTCCCAGTATTAAGGCTCTTGAAAGCATTCACCTCTTCCTTCTGCAATGCAAAAGCGCTTTACAAACGTAATAGCAAACTTACGTAAAGAAGAGCGGTAGCAATACGATTGCCCTCTCCGTGTTTGTAAGGATTGGATTCATTGCGCTACAAAGACAAAAGATCAGCGTCACAATAAGCAGTATTGCATTGAGCCCATTTTATGAATGAAAGTAAAAATTACGCTTATCAAAATTTCCATTAATTAACCAGCAGTCTTTAATGAGCTCGCAGATATACTGCTTACCAATGACATATCGAAATGAGGATCGTAATGACCTGCGAGACCATAATTGGCTACCTGAAGTATAAAGAATAAAAGAAAGGGAATTTCGTGCCACCAATGTTCACGCTGCTCTTCTCCCCTATAGGCGCCCATTAATATTAATCAGCAGCCGAGAACCATTGACGGCACGCAGCTTACCCTGGCATGATCAAAGTGCGGATCGTAGTGGCCGCCAAGTCCGTAGTTCGCTATCTGAAAAATCATTCAACAAATTGGATTAATAGTTTTTCCAACAGCCTAGTGAAATGATACGCTTCCAACGAACAACGGACCTGCAACTCTTCGGCTGTTTCCATATTCAAATTTGTCATATCGCCTATTCTTCTAACGATCTCGGCAACGACCGGGTGATCGGAATCCTTCAGCCACGCGCTAAATACACGAGAAGATGATGCAAAAATTTTTAAATACCAAATGAATAGGACGAAAAGCATTATATTTGCAGTCTACTTGAAAATCGTTTATATTTAAAAATCTTACTGTATGAAGAATAAGGTACCTGAAAAACACTCATGCTTAAAAGTTTTACTGTATGAAAAATAAGGTACTTGAAAATCACTTATGTTTAAAAATCTTACTGTATGAAGAATAAGGTACTTGAAAATCATTTATGTTTAAAAATCTTTTACGCAAAAATAAGGTTCAGAGACCTTTTACTAATACGATAGCTAGCAAACTCCAGCTCGCCCGTTTCCTTGTTGTGTACGGTCGCTCTTCGCAACTAGAAAACAGCATCGCTGAGGACAATAGGAAGGACCCAACGCTAATATTAAATTTGCATATTAACGGGCCAGGAAAGGAGCGCCTACGCGAGAGTTTACTTTTAAAAAAAGGAAAGGAAAAATTTGCACCTTTTGCTTATCCTGTAAGTAGCGGTTTCTAGCAGGCCGGTTTGCGCGTTCTGCACCGTAGCGCGAGTAAGCTGAAAGACAGTAAGCATGCCGGCCGCATACAGTAAGCCAATGGGAGCCAACCCATTCATCACCCATTAGGCACCTTCAAGAAGACGCTTACCTTTGGATAGGCCAACGTCTTCAACACGTCGATTTCTCGATCGCTGATGACGTCACGAAATAGCAGTATCATCGGCTTACGATGAACAATTTCCGCTTTGATTGGCGCCAATTTCAAGTACGGCTTGTCCCGTTTGTAGTAGCAATAAAAGGTGGATCGCTGCTTTTCAGTCTGCGAAATTCATACGAAAAGATAAGCATACATTTTTGTAGTCTTTTCAAAAATTCAAATTGAATAAAATTTGCATAAACACTTACCAACAAGTACTCGCCTCTGCAAAGCGCTTCAAAGTCAGTGCGTTCCGGCAAAGCATGATCGGCGGGTCGAGGGTTCACCACGGGAGGTAAGTTAAAATCGCCCGACCGATGGACGCCATCTTTTACCAACATATCTTCGTAGTATTTGATGTTACCTTTGGCTCGCGGGTGGTCCGGTTGGCGATTGTACAAACGCTTAGTAAGTTGGAGCGCCCTCTTCACGTTGCCTTGCTGGTACAACCCAAAGGCGAGATATTCCAAAATGTCGGATAAATCGACCGTCGGCGGATCCTCGTGCTCGTATCGGTTCATCGCCTCTTGCATCCACAATATGACGTGGTAATAATCTTTGTTGTTGTATGCCACTCTGCCCAATTCGAAGCACTCGCCGGCTGCAAGAATTTATGCTAATTTAAATATGACCATTACTTGCCACGTCACCAGTGAATTCGTCCACATTAGGAATGCCCTCGATTTTCCCCTGCGACAATTCATGCGTGTCCAACTTGTACACATCCTGAAGGCGCAACAAGGCAACGGCAGCGCCGGTCAAGTCTTCGTCGGTGGGAAACTTCGCTGCCGAAGACTGCCGCATGGCCGTTATGTTTTGCAGATAAGCTGAATAGAAGCTAATGGCCAAAGCTGCGCAACTTGCAACCTGCTTACAATCGGAACTGTCGCTCTTCATTAACGACTCGACATAGTTCCATTCCTCAGTCAGCTTCTTAATAAACCGAAACGCATTGATCGGATTGTACAAATGATTCGAGCCGCGATTCAGTTCGGCAGTTTTGCTGACGCGGTACTCCTTCGCGAGCCTAGAAGGCAACAATCGCGTTTTCAAACGTCGCTGAGGTTGGAATTCACGCTATTCGTCCCTGCACATCAATAACGAAAATTTACAGTACGACAATCTCCTATTTTGGGACAATTTCCAACCGTCTAAATCAGATTCGGCCCTATCGTTGCGTCTACAAAAGCGCCGTCGAACATTGTAGCTTCTTAATCTTACATTTTGCGCCTCCGGCTAGCGGTTGTACAAAAAAGGAAGGTCGTTAGGAACTTTTGTGTCAGCCGGTTGTCGGCTGGAAAAAAGTCAAGAATCTTTTTACGGCGTAATGTGTCCCGCGACTACTTCCACGAGAAGGACTCTACGTGACTCCGTTACGCGATATAGGAGGCAACAAATGTCAGAGTCGCGCCGGTTGGGATTCCAAAACGGTCGCATTGCTGCCAGGTGAGAACGACTTACTTTTTCAATTGTTCCAACCGCTTTGTGTCCATTTCGACGTAGCGTTCAATGACGTCGGCGACCATTTGTTCCGTATGAATAAGATTCTCCACGTCGGCCATGGCGGTGAACACTTCGGCTTTGCTCAGGCGAACGATCAACAAGCACCAACAAAGCAAGTTCATCGTAGTCGCAAGACGACGGAAATTTAATAAGTCCATCTCGTGTAGGTGAGCAGAGCGAAAGAACCGCGGACTTTGTTGTTGCTAAGAAAAGGAAGAGAGTTCAAATGAACTAGCCGTCCAGTGACCTGTTTCGAACGCTCAACGCGCCATAGGCACAGCAAGACACAATTGGGGCCGATCTAATTTCCAGACAATGAAAAAGGCGATTTCCCGCAAGACAGAAAAGGTCCCAACAAAGTGGTCGTCCAACTTCATCACACAGTACGGTGGACGGCAAAGACGACTGAACGCTTGAGCATCTCTACTTCCACTGTTACTGGGACTTTTTGCCGGCCTCGGATCCGCCTTGCCAATTGCCAAACTGGCGCGCCTGCTTTGCCGCACACTTGTATGTATTGGATGGCAAGTTCAACAACCGGTTACTTTTACGAAACGCGTAGTGTGAACGAACTTTCTTAAGGTATAGGGACCAACGAGGCCCAGCGACGACGCCCTGAGACTTACCGGTTGCAATGATCCGATAACAAAGTTGGCAGCTGGACAAAAACTGGTCCAATTGCATTAGTCAATGCTCAAAAGCCGGCAATGCCCATATAAATGCCTACTTGAAGAACAAATGACACAATGCCGCCGCCAGTCAAGAACTCTCCAAAACGGCCGCATACGTTTATTCAAATATGGAAGCAGAGCGGACAGGCATGCGAAAACTACTTGAAAGCGCAAGAAGGCAACCTGCAAGACGAGCTGCGTAAAAAATATTCCGAAGCTGAAAAAAAAACCAAAAATGGGCAAACAGAATTGCAAATTCAATTCTAGGCTAATAACGGTAGAGATTTGCTTGTTCCAATAGCCAAATAGGGTATTCGCGCTGACAATGCAAAAAGTACTGTAGTCCAAACCTGATTATCCCAAGGAAAAACGATGGCTAATTTCTGGAAGAATAATAAGGTTTTCCGAACAAGAGCGCGTAAGGCGTCACATTTTGAACATAACATTTTGAACAAGCCGAAATGAGCCTACGGCCAAATCGACTTTTCGCTTTTAAAGCATGAAAAGCAACAACCGCAATTCGCTTATTTCTAAGCTCATCGGCTTTTGTACATTTTTTAAAATTAAGTTACGGTTGAATAAATTTCGCCGAATTAGTAATAAGCCTAAATGAAGTGCATTGAACGTGCAAACGCGCGAAACGGTAGCAGTTACAGTATTTTAAAAAAATTGTTGGCTACGTGCCAAGTAAAAGAATCCAAGCGTTCGCGTCATGCTTTGCTGTCGCCCGCAAAGGGTAAGTAATTTTTCCTTATCCTTAGACCAGTAGACGTATTGCGCGTCTCGAAATCGTGACGTACCGATATAATGCGTGCAAATGAGACAGTCTTGTTGCCGAAAAAAACTTCAGGTCACGACAGTTGGCCAAGTAGGTTGAACATTTTGTAATGCAAGTTGTCTCGTTTGATCGGCGGCCCAACTGATAGCCGTCTGCCAAGAATTCGGGGACGCTAAGATTGAAAAGCTGCCGTTGAAAACCGGTTCTCCTTTGGGAGAGGTTCCTGGCAGTAACATTTTATGAAAGCTGACGAAATAACGCTACGCCTATATGTGCATGTGTGTATTTGGGCTCTCTCTCTCTCTCTCTATGAGCCAACAGATCGACAGAGAATCTGATCGCGAAAACCTGTAGGCTACATATTTTGCAAAGCATGCCGGCAATTCAACAAGAAGGTGCGACTCGACTTTTTAAATTTTTTCGAACGTCCCAAAGGTCTGGAAATTTTGTCATTATCAAATTGGCAGCGGCAAGCAGACGAGCACATGCCTTTGCGCAGAGCTGTTGAACTTTTTTTGATTAGCGTGAATCATTCCCGCGTGGTTTCAGGCATTTACTGCTAACGCGTATATTCTAAGAGCGTCCACAAGTGTGTAGTCGCATTTGCTTTAGTTGTCGTAAGGCTAACAGTAATATATATATGAACACAGTAACACGTTAGTAAAAAAAATGATGGCGATATGCAAAACACATTTGGCAGCAAAAATTTGGTGCAAGTAAAAGAATTCAACGTGTGACCTCCCAAAAAGCGTACCATCACCTTACTCGGCGGCGTTTCGTCGTTATTGGTTGCTCGTCGTAGTAGTCGTCCTGCTTAAGGGCGCATGGGCGTCGAAATTCCTGACCGCGTTCGTGAATCCACTTATTGGCTACCCACTTTGTTCCGGCAAGGACTGGACAAGCGGCATGTAGAGTGCTCGTATCCGGCTCGCCATTATGCAACACGTTGAACCAAAAGGCAGCATCATGCTTTAAGAAGAAAAGGCATTCATTCCCTTATTAGGCATTCAATGTGTTGCGTCACTCACCTTACTGGCAGTGACCGTTATCTTATGGGTTGTGAATACGGTTCCTCCGCCGGCTTCCGGTTGAGACATCTGAAAAGGCGATCAAGTGGACACTGTCGTCATGTGGGTTGTCCAAAGCGCTTGCAAGCGACCGAAGCCACTATGATGAGGCAACAACGTACGTAAAAAAGCACCGTGGCAATACGATTGCCCGCATTCAAGCTTTCAAACGTGTAATCATTGGCATTCTAAAATAGAACAAAAGGTATTAAAAAGACTATCGCTTACATAGAAAAGAACAGTGGCTATTCGATTCCCGGTGCCATCTTCGTATGGGTCCCTTTCACCGCGCTGAAATTCATTCGTGCCAGTCCCATATAGAAGAATAATTGGAAAGCGCCCAGCAGTCCCCTCTTTATTTAGACAATGTCTCTTACCGTGGACATGTCGAAATGCGGGTCGTAATGGCCTCCTATACCATAATTGGCTATCTGCAATTATTTGTATGTTCGCTTTAGCCAACTTTGGCTCCCTACAAACCTGTAATAGCTCGGCAGTGTCCATACTCAGATCAGTCATCATATCGATGCGTTCGCATACCCGCCTTACAACCGGATGATC
Organism: Trichuris suis; assembly: GCA_000797535.1. Lineage (NCBI taxonomy): Eukaryota > Metazoa > Nematoda > Enoplea > Trichinellida > Trichuridae > Trichuris > Trichuris suis. Next base: position 1,333,983 of record KN538386.1, on the reverse strand, counting down.
CAAGTCTTTAAGCCAAGCGCTGCAGCGAGTAATTATATTGCGTAAAGCTCGTTTAGGCAAGTTGTATACCTTTTGCTTATTCGGTATGCGGCAGTTTCCAGTTTTCCCGTGGCTGCGTTATGCACGGTGGCTCGCTTCAGCTAAGCATTGACAAAAAAGGAAAGCAATACGACGAGTAAACATGAGCGTTATGCTAACTGCGTACGTACTATTGGCATTGCTAACTCTTTTATGACGGCAATTTCTTCGTCCGACATCACCTGCCTGAAGTAGACAATTTTTGGCTTCCAATGCATCACTTCGACCTTGATGGGTGCCAATTTGAGAAATGGCCTATTGGACTTGTAGTAGCAGTACAAGTTGGCTCGATCCTTCTCCTTCTGGAATCGATTCACTACAGCGTTGGGATGACGCCAGCTGCCGAGTGGTGCTCACGATTTCAAATTCGTTGCGACACAACGCTTCGTACGTATCCCGTTCCGGTATTCCAAGATCGATGGGTCGTTTATTGCGTGGTCTGGAAAGCACTCTTGGATCCGGTTCTTGCACCGTACCTTCGGGATTCAGAGCGTCTTGATAGAATTTTATGTTGCCCTGAACGCGCGGATGGTTTGGGTCGAGACGCTTAAGCTGCAGCGTGTAATGGAGAGCCCATTCGACGTTACCCTGTTTGTACATTGCGTAGGCCAAGTATTCGAGCGCGTCCGTTTCGTCAATGGTTGGCTCCTTTTCCTTGCGTACACGATCGAGCGCCTCTTGGGCCCACATCAGCGTGTGGTAGAAGTCTTGCTTGTTGTATGCTATACGAGCTATTTCCAAGCATTCTTCGGCTGTCAGCTTATGGCCGTCAGTAACGCCCTTTATTCGACCTTCAGCCATATCGTATGTGTTCAACTTGTACACATCTTGAAGGCGCATCAAACCAACGGCCATACCTATAACATCCTCATCGCCAGGTAGGCCAACTGGGCCAACTGCCTCGCCGGTATAGTTTCTAATTATGCCTACAAAAAGCGAGCGTGGACTGAAGGCAGACGACGTGCGTGTAGATTACCATCTACGGCGTTGAAACGCATAAGCCGCTCGGCTTGTCTCCAATTGTCGGCCATTCGTTTCACCAAAACGTAGCTGTCCAACGGATTGGTGATGATATTCTCATTGCCGCGTGCCATTTCGATCTTTTCCGACTTGTACAGCTGAGAGAGTCTGCAGCAAGAAAAAAAAGGGACGAGAACGGATGGAAGAGGAAATGAATTGTTGAAAGGGCAGCTACTTTTTCAATTCGACAATTCGACGCTCGTCGTGGGCTACATAGGCGTCAATGATGCGTGCCACCTCTCGGCTGCTGTCCAACAGGGAGTCAATGTACGCCATGGAGGTAAACAACTCGGCGGCGCATCGAGTAGTAACCATCATCAGTAGGCACCATATCTTCATGGTGGAATATGGGAGCGATTTCATGGACGAATGCAAAAGCAATGGAAGTTTAGGATGGCGCGCGTTTCTCGCGCGGAGGAGTAAGTAGCAGTAGCTGTCTAGGCGGAGCAAAGAAGTGAAACAGAGAACCCACTATTTAACATGATCAGCCGCCAATGTCTGAACTGCCGCAGCGTTGTTCGCTTTTTAACGTAAACGCAAATAGGCGTCGTCGTTGGCGTTTTCTCTAAGTCGTCGTTGTAAAGGCGCGCGCGCAAGCTCGCCTACGCGTTGAACTAAATGCTGCTGCTCTTATTAAAGGTCTAAAAGTTGTTCCTATCTTGCCAAGGAGGAGAAGTCCAAGTTTGAAGTTCAAATCTGATTGGTCGATGGGACGACGTGCGATTAGCTTCTCCTTATCTAAGCTTGTATATTCAAAGTTGTCCCGTACGAATCTTTGCTTTGCTTCGTTTTTTCGCTAACCTAATTGGTGGCCCCACATGATGAAAAGAAGCTTATAGTGGGTGACGCGTGTTGATCGATGCCTCCCATTGAGCTATTTTTGCGGCTGCTCAAGTTTGCCCATGTTGGTGTATTAGTACGCTCTTAGTTGATGCTCATTTAAAAGTCGGTTGGCAATTATGCAAAAGAATGGTTGAACAGCTTGTCACTTTTTTCAACAAATGCAATGCAGTGTGTGTGTGTGCTTACCGTTGACGGGTCAAAGGGTGAGAGCGCGCTTTAGTGAAAGGTTGATATGCTAAGAAGACGACAGATAAATAAGCAGTGTGTGACGATGGGCAGCGAACAAGTGCAGTTGACGAAGTTGTCTGAAAGACGCCGGTTTTATATAAGCGACAATTGGTGATGACCCCGAAAAATTTGAATTGAAGGTCATAATGAAGAATGTCACGTAGACTGGCTCGCATCGACTTGTCTCTCTATGATGCACAGTGAATCTATCGACGTGTGCTCCCATTCAACAAGCTGCATGTGTCGTATTGAGGCTACGCTGTTGCTGGACGGATTTTTTTGTTTTCTTTTTTTCAAAACTAACATACGGCAGCGAGACAGCTCGCGATAACGCGCTGAGACTACCGAATCAAGCAAGCAGTTGGCAATTGAAGAAAAAACGTCTTCCCTTTGCTTGACATTGTGCGGGTGGTGAACTTTCATCCCATACGAAGTGATCGACATGTTTTTTTTCGCTTGCAAGTCACGAGAGTTCAATGTAAATGCCTTTACAGCGACAGTGGGGAAAAGCGTCGCTTAAAGCGTTTGTGCTTCATTGATGAGCGGCATATGGGCCCAAAGTGAATATCTCAAGTGTTGTCCTATTTTGCCTTTGGCCAATGGTTTCTTCTTCTTTCGTTCGTTGCGCCAAAGAGTTGCCGCTTTTCGTTGCTTTCTAGTTTTCTTCATTCTGCTCATTTCAGGTTTGTCCATTAGGCATAAATTATTTTCGACGTGTTCTATCTTCTTAAGTGGACGACGTTAATTGCCTTAGATTGATTGGCGTTAGTGTTTTCTTTTTATTCTGAAGCGCAAAAGCGACGTAGTCGTAGACTGTAAAAGCTGACGTTGAAAACCTGTTGCCAATGGAGATTCGAAAGGCAGAGCACTGAAGCGCAACGAGTCGATTGAAATAGAACATCGTTAATAATTATTTTTTTTACGAAAGTTGAACGAGTAGACGTACGTATGTAAATTTTAAACTTTTTGAATTGAATGACTCAGTTTCAGCTGTGCGTAGTAAAATTAAAGAATGAATGTTCGTTTGCAGATTGTAGAGCATTGTTGCTTGCCGTAGTGATCAATGGGTAAAGCGTTGCTTTTCGATGCACTGATACAATCTTCCGATGTTGTGAGTCAAAAGCGGAGATAAGTTATGCGCGCCATAGTTGCACGTTTGATAAAGTTTGTCAACGCGATTGTCACAGATGACGAATGGGACCATTTATTATTTTAGCGGCTGTTTACGCTCTTTTTTCGCTTACGAATTAAGCTTCCGATAAGTTACGCGCAATACGTGAAAATTTTGATGCGCTCTTTTCGTTTGCAATAGTAAATGCCACGAATGACGGATGTAACAATTCATTGTTTTAACAGCGCATACGTAAGAAAGCGTTCAGCTAAAAAATGCATATGTTCAGTCGCACCGATTGTTTGATCGCTTCAATTGCTGTGGTGTCATTGCAGCACTGGAAAATTGAAAGAATGGAAATCATTTGCATTTTAAAATAATGAAAGGTACTCGCGTTTTTGCTGGGTTCAAGGTGTACGCAACTTTCAATTTAAATGTACCTGAGCATCATTTAGCAAATGGGTACCTGAGTATCGTTTACGCATATTTACCTGAGCATCGGTTTAGACTGTAACGGAGAGTCGAACGTTTGAGCACTGAAGCGCAGCGAATCGAACGAATTAGGACATTGCTATACGTCAATTGTTAGTAATTATTTTTTTGAGAATTTGTTTAAATTCAAAGATAAAAGACTGTAACGGAGCTTTTTGAAGTTTAGTGTGTTTAAATCGACAGAGTTTTGAAACTTCGTCTGTTTAAATCTTCCAAGGATTTAAAATCGCGTGTAACTATACAATAAGCGGTTTCTACATTTTTCCGCAACAAATAAGCGCATGAGAATTTGTTTGCGAAAGCTCTACGGGTGAACGAATCTAAATGTAAACTTTTGAATTGAACGACTCAGTTTCGACCAGGCGGCATTGCGGCACTGGAAAAGTGAAAGAGCGGAAATCGTCTGCATTTTAAAGCAATAAAAGATAATTAAATTTTTGAATGTACTTGAGCGTCATTTTCGCGTATTTACCTGAGCATCGCTTTAGACTGTAAAAGCTGACTTTGAAAAGCTGTTGCCAACGGAGATTCGAACGTCAGAGCACCGAGGAGCAAGGAATCGATCAAAACAGAACATTGTTATCTTAGCTGTTAATAATCTCTCTTTTTTGAGAATTTATTTACGAAATTTGAACAAATGGAGGAATGTAAATTTAAACTTTTGAATTGAATTACTCATTTTCTAGTTCACTGGAAAATTAACAGAGCGGAAATGGTTTGCATTTTAAAATGATGAAAGACAGTTGCACGTTTTGCGTACGCAAAATTATGCAACAACTGATGTAGCTGATGTACCTGAGCGTCATTGAATGATAGATACCTGAGCATCGTATATTCTAGACCCGGCGTTCCAATCTGAAGAAGTAGAAAAGGTGCGCCTTAAGCCTTTTCTGCTTCAGATAATCAAAACGCAAAACTTGCGCGTACTTTACTCTGCAGCGATTAATTATTACAAATGCGTGCAGACTTTTAGACTTATCGAAACGGCATAGGCGGCTGCTACGTAGCCGAAGGTTTCGAAAAATTTGTTTAACAGAGAAGTAAGCAAAACTCGCAAACGGTCGAGGTAGCAACAAAACAATGACGCCCAACTCGTAGCGACGACGGTTAAAGGAGACAGAGCTCTTTCAGGAAGTGATGGAAAGGCAGTTTGAAAACAGCAGAAATCTTCGGCTTTATAATGGAATTAAAATTTTATTTTTTTCTTCTTTCACTAATTCTGCTAAGCGAGCAGCGGACGATGCCATTTTTCAAAATATAAAGTGCGTTGTCTAAATGTTTCAAAAGGACGGCGAATATGATGCGCAAGTTTTGTTCTACTGTAGTTTTTTGGTAAGCTGTTATGAGCTCCCGCCTGTCTCCTCTTTTGAAGTATTCTTTGTGATTGCCAATATGAATTCCCTGGAAACGAAGCATCGCCGTCGTAGCGCAAAGCGGATGAAAAGTTTGATCATTTGTTTGCCTTGGAATCTAATTTGACTTGGGCGTTTAGAGGACGAAAATTTGTACTTCGAAGGCTACGCAGATCTGCAATGCCATTTGATGATGATTCTGGATTCCCCTCGAACCAACGCTTACAAGTTTGCATATGTTGGACACGCTTTTTAGTCGCATGCAGATAGTTTAGACGGGCAATATTTGACAGCGCCGAAAAGCTGCGAAACAAAATTGTGCTCGACGTGGGAGCCGGTACAGGTGGGCAATTTTACTCCATAAAAGCGTTTCCTTTTGGCCTATACTTCGTTTACAAAAAGCCATAGGCGGCGCGGAGACTTTTCAGAATTTCTGTCCACTCGTTTCAGTGAAATTGTATTTTCCATAGGCATTCTTTCCATTTTTGCTTCTCAAGCTGGCGCAGCGAAAGGTCTTGTCCATTCGTTTTCAATTGCCATGCGCGCCAACAACCTTTTCTTGCTTGTAGTGCACGCCGTCGAAGCGGCCGACGTTCACAACCATTTGGTCGACATTATTCGCGCGAACAAACTTGAAAACGCCATTGAAGTTCACAGCGTACGCGTTGAGGTTTGAATGGCCACGGTCAAAAAAAGCCTACTTTGCACTGCTCTGCTCTTAAGGACCTTTATTTGGAAACAAAAGTTGATTGTATTCTAAGCGAATGGATGGTACTACTCACTGAGTGCAATTGTGTCCTTTCATTCATAGCTGCTTTCTTTTTCCATTCAAGGGTTACGGTTTGTTCTGCGAATGGATGCTCAGGTCTGTTGTACACGCCAGGGACCAATGGTTAAACGCTGTAAGTTCCTCTCTCTTTTGTTTTGCACGTCATCTTTTACTTGTCGTTGTTTTCTCGTTGTCGTTAGGGTGGATTGATGATTCCCGAACGAGCTCGCGTCATCATAGCGCCAGTGGTCGAAACCGAGTATTTGAAAGACAGGTTCGTTCGCGCTAGTCTTGTTTTTTCTTAAAAATTAAAACGTTAAATCGACAAATAGGACGCGATCCTGGTTTATGGTCAGAGATAGATTCAACGTGAACATGGACATTATGGCCCGAGTCGAGGCGGAGAATAGCCGCGGTGAGTTCGCTTCCATTGTTACCTGCTTATAAAGTTTACTGTAGGAAAATTCAAAATTTTGAATTTTCCTTTTGCTCTTGCGCGCGCGTTTTTTCTTCCTGCCAACGCGGTACGGCATAGCAATTTTCAACGGTTTACTCCGCATTACCTTAGCAAGGCGTAGACGACGTTGTTATGTCATCGTTGAATAGCTGACCAAGAGGGTCAGCAATAGAGTGACCATTGTCAGTTTGGGTCGAACGGCATAGTTGCACAAGTCTTCGCTGCAAAGGCAGACGTCTTGAACCGTGTCGCCGGACGAGATGAACTTCCTTGAAACGTGGTCTTGGAAAGGCGCTTCAAAGTGGGTACCAGCCATGCTGACGCAACCGCTGATTTGCGCTGTGGGTGCAACCGAGGTGCATCCTTTGCCGAGCCAGTAGGTTCTGGATTCCCGAAGATAGGTGACAATTGTCAGGCACGCATTCTGGTCGCGATCGCAGTAGACTTTTTCAAAGCGTTGGCAGTACGGTTGCCGAAGGTCGATGGTAACCCGAAAGTTGTCCGTTGTCACGTGGTCCATTGCGCCTTTGCTTGTGGCGCAAACGTAGCATTTGAGCGCTTGGGCGAATTGGCTATGCGCTTGGAGTAGAAGCAGGAATGCGATGAGCATTCGTTGAAGGGCGCCCAGAATTGATGGTATCTCCCGCGGTGCCATGTCGCCCTAGCAAAGTCGGTTGGCGACTTTTGGTGCCAATTAATTGTCGCAATTTATGATGCCTTGTTTGGAAACGAACAAATATTGCACACACGAGTCAATAATACCCTGATTAGCTGGATGGGCGAGAAGCTTGTCATCATCGAGTGGCTCTTGCGACTGAATTAAACCGGCTGGGCGCTGAATGGCAAAATCCAACAGACGTGTTGGACGTCGTCTGCAGTGGTGGTGGTGGTGGTGCCTGAACTGGTTGCCCGCAGTTGAGCTCTCTTCTATCCGAGTTGAAATGCCGTCTTTCAGCTGGGTTGCAGTGGCAGTGAATGTTGTTGCACTTGTTGTGCGCTCGTCAAGAACGTGCTGATGGCTATGAATCTGCTTCTCTCAACTGTGCCAGAAGAATCATTGGCCACAAATGTCGTTTACAACTTTCTCTCCTCCTTTAGACATTTCACATGGCCAAATGAAATCGACTGTGCTCTCTTCATCATTCTATTGACAGCTACAGTTTTATTGTCCATCTCTGCTGGTTCATTGACGACAACGATGCTTCGTCGGGGGTGCAAAGAGCTGTGCGCACGTTCGTCGAGCTGGCACTGCTAAGCTTCTCGTTATTATAAACGAAGTGTCTATTTTCAAGAGCTGCTGCGTAACAGGAAACCACCGAGCGAATGTTTTTATACGCCAACCAATTTAGCCTTTCAGCCAATCTAAAATTTCCAACCCTAATTGTTAGCTGCTTGGCTGAGGGGATACTCTTGTTTAATTGATATACCTGACGCAAAAGTTCAATCCATATTTGGCGTGCAGCAGCAAAATGACGCTCCACCTTCGTCACCTGGATCGACGGTAACCCAACATCTACTGACGTAATGCTATATTCAAGTCGATTGCGAGCGCGTAGCTTTGAGGCTGTTTTGTTTATTCTCTTTTTTTTAGATATCCCTTTTGCTTCGGGTAAGTTTTCGCGTCGTGAAATTATTTCCGATAAGTTTATTTATAGTTGAGCTAAACATATAGGTCGTACTGTAGGCGTGCGCGGATGTTGCTCGGCTCAAGTAGATCATTGATTGTTTGTAAAAGTTTGCCAGCGAATTAAGGCCGACTTAAAACGCCTTAGCCAAGTGCCCATTGTCGAAGTTACTCAATCAAGGGACAATGTAGCCAATTTGTCTTCTTCTCCGCCGGTTCGCGCGCGCGTTGTTGTTTTTTAAGATTTCGCAACATGCTTCGAACGAGAATTGATTTTTGGCCGATCGCTTTCGGCTGGCAGTTGGGGGCAAAAAGTGGGCCCAATTAATTACACTTTGTACTTTTTCGCCTTTGCCAATGACTGATTTGAAGTAGCGCGAATGTCGCTTTGCTGAATTTGTTGCTCGTTTGCATTTTTAACGTGCCAACTTGTTGCCACGGCTTAGAGCGATAATCCGCTGATAATCTGCTCGTTGTGAAGTCGCGTAAGCCCAACGATGAGTGGTTGTTTCGCTTTGCAAGAATTTGCATAATTTTAAAATTAGCCGTCCTTGAAGGCAGTGTGCATTTTTACATTTTTGAGCTACTGACGACGCGTAGTTTTAAATGTTGCTCATTTGTGCTTTGACATAAAGTATCGCGACGACGAAACGGGCAGCTGACTTCAACATCCGTTATGTTGTTCAGGTGTGTTCGTGCTCTCATTGCTGCTGGTGGTGGTCAGCTGTCATTTTGGTTGAAAAATTTTCCCTCGTTGCACCTGTTGTTTTTATGTTTTCGCTTTGTCCAACTGACGTATTGATTGTCTTGTTGTTAGCGTGTTCTTTTTTCATGCTTTCACTTTTTCCTACGTCCAACAAGCGCGTAGAGTTGTTGAGCTATGTCTGTTGGAATTTTTTTCTCCTTTAGGCGAAGCGGTGAAGTTGAAATTTTTCGAGCGAACATTTGCCCAAAAAAGGAAATGTCTATTTTACTGATTAATCCTAAGTAGAGTAGAATGTTACATCGCGTAATCTTTTTGTTGTTATTGTCAAGAGTTGGATATTGATTTTCTTTTCAGGTAGGCTTATTGTTCATCAAGTTTTTCCGGAAGAAGTGGCCGGTCGCCAAGCCGAAGTGCTCAACGTTGATCTGTACACAATAAAGGACAGCGACCTTAGCCAATTGAAAGTTCGTTAGGCTAACTTGATTATCCTTTAGACACGTTCAGATTGGGCCTATTCTTTTTTTTTTTTTTATAGGGTCACTTCAGCTGCGAGTGTTACGGTAATTGTAAGGTGTTCGGCTTTTGCATGTGGTTCGTGGTTGACATGCCGGCCGGTGTTACCTTAGACACTTCGCCCTATGCCGAGTAAGGGGACAGAGCACCCACTGACATCATGAAAACAGCTGCTCATTTTGCAGGGTTACTCATTGGCTTCAAATAGCCATGTATATAAAGCCATTCAAAGTGGATCAAGGCAAGGTGATTGCCGGTTCTTTGTCTGTCCAGCAGCATCCCGAAGACGAAAGGTATACAAGGAGAGCTATTAGGCTTTAGGCGCTTTCATTTGGCCGTATATAGAAATTTCTGTGCCACATTGGAATACAAGTACAACGATGGCGACTCCCGGACGGTCCAATTCACTAATATGGAATAAAGATGCTAAGTACGTTCACCGCTTTTGCCTGCAAACAATACAGTAATCCTGACAATAATCATGTTTTAGCCTACAGGTAAAAATACAGTAGGAAAAAACCGGCTCTTTCCTGTTTGCTGCCCCTAAGCGTAAGCCTAAGCCAAGCTACTGTGACGACAGTTCCTGAGGCTTCGGCTTAGGCTTAGGAAAAGTTACAGTATGACTAATGGGCAGCAAACAGGAAAGATCCAAAAAACCGTTTATGCGATCTCCCATTATAGTGTGACTTCGCCGGCCATTGTGTTCTGCGCTTATCTAAGCCTATAGCTAAACGAAAGACTTATATTCTGGGTTAGGCTTAGGCAAGGGCAGAACAGGACGGCCACATGCTTAACAGAAAGGATTGCTTGGACGTTACGCGCGAAAAATCAAAAATCGATGTTCTTTGGCCTACTGTATGTTTGTTAGTAGAACAAACCTGAGTATTGTCAGGGTTACTGTACTCTGTGCGGGCAGATAGAGGAAGGGGGCCCAGTCTGCACTATCGCGTTTCAGAAGATTGCTTTTAGCAGAACAAAGCACCCTGCAAAACGCGTACTTAAACAGAGGAAGCACTCTGCTTAATATAGTTGGCAATTCCGTCTTTGCATCGTAAAATAGATACCTTTCTTTCTTCTCAAGCGATTAGTATTCATAAAATTTAATTAATGAAACTCTTTCTATTGTGCTCTTTCATTAGAGAACGCTATTTAACATTTGTCCCCATTTGTCTTTTATTCATAAACTTTACTAGTACGATCACTATTGTATTATAGAGTAGCGAGTGTTGGTTGCCTAATAATAAGAGCGCCACAAAGAGCAGTGTTAAAGTTTCATTCACAATTCCGTATTGGTCAGTTGTTGTTCTATTCGATTCCATTCATCTTTTGTAGGCTCAATACAACGGGCAAACAGCAAAGGCGACAAATGGATTGGCCATAGCGTCGTCCGTAGGAATTGTTACCCATTATAAGCGTTAAGTCGTTAGAAATACGGTGTCCAATGAGAGAGAGGCGCATACTTGCATTGCGACTTTGCGCTTATTATTTACAATTGGGATGGTTGTTTGTACAGACCGCGTGAGAATGTGCCTCGTTTATTTGCAGAAGCTACAACAAGGTAACCCTATTAAACTATAGTCGATCATTGCAGTCACCATTCGACCAGCGGCCTCCTTGTTTGCAGGAATGTTCTCTTTGACATTAGCTTTCTTGTTTTGCGCTCTTTTGGGTAAGTGTGACAACAAGAGCATAGTCTCTCTTTCTGCTGCTTCCCATTTTGTTCGTCAACAAATCGTCCAACCTACATAGGTCCACTTGCAGGCGCCAAGTCGTCGTCATCGACCAAGATTGATTGCCCAAAAGCGGTAACATTTGGTAGAGGACCTCCCGGCAATTGTACGAAATTTTCAGACCCGAACAATCGTCCAAAGAGCAAATTGGAGTCGTGGTTCACTAAGGAGATGTTCGATGATCTTTTCCCCAAAGCCAACCTTGGATGGGGTCCGCACGATTGCTCGCCTTACAACTACGATTCGTTCGTCATAGCCGCCAGATATTTTCCCCAATTCGCCACTGAAGCGCCCAGGAATGGTTACACTGCCGAGCAGAACTATAAAAGGGATTTGGCCGCCTTCTTTGCTCACGCCGTACAGGAAACTGGAGAAAACGACGCAAGCCTTTACAGCAAGTATGGACGCAAAGACGAAGCGGACGAGTGCTTCTATAGAGGAGGCTTTTACAACTGGTTCGAAGGGGGTCCTACTTCTCAATTTCTTCCCGCCTACGCTCCGGGACATCATCCAATGGATGGCGACCTATGCAACGCGGCCGGCAAGTACTGCGTCTCAAATGCTGAACAAGACTACTTTTATCCGTGCAATCAAGAAAAGTCCAAATACTACTACAAAGGGTGCTACTTTGGACGTGGACCCATTCAACTGTCTTACAATTTCAATTATGGCCAATTTGGCAATTGGCTCCGACAGAATGGCGTCAATGTGGATTTGCTAAAGCATCCGAATCTGCTAATGACAAAGACCGATCCACCGCTGGCAATTATGGGTTCCATATGGTTTTATATGACTCCGCAACCGCCTAAACCGGCTATGCACGATATCGTTATGGGTATGCATCTACGTAGTACGTTTTCTGTTATCGTTTGCGTTCTCTTTAGGTCAGTGGGAACCTGGCTACAATAATAGGGCTGCAGGCTATTCTGGGCCCATTTTTGGCCCTACAAGTCTTATTATAAACAATGAATGCAATGGAGAAGACCAGTCGGAACCAGGCGGTCCCGGAGAGAGCAGACGCATAAAAGCGTTCAAATGGTTTTGCAAATACTTCAACGTACCGGCCGGCGAGCAGCGCCACCTAACTTGCAAAGGAATGCCGACCACTTTGGACATGATAGGAGGAAAGAAAAGTTTCCAACCGGATTGGTCAAGCACGTGGAAAGCCGAACCGTGCAAATGCGCGCCGGCCGACTACGGCGGAATGATAGCCTACTACGAGCCGGGTCGTTATCCGGATCGTTTTGTCGCTCTCAATGAGCAAGCAGCAAAGCGCTGCATTCAAACAATCTATCTCAATCCATCAATGTACGCAATGAATGGGTCTACAAGCCTATGTCTTAACATCAATGGATGACGGCCAACTAGCGTACGTTAGTTTTTTAATCACTACGTTTTTTTTTACTCGCGGCAACGTCAGCAATTGTTGTATATAGTTGGTAGTTTTACCTAATGTTAACAATTAAAAGGGTTTTAGCGCAGCAGTGGGCGAGTAAGGTTGGCGAGTAGCGGATAAATAACAATGAAATGAAAATGACACTTCAATGAAGTTGCCTTACTCGGGTTGGCTGTTTGTAATGGTACTCGCGTAAGTACAACTTCAACGTGGTCGGCACTTTGAGTTCGTCTACGCTCTCGTAGGTGACTCGATCGCAAATGGCTGCTCGGCAGAGATGCTTCAACGAGAATACGAAGTTTCGATTCAACGGTTGGGACAGCTGAGGTTCAAAGAACAAACATCTACAAATTGAAACGCCTATGGTTCATTCACTAAACGCAAATTATGAATGGCGGCTACTTGGCCGGATCTTTGTAGTGCTCTATAAGATCAACAATGGTTGTAGCGCGATAGACGCTCGGGTCGTGGAAGTCAAAGCTGAAAAGGTGATCCAACTGCTCAATTCTTGCGTGCAACGTTCTCGTATAGCGTCTGAATGAAAAGAGTTGAGCATTTACGCCAAGTCATTAAGTTTTTTTTTTTAAAAAAAAGATTGTACCTACCTGAAACTAACGGAAAAAAGATACTCCGATTGAGCACTGTCGCGTAGAAGGAAAGTGCCTTCAGGTTTGTTCTCCAATAGAGATTCAGCCTTGAATCGATCAATGCTTCCCCAGTAAAAGTAGGCGTTTGTAATCTCGTGCAAACCGGGCACGAGATAGTGCGTAAATTCAACTTGCGTATGCACATTCACTGGTTGATAGCGAGCGTTCAAATGTCCTGCAAATTGGTCATTCATTGAGCAGAATACGCACGCACATCCGTTTTCGGAAGAAGCTTACGAAAATGGCCATCAAAAGTGTTCGTGAAGAAGTGGATTTGATTATCAACAGTATCCGTAGTAGATACGGTCGGATAAGTGATGACAGTAGGCATCGCTACGAAATTTAAGCGCATCTCAAGCGAAGACGACATACAGACGCAGTGTGCCCTCCATTCAGCAGAATCGCTGAATGGCGTCTCTACGCTACGAGCGCTATTGTCGAAGTCTCGTCCGCCGTCCGTAGTACGACGACGCCTACGCGATGAATGTGCGAATGGAATGAACAATGAGGAACAGAGTAGGACATACTGAACGTTTGTTACTACGACGGACGATTCGCTTTCGTCCGTTAATGAATCAATTCGTCGACGTCCGCTACTACGCCATCTCCACGGCTGTTGTAAAACTCTGAATGGATCAGCAAAAATGCCTAAGACAAAAGGGATGACAGCTAATTTTATGCATACAAAGTAGAAAAAGGAAAAAGTACTTCCGATCGATCGCCTCGTTTGGCGTCCGTGACGAAAGCAATTGCAACTTCGGGAAAATCGACTAAACCGACTGGCAATTCGAAGGCGACGCAAAGAACCGGCAAAAAGGGCAACACCGCATCGTCCCAAACGTGTTGCTGCAAATGGAAGAGAATAACTATTACCCATTCTGCTCATTGAGCAAACCGACGCGGCAATGCTCTACCTTCGGACGGAGCGGAGCTTCCGGGCTCCGCAACGTTGGCCATAATCATCTGGCAAACTTAAAACCAACCGCAGCAACGAAAGCGTCCATTTTGAAGCATCTCGCTCACGCCTACAGTATAAAGAAGTGCAGGTACACTCTTTTCGAAACTGCCAACAATTAAAAAAGCGGCTGCAACTGTTGGCTTGGGAGCTTTTTTTGAAATTTAAATAAACCATACAAATTGCCAGCGATTATAGACATTCCAGGCGAATGTTACGTAAAGGGTTGCAATTTGTCAGCCTGCAGAGAATTTCAATTGGACCTGCGCGTAGCGTGCTGCAACGTGTTGCGTATTGGAATTCAACAAGGATCCTTTGCGCCGTTCGCACTGAGAATAGACAGGCTGCGTTTCTTTCGCTCGTCTGAAATGCATTATATTTCGCGGAACCTACCGACATTCCAACTGTAGAAATAAGACTTGACATTTTCAAATTTCGACTTGTTTGGCCTTTTTTCCGAAAGAATTTTTGCAATGGAGAAGTTGCAACGCTCCGGCGGTTCACGGTGCTGGATGTTTGTTGAATTTGTTTTCGCGGACGAAATTTGAACCACCCGCTTAGAAGGAGTCGTCGCGATTCAAAAGTTCTACTTGCGCCTGTTTTGGTAAGCATTTTCGCTTGGCGTTGATTAGAACTCGCCTAGGCCGAATTGGCCGTTGCCACCGCTTGACATGGCGCCAATTGTAACCGTTTCTATTTACCAACGACTAGGCAAGCGGCAAGCACAGCGATAGGTCGTGTAACAGATTGTATCTTGTCATCTCAGGCTTCAACCATTGTAAAGTCGTGGTTTCAAATATTTCAAGTATAAGCAGTTGGCGGCTACTCATTTTTCCAGTTATCCTATGTAAAACCCGCTGCAGCATTCTTTCAAGCGTGTTCAGCTCGTCAAGCAACGCGGGCGCACGTTGTAGCGTAGTTTATGGTTAATTATTCAACATTGCTTTGATAATATTTGGCGGAAACGGATTTGCAATTTCAAAAATCTACAGTATGATCACTGGTTAAAAGATGCTTAGGTTGCAATAAGTTTCAGTTCCACATAGACCGTAGGCTTGGCTTGATGCTGCCCTAATGGAACAGTGTCTTTATTCGTGGCAGCTGAATGTACATTTTATGTTGAAAATAAAGCTTTTTAATAATAGTCGCGTACGATTTCGTAATTCTGTGGCGGGCTAACAGTCGCTTTATTGGCTAAGGGTTCTGAGCAGTTCCGTCCTCTCCATCTTTGCCTACAAAGACGTTGATGGTGGGGCGTTGAGGGCTCCGTCTTTTGATAACCGATTAGCCTAGAAAGTGTCGATACTCCTTAAAAAACACGCGTATCTATGTCGTCCTACAGTACGCCACTACTGTTTTCAGGTTCGTCATAGTAATGCATTGTTTGAAATAGCGGAGTGGTTGGTTTTATGAGGCGAGTAACGTTTCTGCCTTTAAATTAATACTCAATGGGCGTAAATACGGAGAACCTTCTGAGTCTGACCGCGTTCGGCGTTGTTATCCTTGAAAACAAAACGTAGCTTCCGAGCTTACCGTATGAAGCAATCCCAATTGTGCCTTCAACGTGGGCGATAGGTAAAGCGGTTTAAAAAATAAGCATGTCTATTATTGACATCGTTGCTCCATGTCTCCAACGGGTTACTCTTTCGCAAATAAGTGCAATGACTGCTGGTGTGGCCTTTTGAAGCGGTGGCGTTACAAAGGTTATGCGTAACGTCTTGAATGGTTAACGCAACTTTTCAGTCTTAAATATGTAAATTAGGCTGAGTTAAGGAAAAGCGCAAATATACAACTGTTTATACGGATTCTTCATTTTTCATTCCTGAAATAAGATTATAACAGAAACTGGGAACGTCATGTCGTCTTTGTGCTTGCAGAACTTTCTAAGCATTTTAATGAATTCTGTTCTTTCAGAAGCACTGCGTCAATCTGTTTATTAATGAGTTCAGGTCGCATTTGTGAATGGAACTTTGCGTTCTCATTAGGCGTAATCGTTTGCTCGCTGAATTACCTTCAATTGTATCTTGTTTCGTTAAAACGCTACTATACCGCTGCTCTGAATGCATACGCGTCGATGTAAAAGCAATATACGATTCACTTAATTAGCAGCTTCCCACTGAACTGTGCTAATTTCAATTGCAGCTTACAGTATGTTACGAGCTCCATTTCCATACACAATTACAACAAAATGTTGTTCCAATCTTTTTGATTATTAACAAGTAAACAATGTGTGTATGTGTGTGTTGTATAAATTTTTATTTTACGTTAGGTGCTCATTTTTCATTCTCAATTGCCGGAGCTTTCCGGCGTAACACCATCACCGCTAACCAACAGAATGACTTCGTGACACTTTGTTGCCTGATACAGGAATTTTGCCATTGTTTTTCGCTGTGTTCTTTTTGACACACTCAAAAAACGGACAACTCCTTTTGAAAATCAAATTACGCAATAGCGTATGATAGATTAAAGTTTCATTGTTCCGCCATTAAGTTAACTGTTGACGCGATTCAGCTGGTTGAAGAGATGTCTGTTTTTAATGAAATACCGTTTCAAGTATATATCGGTTGACTGAGCTTTCGGCTTTTAGTTGTTTAGAATTAACCGCAGAAGCAGATTCAATAGAAAGGGAGAATAATACAGAAAAGTTCGATTCCTTTCGACCCGTTCGTTGTCTCACTCCATTGGGGCACAGTACGGTCGTTGTGCTTTCCATAGTTTATACTGTACTGTCTTCTTTCAATTATACATCATCTTACTGTAATGACTTGCGCTGTTGGCTTGGCTTAATCCAACATTCAATTCGCTGATCAAATATTGTGATCGCTTTTCAAATATTGTGTTATTCTGTTGCTAACTGTGTACTCAATCAATATACTTGTCCTGCACGCGACACCTCTTTTTCTTTTACTCACTAACAGTAATCTCATTGGATGTATCGAAGCGATGTTTTGCGTACTTCTTCGTAGTGACTATATGGCATTATGAAAAAGTTGATCAGCAATCATTGTACTCATTAAGTATCGTTACAATGAAATGTTTGGCCAAACTTTATTTCTCCATTGAAAGCAAAGTGACTTCAAATTTCCTAAAATCAATAAGTAGACAGTTGTATGCAAAGGAGATAAAAAGAGAGAGAGACGCTTAACTATTGCGTTTGCTTGGAAGTTGTGGATTTTCAGGTTTGATTTCTTGAACGCACGCCTGCGTAACATCAGCATGTGTTTGATGCATCGCTGATTTGATTTTTAAATTAATTCACTCTCATCTGTTCTTGCGGAAAAGAGATTTTATTCTTTCCTCGCAACCCCCAATTCAATTGAATAGCAATCCGTAGTGCCGTGGACGGTCGTTAAAGAGCAAATGTAAACACAATCGGTCACTGCCATTGTGCCACCGTTGCCAAGTTGGCGATTGAGCTTTTAGTTTGGCGCCAGTATTTACTCACCTGACAACTATTTGCTCAGCTGGCAGTACGGTAGGCTATGGACGTTTTTTATCCATCTGCCGCGTAAGAGCCAATCTTATAAAAGCTCATTCGTCAGTCTGATTGTTCATCATCACTTGAATACATTAGACGTCATTATGGCAAAGGCTCATTTCCATATGCTCTTTGTGCTTCTCATTGGTAAGGCAATGCGAACCCGTAAATAGGTGCGAGGCGCTTCTAACGTAAGGGAAGAGTATTTTTTTTAGCTGTGGCTCTTTCCAAGATTTGCTTTTGCCTTAATGGAACAAAGTGCGCCGAGGGCAACTGCGACACAAAGGCTGAATGCCCGAAAGCGCAGAAGTTTGGATCTGGACCAGCCGCAAGTTGTAGCAAACCAAAGGATCCAAACCAGCTTGCAAAGAGCAAATTGGAGTCGTGGTTCACTAAGGAGATGTTCAATGACCTTTTTCCAAAGGCTAATCTCGGATGGGGTCCCAACGAATGTTCACCCTACAGCTATGAGTCATTCGTCATAGCTGCGAGATACTTTCCCGAATTTGCCACCGAAGCGCCCAACAATGGCTATACGGCAGAGCAAAACTATAAAAGAGATTTGGCCGCCTTCTTTGCACACGCGGTGCAGGAAACTGGAGAAAACGACGCAAGCCTCTATGACCAACTGTCCAATGAACAAGCGTCCAATTGCTACTATCGCGGAGGTTTCTTTAACTGGTTTGAAGGTGGGCCCACTTCCTTATTTCTTCCGTCTTCTTCTCCCGGGTACGATCCCAAAGATGGCGAAGTATGCAATGCTCAAGGTAGATATTGCTCCTCAAGCGCTGAATTGGATTACTTTTATCCATGCCATAAGGAGATGTCTGATCAATACTACAAAGGGTGCTACTTTGGTCGTGGAGCCATTCAACTTTCCTATAACTTTAATTATGGCCAATTTGGGGATTGGCTGCAAAACAATGGCGTCGATGTGGATTTGCTAAAGCATCCAAATCTGCTAATGACAAAGACTGATCCACCGCTGGCAATTATGGGTTCCATATGGTTTTATATGACTCCGCAACCGCCTAAACCGGCTATGCACGATATTATCATGGGTACGCGTGGTAAGCGTTTTGTAGGATACGAAATTTTACTTGTTTAGGCCAATGGTATCCTGGCGACAAGAACAAGGCTGCCGGTTATTCAGGGCCCATATTTGGTCCTACAAGTCTTATTATTAACAATGAATGCAATGGTGAGGACTCTAAGGACCCAGGTGGCCCTGGAGAGAGCAGGCGCATAAAAGCGTTCAAATGGTTTTGCAAATACTTTAACGTACCGGCCGGCGAGCAGCGCCACCTAACTTGCAAAGGAATGCCGACCACTTTGGATATGATAGCAGGAAAGAAGAGTCTCCAACCTGATTGGTCAAGCACATGGAAATCGGAACCATGCAAGTGCGCCCCGGCTGACTATGGCGGAATGATACCCTACTATGAGGCGGGTCGTTATCCGGACCGTTTCGTGGCTATGAACGAGCAAAACGCAAAGCGCTGCGTCGAAACCATTTACGACAATCCGTCAATGTATTCAATGACTGCTGAAACGAGCCTCTGCCTTACCGTCAAACCGTGATCTTTTACCATGTTTCTAAACCTGACTGACTCATAGATCAAAGCACATTATTCAATTATGCATTCGTTTCTGAAACGGAGATTGGTTAGCCTATTTACGGCAATATAGCGAATAACTGAGTAAATGCATAGCAGAGTCGCCTATGCGGTCGGAATGCTGCTTCAGACCATCTGAGGGTGATTTTTGTCTTTAGCTCTAAGCTCATCATCATAGCATTTTAGCAGATTGATTTTTTCAACTTACTTTGCACGTGAGCACGGTGGGTTGTACAAACGTTGAAACTGAACGTCATTTGCGCTGCTTTTGCTAACCTCCCAAAAAGGGAAAGTTTCAAGTATATGCTTTCCGCACCGTCTCACTGATGATGTAATTACTATGTTCTCAGCGCTTTCTCTCCGCTTCTTTTTCCTTCCATTCGTAGAGTAACTATTTATTATTCAGCTTGAAAAATTCACTGCATTAATGAATGAGAACAACTCGTCAAAGACATTCGTATCTATAATTTAACATTACTGCATCACTATCAACTGCATTGTCTGCATAGTAATTTTCACAGTAACGGATGAGACTGTCGTTTCAGAATGGTTAATTTTTAAAAATTGACGAAAAGTGGCATTCATATGCAAATAATATTACAGTTTGGTTTAAACAACATTCTGTTTTTTTTGCTAGCGCATATCACGTGATAAAACTGAACCTTATTTAAATGAAGTGTACAGCTTTGATTACTTCTTCGAAAGGAATATTGTTGTTTTGAGTAAAAATC
>KN538386.1:1261712-1311669 GCA_000797535.1 Trichuris suis | reverse complement strand
AGAGGACGCATAAGCGCATAATCGATGCCGCTTATCCTACTGTATGTTCACGAGTAGAGCAAACCTGATTATTGCCAGATTACTGTATTATAAGAGACGCGGTCGCCATTTGTCTCGTTAGTCCAACGGATAGTGCAACGTTTGAACTGCAGTTACCTAATGGTCGCGCATTAGTGAAATGTAGGATTTTAATGCTGATGTGCAGCTGTCAACGGCTGCTGCAATTTTGCAGATGAACTTTGTGGTGCAAGAGCGATCACGCATACTGTTCATGACTTAACGGCAAAGATAGGAACGTGACGATCGATGGGAGGAAGAATTCGCAATCACTTTAATGAAACAGAGCTACTTTGTGGTCTTTAGTCATTTATGCTCCTGCTTACCGTAAGCCTTTTGTGATGCTCATGTTTAATAACGCCTGAAGGCTCATCTGTAGTTGTCGATCCAACACGCAGCGGTTGCATGCTGAAGCGACCGGTTGACCTTTCATTTCACTTTCACGAAGCGCGACGAGAGCGTGCGCATTCTTGGAAAGTCTTCTATACGAGGACACGTTTGTAAGTTTCTTGCGAAGCGTGACAATGATGCTCCATGGCAGACGTTGTCCATATGGCGGTTGGATGGCGGAGAGATAAAGCACGAATACAGAGATGGCGAAAATACTTTGGTTTACGGGCATTCTTCCTCTATTTGCCCGCGGATAATACAGTATTCCTAAAAATAATCAGGTTCGTTCTACTCGGAAACATGACAACATCGACTTATGCGGTTGTGCATCGTACCGTCGTCTTGCCACTTTGCCGACCGTCCCGTTATGACCCTACTTAAGCCTAAACCTAAGCATAGAGCTTATATTTTAGCTTAGGCTTAAGGAAGGGCGGAGCAGAATAGCCGACAGGGTCGTCAGAGAAGGCACTACAGGAGGGCCACGTGCTTAGCAGAACGGAATCTGCTGTTCTCAGATATTACACGCGAAAACTCAATAACCGATGTTGTTTTTATGATTACGTGTACAGCAAACCTGGTTATATTATTAGGGTTACTGTATTGTTTGCCGGGGAGTAGACGAAAATAGCGCAAGTAACTCTAAACAAAAGACACAGCGGATAATAGGTTTGCGCTCGGAGCGTTTAGGTTACTTAGGCCAACAGCTTTTGATTTTAGGCCTACGCTTAGGCTGCCTGTTGTTACTTTGCCTAATGGATCGTGGTTTTACCTCCTCTTGCGGTATTCTCCTGCCGCGTAATGGAAAAGCCAAGTCGCAATGACTTCTGTTTAAGCCGCCTTCGTTTGCTTGACGGAACTTGATTTTCCTTCTACCTACAGTACTCTCCCCGCGTCTAATGGAAAACATTCGAATTACGCAGCGAAATAGGTAGAAATCTTTCTTTTTTAACAGTCAGGATTCGTCGCCTTACAGTTGCGATAAGAGCCCGGTAGCTCAATTGGCTGAATTGAGTTTGTCTTTCCAACGGATCCAACGGATGCGTACGTTTCTAATAGCAATTGTCTGCGTGCGAAAACAGTTAGGTCATTTACTTTGTTGCTTTTTTAAGTAACAGAATTTGAATTCAGTTGAATGTACGGTCGCGTAATGAGATATGTGTTGGAGTTTTGTTTTACTGGTTTGCTTCAATCTGACGATCGTGGAAAATGCGGAAATGGTCCTGTCATCGCCTTTTGAGCGCTTGTTATTGGGCATAATCGCACTGACAGTAAGCTCAGTCCTGACAATCGTTTAACTGTAGGATCGGCTTAGATTCAACTATTGCAACTTAAGCAGGGACTTCTCGATTTGAAGATGTACCACAGCGATTCGGCATCATTTCTGGCCGGACAGGGCGAAGATTTGTTTCATATATCGTCAGCATATCGTTTCAACGATTGCGACTACCACACTTTATCTTCGATTGAGCAGGTTGAACCGTTTCTTGTGGTTGGTGATTTTCTTTGCCGTCCTTATATGTGCGTTTCGCAGAAAAGAACGGAGGAATTGGTTGAAGAGTCCGTCAAGTCTTTTGTTGAGCAGAGGGAAATTGAAGACGCGTACGTGTAGCTACGTAGCGTTTCTGATTGTGCGTTTAGCTGCTTAGTAGTATAGATGTCCAAAACTGTTCCGCGCTGACCACGTTAGATACTTGAGAGGTTGTCTGAGTCAACTTTCCAGCGGATATCAGGTTTGAACATGCGGCTTCGATGACTACTTTGGAAACTGTTGTTTAGACTATGGACGCCAGCAGATCTTGGATGACCTATTGGGTGCTGCACGGGTTAGACTTGCTCGGCGAACCTCTTGCCGAAGAGTCGGCTAATAAGTTACCCGCTTAAATTGGCACATAACCTGAGCGCATTTGGTTTGTTAACTTTTTTCAGCGCAATTGAATTTTTGCGAACTTGTCAGTCTCCAAATGGCGGCTTCGGAGGTACGTTGTTTACATGCGATTGTAAAGGCATGTTGTTGCTTTTGTTTAATTTAAAAAAAACAACTGCAGGCGGTCCCGGCCAAAAAGCCCACCTGGCAACCACGTACGCCTCAATCATGGCGCTTTGCATAATTGGTACGCAAAAAGCGTATGACGTCATTGACAGGTTGCGCAACTTCCTTGTTTCGTTCCTTGTTTGCATTTTCTGCAATTAGGCAAAAGCTGCTCGATTATCTGCGGCGCATGAAGAATGACGATGGCAGTTTTAAAATGCACGACCACGGCGAGACGGACGTACGGTAGGTCGTCCTAAGTTGTTCTACGCTGTTGACTGTCTGAGGACATTTACATCTTGACGCCGTACTGTCCGCTAAATACGACATGATTAAGGTTCCAAAAATTTAATCTACCGAGAAGAAAACTTTAATTGACGCTCATTCGCGTAACGTAGGAAGCGCGATTCGATCTCTCTACCGTATCCTTGAAGTTGAAAATGATAAGCAGGTAGCATTTGTGAGTTCGTGCGCCGTGTTGCTCTTCAAAATTTGTGTTAACATTTACGAGTTGTTCACTTTATATTAAATTCGTAAAAAATGAGGTTTTGAAAGTTGAAACGCAACAAAGCTACTTTAGTAACTCCATCAAAGCACCGTATATATGCGGTCTACTGTAGCAAGCAGGTAACATGCCTTCTGTATTGTAAAATATAGTCAGGTTCGCCCGTGTTTGAACTGCTACATGTTATTTGTTGTTGTCTGTAGTTTGATCTTGAGTAGTTGCAATTTAGTGGGGCATATTGCGCCGCTGCTGCTGCTCAAATAACGAAGCTGGCTGACGCGAAGTTGTTTGACAAGACTGCTGAATGGATAATAGGTTGTCAAACTTACGAAGGCGGTTTTGCTGCTTCGCCTGGATGCGAAGCTCATGGCGGTTACACGTTCTGTGGCATAGCATGCTTGACGTTGCTGGGAAGGGAGAAGCTTGCCCACGAAGCAAGTTTACTGGTACGTCATTGCTAACCTATTTTGGCGACATTGTTTTGCTGCGAATTTTTCCATTTGTTGCTTATTTCAAATTTGGCCACATTAAGCGGAACCATTGTTTTGCAGCGATGGCTTTCTTCTCGGCAAATGCGCTACGAAGGCGGTTTCAACGGTCGTACGAACAAACTGGTTGACGGTTGCTATTCATTCTGGCAAGCTGCAGCTTATCAAATTCTATGCCAGCGTTTATCCCATCAAAGTGAGTATTGCTTAACTTCCTTTTTCTTGTAAATTCAGCAGCTCGGAGTTCCGAAAACAGCTTACCGTACTCCACGAAATGCAGGTTCCTTGCCGGGAAAGCCCCCCACTTATCCTATTCTTCCTCACTGGGAAGCGTGACGGCTTTCCCACTCTGCTATTTCGAAAACCCGCGTCAAAATAAAAGCATTGTGTTTACCGATCAAGATAGCCTGCAATGCGGACCTACCGTAGTCCGCGATCGTCATTCTGTAGGTTTGCTGGCCATCCTGCTCTGCCCTTAACGTGTGCTAATTCTTAACGGATGGACTGCCGCTTAGGATTACGTAAGGACAGATCAGAATGGTCGGCATGCCGATGAGTAAAAGCGGATAGGATGGGTAGCATCTTTCCGCAGAGGTACCTGCATTTCAAGGGTTACTGTTAGATGTTTGCGGGGCTTTGGGAAACAAAGCTGCGGTACTGATTGATGAACTTCAGTGCATCGCGTTCCACTCTACTGTTCGGCGGCGATGATTATGTCAGGGTCTCAGGGTCTCTTCGACTATCTGCTCGGAAACAATACAGTAATCCTGAGAAAAATCAGGTTTGTTGAACGCGTAGGCATACGGTAGGACAAGGAGGATCGATTTTTGATTTTTCGTGCGCACCGTCTATGCAATGCGCCGTTCCGGTCTGCCTTCGCTGGCTATCCTGTTCGGCCCTTACCTAAGCCTACGCCAAAATGTCAGCCTTTCGTTTAGGGTTAGGCTTAGGTAAGGGCAGAACAGCATGGCCGGCCAAGTCGCACTTTAACGAGAGCACGCATAATCGATGTTGTTTGTCCTACTGTACGTTTACAATAGAACAAACCTGATTATTTTCAGACTACTGTATTGCTTGCGTTCAAACAGAGGAAGAGACGTGTCTCTAACTTTTTTAAAAACAATTTTAAACTGAAGTATCAGCGTGGAAATGATTCTGTCGATCGCAAGCAATGATTGCTTGTTTTGAAATAATATTTTCCCTTTTCAATCCAGGAGATAGCCCCAAGTACTTATCAGTGTGAGCTGTGTGTGCATAAAATTCGGGTGATCATTGTTGACGGTGATTGTGAACTTCCAACTTTTGAGGACGAACTATTCTTCATGCTGACCTGAACGCTTACGTGAGATTTGCGTAATGTAGGTTTGACCTTGAAGAAGACCCACTTTGAGCACATGTTTAATTGCCGCTTTGGTAACTACACGCGCAGTGCAATCTGCTGAAATTGATTATAACCTTAATGCCGAATAAGGAAACTTGGAGAAAGGGTGTTTTCTTCCTTTGTGTGTAGGCATACGTAAATTGGATGCTTAGAATAATCGATTTTCATTACTATTGCGCTGATTGGTTAAATTGGCGGAGGAAAGGCTCTTCCGTATTGTTTAGAATATTTCAATCGGCTTTTTAAGTATTCAAATGATGAATTGGTGTAAAGTGAACGTTCGAGAAAAAAGCGGAGCGATGCTCCACATTAGAGTTTAATTGCCTTTTTTGGAAGATGATCTTTTTGCCAACGCAACTTGACTGATTGCTGCCCTTTTGTCTGCCGACGAAACGCGAACTGTTTTCGCGTGAACTATGACTCAACAATGCGAAAATGAATGTCCTCTTAGCCCTCAATAGGGCGGAAGAAATACTTTGCCGATCTCTATTGAATATGTAATTTTTGTACATAGTTTATGCTTTCGTTTTGTGTTTATAATTTCTTTTATGCGGAATCGATGCTACAATGCTGTACCGATGCTGAGAGAAGCAGCATTTAAGTTTGCTACATGAATTGAACATTTGTCGCGACATGCTGTTGCGCGCTGCTGTTCTTCGTCCGTCCATAGTTGTGGCTTATTTCAGAGATCGACAATCTGCCTATGTTCGACTGTAAGGCTTTGCAAAACTACATATTGGTCTGCTGTCAACATCCTCTTGGCGGCTTAATCGACAAACCGGGCAAGTATGTTCCATTCCACTTTGTTCAGCACACATTAAGCACGTTCAGAAATCGCGATCTCTATCATACTTGCTACACTCTTTCTGGCTTGTCCATTGCTCAACATTTCGACCCTTCCGAAGTGGCTCATCCAACCGTCGTTGGCTTGAAGAGTAATGAAGTGGTAAATAGGTTCCTTTTATTTCGCCTACTTTTCCTATCTATCCATCCATTTTCTTAAGCGCCGCATTCATCCAATATACAACATCACTTTGGGCAAAGAAAGGGATGCGGCTGCCTATTTTAGTCGGTTCACGTCGTCGTCTGGTCAAACAGCTGAAAGTTAAGAGACGCGCGCTCTGTCAATAATAATGATACACCTGGTCTGAACAAAACAAAATATTGCTACATTTTATTTACAAATGCGAAAGTGGGCATTAGTAAACAACGTTTAGGCCTTTTTTCCTTTTATTATACCGTAAGGAGACTGTGACGGTCCGCTTCCGCCTACTGGGCCAGTACGAGCAGGAACTGCTGTTCCCATGCTGGTTGCGTAGCCAGACTGAACGATACTTGGTCCACCGCCAAAGTATCCTGGTGTTTGACCACCGTAACCGCTAATAGGGCCTTGTGGCCCAACGCCGCCGATCTGGATGCCTCCTGGCCTACCTGGTCCTCCGGCACTTCCAGGGAGACCGATAGTTCCTGGCCTACCTTGTCCTCCATAGCCTCCTGTTCCTACTCCGGTTGGTCCAAGTCGTCCTGGGCCTCCAACACCCCGAAAGCCTTCCATGGCTCCGGGACCTCCTTGTCCTGCGATACCCCCAAAGCCTGGTCGCGCTCCAAAGACATCTACGGGACGAGCTCCGCTGCCAGGAACTCCTGGTCTTCCGGTACCGCTGATACGACCGCCATGCTTTGATTCTTCTGCAGGAAAGACTGGTGTTCTAGCTGGACATGGGCAGTACATTGAATCGGGTCCGGGATTTCCGGGCAAACCGGATCGTCCAGCTTGACCAGGGTTGCCACGCGCTCCAGTCATACCTGGCACGCCAGGCTGACCAATAATTCCCGTTGGTCCGTCAGCTGCGTCCTTGCCGCTTGGTCCTTGATCACCGGGAGGTCCTTGCGGACCGGTTAGTCCTTTGGCACCTTTTGGAAACACCTTAACCTTAATGGGCGCTCCAGCAGGTCCTTTTGGTCCGGGCGGTCCAATAGGCCCGCTTGGTCCCGGTAAACCGGGAGGTCCGGGAGTACCGGGAAGACCGTTGCTGCCGTGATAGCCTGGCCTACCTGGGGCGCCGGCCAAACCTTGTACTCCTTAAAATTAAAAGGCAAACTCTATTTAACCGCACGTACAAGTTCGTAGTACCTTCGGCACCCGGTGGGCCTGGTGGACCTGCTCCGCAGGTTGGACATTTGATACATTCCCTAAAGGTCATCAGTTCAGCGCGAACATCCTCTCCATCTCTGCCAGGTTTGCCTGGCTGACCGGGTGGTCCATCCGGGCCATGTAGGCCTGGTGCGCCAGGTGGACCTGGTAGACCGGCCGGGCATTTCTTTGCCTTCAGACAACTGCAACGGCAACCTGGTTGTTCGCCTTTTCCCGAGCGGATCCAATTTTCGCACATCTCCTCCCAGCTAGCAGCCATTGGTGCTCCGCCTGTTAGTTGTTGTCCACCACCGATTGAACCCACGCGACCAGGTTGGCGAGAAGGCTCTACGACTGGTGTAAACATTTTTTTGAAACCATACGCTCACTGGCGTTGCTTACCTGGTTGAGCGGGAGTTGGACTAGCGAAAGTGGCTCCCTCTGGCATTGCAGTTTCTTGAGAAGAGACTACTGGTTGGCCATAATATCCAGCTTGTCGTCTAAGTCTTGTCGCGTCCATAGCGATCATCTCTTTCCATAGGACGTCTGAACTTTCCTGAGCGCGCCAAAAGTGTTAAAATGGCAACTTGGCAAAAATCGGTGGACGCACCTTAAATTCGGACATTTCGCTGTCCAATTCAACCCATAGATCGTTTATTTGCGTGTATATTGCTGGTCCAAGGACGAGACATGTAAATACGGCGAAGCAACTAAGAGCCGTTGAGCACCAAGTAGCAATAACAATTTGCTTTCCCATCGACATATGTTGTTCACCAGACATGGCGGCTCAGCGTATAACTTACGTAATGTGTATTAGTATACATATATACATATATATATATGTATGTGGAGAAGACTTATAGAGGCCAATAGTTCAAAGGAAAAAAAAATAGTCGACCTCAGGGCAGCAATAATGGTCGGTACTTTAGCGGTTGTCAAAATGAGCTGACGACTTTTTGAAAATGAGGCTGTGCTCCGCCTTAACTCGTCGTGAGGTCGTGTTCCAAAAAATTGCTCTTCCCTTCCGTCCGCTTAGCGTCCACCAAGCAAATTGGCCACGTGACTGATCGCTTGCGAACATCCTTCGATCAATTTATTCAAAGCCCAAATTGGGACAACAATCATTCTTGATGATTATCAGGTTAGATTATTTCCATTGACTCCGGCAAAGTGACGACGTCTCTCTTTGCTCCTTTTTTGCCGACACGCGGATGCGTAGCACCAAAAGTGATTGATTGATAAGAGTTGCAATGTCTTTTCTTGTCTCGTTTCAATTCCTTTGTACCTTAGCGCCGTTTCCTTTTTGTCCGCCGACGCTGCCATATTCGTCATGCTACAATGAGCACAAAGCCAAATGTTGTTCTTCAGCTACAATTCGTAAGTTCTAATTTTAATTCCGCAAATTGACGCTTCTACCCACGCGAGCTGCCGTGTCTTTAGTGGTCGCTTCAAATTCGTTGCCAACCCTCAAATCCTTTCCTTTTACGGCCGATTTGTGTTGAACAGGTGTTGGCGCGTCAATTTCAACTAATCATTTGGTCGGAATTGAATTGAGCCAACGCGCGGTTTTATCAAAAGCGCATTAGACTTTCTTTTGCTAACAAAAAAGAATGACGAATCCATTTGGAGACGTTGGCGGAGCGCCGATTGCCTTTTTCGGGTTACAAACATTGGCCGGATGCACGAATTCTCTCTAAAGCTGAACGATTACGGACTCGTAAGGAATTCGATTGAAAAAAAAAAAGAAGTTTTAACTTCAATAGGAGAGAGAGAGAGAGGTCGCTGCTGCGCTGGGACACCCGTAACATACATTTATTTAGGTTAATATTGGGGTTGTGCGAGCAAGCTGCTGCTTGTAGATCAATGACTTTTCAAGAACACTGACCTCGACCTTATATTATTTATTAGCCCATTAAAGCATTCCTTGACCATTTCTTTTTATTAAGCCACGCGCGTAATGTCACGCTTTGAGATCTTAGCTCTCGTCATAACGCATTCGAGAAAATGTTTTTCTTACAACTTATCCTGTGCCATTTTCAACTTCCTCTTTGTTGATTGTCCCTACGTATTGTGACGTCATGCCTTACGTCATTTTTTTTACCGCGAAGGAGACGAGTCGGTTAAATTCTAACCAGCTGACTCAATGGTCGAGGAGCTAAACAGTCACCCATTGTCAAAGGAATCGCGCCAAACAGGACAAGCAACAGTTTAAAGAATAGCAAAGTTAACGAGCAAAATCATCTTGCTATGAAAAGACTAAGGAAAGCAAGAAGCAAAGGCGGGAAAGTTACCATTATATATAATACGCCGCCTGGGTGCGGTACCTGCTCATCTAAAAGTTGACTCCTGTTAGCCGGCTTAAGCCTTGATGGCGTAAACTCGTCGTGATCAACGAGAATTTAAATTTTCCCCATTGTTGAACCTGCATTCAGTTGTCGTGCTGTACTTTGCGGGGCGTGTTCCGACTAGACCCAATTAAGTGTCCAATATTAGGCGTTTACAACATTTATGGTCTGAAAGCGCTTGGGCGGGAAAGTTATCAATATATATATATATATATAATACCCCGCCTGGGTGCGGTACCTGCTCCTCTAAAAGTCGACTCCTGTTAGCCGGCTTAAGCCTCGATGGCGTGAACTCGTCGTGATCAACGAGAATTTAAATTTTTCCATTGTTGAACCTGCATTCACTTATCATACTGTACATTGCGGGGCGCGTTCCGACTAGACCCAATTAAGTCTCCAATATTAGGCTTTTACAACATTTATGGTCTGAAAGCGCTTCGGCAAAGTTGTAACGTCAGCGACTTTCGACGCGTAGCCGCTTGGAGCATTTAAGTATTTCAAAACATGTCTTAAGCTCAGAAAGGCAATTCGCTCGTAGTCGCTGAATAGTAAGTTTAATTTTGATTCCTACCTGTCTGCTATGACGTTTTAAAAAAAAGTATGACCCCTAATTCGTGATGGGATGAGAAGTCACTTCGTCCTACCTTATCTGCTTGATGGCATACGCTGAGAAGGTCAGTTGAATCTTCGGAAAGACAAAAAGTTTTCTACACTGGCGCCATCTGTCGAGGTTTTGGTCCCAAACGTACGTACTTCCAAAGCGCCTTGGCGAAGATGGCAAGAAAAACAAGCACCACGCCAAATATGCCCATAGGTCCAATCTGATGTTTGTAAAGCAGACAGGAGATCAGTATGGATGACGCCTGGCGTACGGTCATAAATATGGTAAACATGAGGGCGCCAAATTGGGCGATCGTGTAAAATATGAAGAATTGACCAACGGAACTGCAAACGGACACTATAAGCAAATCTTGAAGAAAGCCCGGATGTTCCGCAATAAAGAGAATGGCATTGGTTAGCTGTCCCTGGCTGCAAAGGGCGAACAACGACAAAAGGCAGCTGAAGTAATTGACGCCGGCCATCATTTGCAGCGACGATATATGGTACTTATCGAACAATGCATTCTGCCAATTGCTGGTAAAGCTGTCAAGCGTCAAATATCCCACCATCAGCGCAAAGCCGGACCACGTTGTCTCCGAAACGGACGAAGTTCGTCTGGGCGAAACGCCATTTCCCGCCAATAGAAAGAGCGCAATACCTACAGTAGCCACAATGGCGCTCAGGTACTCATGTACGGGATACGTGCGGCGTTGTACAAGTTTGCCCATGAGCATTACGGCGACAATTTTCGACGACTTTCCCAGCATTTGGGCCGGAAACGATATAAACTTAAGCGCTTCGTACTGGCACCAGCTGCTTACGATATTCGACACGGAAGCGTACGTGAAGTCGTGCAAAGGAGCAAAAACAGTGTCGTATCGAAGCATAAGGGCGGCAGTAAAGCCGAGAATAAAGGAAACGGCACGATTGCAAAAGACGAGAAATTCGGAATCGCCGAATCGATCGGCACCCGTTTGGTCGGCTGCTCTTTCGTACTGGTGAGTCATGATTTTTTCTTGAAAAACTCCCCACGTGACGTAAGACATTTGCAAGCCAAAGAAGCAGAATAGGAAACGCCAGACAAGTTGGCAAAATGTCGATGCTTTGCCGCCAATAGATCTTTCATTATTTTTCCGGCCATCGTCGAAGGAAACGCGGAAACCGCGAACGTACCACCTCAGCAGTCCGCGTTTCGCGTAACGCCGTACAAATCTGCCTTACAACAAATATTTTCGATTAGGCACTTAATCTGTAATGTTATCTACGCACAAGTAAGTTCTTACCTGCTGCAAGGTCTGCACGCCTCGAAAGCCACGTAAGTAAGGACAATGGAGCTAGCACGATTCCATAGCTCATACAATTAATTAGCAAGCGCTGCAGCCACGCGCTGTCGTCTTCAATGCTTGCTTTCGCAGCATGGAAAGTCAAGTTGCTGTAAAAAGTCGGCAACTGCATTGCGGCGTAAAATTGCGCGTCTTGAAACGTTTCGAACGAACAACCGTCGTCTGCTAAGATATCTCATGTCGTTTTGCCATTTTAAATTGCCAAATTGTTTCCACGTTTCGCTTTCGAATTTCATGAGCATTAGCCCCACTTTGATACAGTAACAAAGTGTAGTCAGGTAGCCAAAACTGACAAGCGTTGGCTTCGTATTTTACGAATTGTTACGAAGAGCGCACACCGCTGTTACCGTTGCAAAATTGGCCAGCTTAATTTAGTTGACTAAACTGCAAGCATAAGGTGCGAGTAGAAATGTAAAAGTACTTGAAAATCATAGTACTGTAGCCAACGGAAAAAGCATGGTATTTATGTTGCTGTATTGATCAAATGAAGCGGAAGAAAAGGTTACATGATGAGTCAGAGTAAGTTGACGAATAAATCTCGAAGCGACGGTGAAAGCAGAAGAGCTCGCATTCCTCCGGTTTGGTTGCCAAACATTTGTTGGTGAAATGTTCAAGTTTTGCAACGCATCTTAGGTGAAAGTGAAGCGCGTTCTGCAATCCGACGAAGATATAGGCAAGATGAGCAACGCTGTCCCGATCGTATTCGGTTGTCAAATTCAATCATATAAATCGTACGAGAAGTTAAACGTTTCTTTTAGCCAAACTGTTGGAGCACTTTATCGAGCAAGTGCTTTTGAGGACGGACGAGGTGGCGAACAGTTTCTCCGTGCGAACCTTAAGCACTGCTCACATGTAGGTGTTAGTTGCAATTTTATTTGCAGCCATTCTGGATAGATCGCTTTGCCAATTTGCTCCGTTGCTTACGTTGCTTCAGTGGAACGATTTTGGTCGTTTTTACAGGAAATTGGCAGCTGAGCGCGAACCTTCTTTGAACTTCCTCCTTCCACTGTTTGCCGGCATTACCGAGGTCAATTCGGAGCGAAGACGAACGATGCCGGAACTCTCACCAACTGAAACGTCCTTTTCCACTGAACGACATCGGAAAAGGCGTCGGAAATTGCTGTTAGATGATGCCGCGCCGAACAAGGACGGTCATTCAGAGTCGGACGAGTAGAGCGGTTATCATCTTTACTGAAACGTACAAAATAGCCGTCCAGTGTATTTCGTGTTTATAATGTGAGGGATTTGTGTTTCATTCCAGCTTATCGAGTGCGTTTAGTGTATTAAAACTCAAAATAGTATTCCGCTTAGGTAATCATGCGGCAACTTTCAAATTTGCTGCTGTTTCTCGCAGCCACCCAATGGGGCTACCGTAACCTGCAAAATGCAGGTACTTTTCCGGAAAAATGGCAGCCATCCTCTTCTGCAGTTATTGGTCGACCTGAAGCCTGTACCGCTCAGCTCTTACTGAAGCCTAAGCCTAACGGCGGGATAGGATGATCAGGAATGAAAAACCTAAGGTAGCCTACCACAGTCGTGCTGTAGGTTTGGTTGATATCCTATTCTTTTCTTACATGAACATGAACCTGCACATCAGGGTTTTATATTTCGGCTTAGGCTTTAGGTAAGGGTCAAACGGGATGTCTGTCATTTTTTCTAAAATTCCAATTCCTTGTGAGTAACAGTAGGTTGTTCGCTGGGCCGTAGGAAGCAAGACTGGCTTCTCCTTCACCGTTGCATAAGCAGTCTAGGAAGAATTTATAGTTGCTGTTAGACTTCTCTCTTCTTTAGAGCCTCGCAAACAACCTACCGTATACCCAAAATGCAGGTTTGATCTCTAAAATTCTGTTACCCTCCTAGCTAAACGTAAGCCGATGCATAGCCCTTATGTTTAGTTTTGCGCTTAGGTAAGAGTAGAACAAGACGGTCAGAAAACATACAGTGAAACGATGGTTGGCTAGATTGCCCTTTTACTGCCGGCCATCCTGTTCTGCCCTTGCCTGTATCCAATTCGAGATATAGGCCTTGTCTTAACGCTTAGGCAAAGCTAAGGGCGGGACTGGATGACTTTCACGTCTTCCTGTGAAGGCAGGACAAGATGGCCGGCATTTTTTCTGAAGAGAACCTGCATAATACGGGATACTGTATGTTGTTTGCGTGGCTTTGGGAACTAAGACCGCTCTTGTCACGTTTTGGCATATGGAAGAGTACTGCTCACACTGTTTCGTTTTTATTTTCTGCTGTAACTGCTTCTATTGACAACATTCCAAATTACTGTAAGTATAGCCTCATTTTTTGGCTTGAGTTACGTACATGAGTCGCTATGTTACGGTCGAATGACTCGTTCGGTTTCTTAAAATATAAATCAATAGTGACAGTTATGTCTCGCATATTAAGCGTTTATGACTTTGCTGGTTTAGATACATTTGACATTAATGGATGTGTAGCAGAACTGAACTTTTCTTTCAACAAACGGCAGACGCTTTTAGAGCGCTAACACGGTTTGCTAAGCAAACACTGTGGCGGCATTCCGTAGATCGTAAGCTGAAAACGTGTTACTTAACGGCAACCAAAAATACAGTATCACCAAAAAGAAGAGCAAGTTATATATCCTCTTGTAAAGCTATATGATCGTCAGGTAGCATGAATGTTACAGTCCTCTCTACATGCACAAGTGAAGCTATTTATGGCATCTCTAAGTCGCTAGTGCTTTATTTGCGGCGAATTTAAATTTTTTGTTGTAGTCTTTCTGACTTGATATTGATTTTTGTAAAGCTAAGACGTTAAGAACAGTTATGGCCTACAGGAGTAGCAGTACGTTTGTAAGATACGACTTGAGCGCTTCGATGAGTGCATGTATCTGCTCGGTGAAATTTTTGCATGACATGCATTCCGCGAATGGCGTCTATTGTTCAGCAAGTTCTATCGTAGTAAAATTTTCGTAACGCCTAATATTTGTTTATGCAAAATTTCAACGGATATCGTAAGAATGCTTTTCATTATCGGAGAAGCAAGTTGAAGGAAAATTCTGGAATGCTTTATACGCGGTAGGTTTACGAAACCGCGTAGAAGACTTTTTGAGTTTTTATCCTTTTTTGGCTTTTTGCAGCGTTACTTTGTAGTATTTTCCTCCTCGTCGATCTCCATGAGTAGATCGCCCGCGTCGCATCTGCTGTTCGCTTGGGTTACGATGGTCTTCACTACGCCATTGATGGGGCTTTCAATGACCATTTCCATTTTCATTGCGCTGATCACCGCCAGCGCAGCTGAAATTAAATCCACGCTGTAAGTATGGTAATCATAAGATGGTCTTACTTTTCACTTTGACGCGGTCTCCGACTTTTACGTTGACTTGCAGCACGTCACCAGGCATTGGAGCCCCTATGGAACCTTTGACGGAAGGATCGGCTCGTCGTTTTGCCTCCGCGCCCCGTGGTGCCTCTTTGTCGATGACCAAAAAGCTTCGTAGTTGCCCATTGAGTTCAAGGAAGACTTCACGTTCCCCTGCGGCGTTAAGTTCACTTTTGGCCAGCATCTTAATATGCAAACTTTTCCCTTTTTCCAGTTCAACCTAAAAAAGGCGCCATCCTAACAGGTTCCACCGTAGATCACGTGATATCACGTCAATCTCTTCGCCATTGTCAAGTCCAATCAGGAAAGCTCTTGTTGGCAATTTGTCCACCGGACCGTAGATGTTGCGGAATGCCAAGAATTCTTCGGTCACTTTTGGATACAACGCGTAGCTGATGACGTCAACATCTCTTTGAAGGCAAGTCGGAACGTACACTTTTGATTTGGACAAAAAAGGATAAGCAGGTTACCTGATCGCTTTTGCGCCGTACTTGTCCTCCAGTTGGCTTTTCAGTAAGTCGAAATTGACCGGCGGCAAAGTGGCGCCGGGTCTTTTCTCCACACATTTCCGGCCTTGTAGAACTTTTGTTCTTAGCGGCTCAGGAAATCCATAGGGAGGTTGGCCAATACGCCCTTGCATAAATTCGATAACGCTTTCTGGCAGGGACAATTGGTCAGCCGATTGGGCCACCTCCTCGGCGGTCAGTTTATTCGTAACCATGAATTGGGCTAAGTCGCCAACCATTTTAGACGTAGGGGTAACCTTTATAAGGTCACCCAAGAGGCGATTCGCTTCCGCGTAAGCTTTTTTGATCTCCTCAAACTTTTTGGCCAAACCTAACGAGAACGCCTGGAATTGCAGGTTGGTATATTGGCCACCGGGTATCTCGTGTATGTAGACGTCCGCATTTCCGCTTTTCATTGTTTGCGTACACTCGAACGGTCCGTACAAAAGGCGCATCGTCTCGCAGTAGGAACTATACTTTGACACGTCGCTAAGTTCCATTCCTACAATGCAAGAACGTCAAGTTCATTCTCCTTTTTCGGTTGGCACAAATTGCCAGTGTCCAACTCGGTGCCGCTAAGAATAGCCACCATTGCACCCATGCTTGGTTGTGACGTCATTCCAGACATTGAATCAACGGCAACGTCTACAATGTCCGCTCCAGCTTCGGCGCACGCTAGCATGCTAGCAACGCCAGCTCCCGCAGTATCGTGCGAGTGTATATGAATGGGCAATTCGGGATAGCGTTCCCTCAGGGCGGATACGAGTATTTTGGCAGCCTTTGGTTTCAGCAAACCTGCCATATCCTACAAGAGTCGTTTTACCGGAGAGACTCAAAGTGAGCAAATAGAAACATCCCGCTACAAGGCTTCACTTAACGATTGGCGGGAAAATTGCGTGCTTTAAAAAAGGCATTAATTCAATACGACAACTTGCCTTAATGCACAGAATGTGCGTTCCAGCCTGGACAATTTCGTCCGCAAGCTTCAAGTAATACTTTAGGTCATATTTGGTACGACTTCGATCGGACACATCGCCCGTATAAGAGATGGCAGCTTCAACAACGCCGCCCGCGCTTGCGGACGCCTCTATTCCGAGCAGCAAGTTGGGCATGTAGTTTAGCGAGTCGAAGACGCGAAATACGTCGATGCCGTATCGTTTGGCGTGCTCGCAAAATCTAAATTCGACCCTAATCGGTAGGCGGCAAAATTTGAAATTTCCCATCTTACCTGTAGATCACATTGTCCGGATAGCTACTGTAGCCGACCGCGTTGGTACCCCGAAGCAGCATTTGAAAGGGTATGTTTGGTATTTGTTCGCGCAATTCTTCCAGCCGACTCCACGGGCATTCTCGCAGAAAGCGTAAGGCGACGTCGAATGTGGCACCTGAAGGAGGGACGGTGACGCTAACAACGATGCTTACGTCATCTCGTATGACGTAAGCATACCTCCCCACATTTCCAAGCTGAACAGCTGAGGCAGCGCTCGTGCCACGAATGGCGAAATGCGCTTCAAATCGTAAGTACGCACTCGCGTAGCGAGCAGACTTTGATGGGCGTCGCGAAAGGTGGTATCCGATAGCAGGGTGCCTTTGTGCTTGCGTATTGCCCTGGCGAAACCGTCCGCGCCTTTTTCCAACAAGACATTTCTCCAACCTTTTCGAAGCGGCATATCTGCAAACAGAAGCTTTTTTGAAATTCGAAAATTAGCCATGTACATTGTGTGTGTACGGTCAAAGTTGGGAACCTCCGGCACCTCTTTCCTTGGCGGGATGTTAGTAACAAGCGGAGTCATAGAGCCATTGACCTTAACTTCCTTGAGAAATGTGAGCAACCTTTGAGCACGGTTCTGAGAAGGCGTGAACTGAAAGAGCTGCGGGTTGTCATCGATAAAGCACGTATCCACGGAGCCATCCCGAAACTTTGAATTCCCAAGCACGTTCAGCAGAAAGGGTACGTTCGTCTAAGGAAGTTAGAGCTTTACGCCGTCGACGCTTATTCCAAGTGAGAGCCAACCTTAACGCCACGGACGCGGAACTCCATCAGGGCGCGTATCATTTTGTCAATGGTGTCCGGATAATTTCGGGAATGAGCAATAATCTTCACCAATAGCGAATCATAATAAGGGGATACGATAGCACCGGCAAATGCAGACGCGCTGTCGATTCGTATGCCCATACCTTCGCCGCATCTGAATACCTGTAAAATATGTTTTTTTTTAAAAAAGTCGTAGAAGTAATGAGAAGTAGCCAATGACCTCTATTCTGCCTGAATCAGGTTGGAAGTGCATGCCGGGATCCTCTGTAGTCACTCTGCATTGAATAGCCGAGCCTACCGGTGTTACGGACTGTTGGCTAAGGTCCAATTCTTTAATGGACTTTCCTTCGGCTATTCTAATTTGCGCTTGAACCATATCGATTCCAGTAACCTCCTCGGTGACTGTATGTTCCACCTGCAGTCGCGCATTGACTTCAATGAAGTAGTGACGCCCGTTTGGGTCGAGCAGAAATTCCACCGTGCCAGCATTTTGGTAACCAACATGTTTGGCGAGCCGTAAGGCGTCGTCGAGCATTTTTTGGCGGACATCCGATTTCAAGTTGGGTGCCGGTGCGATCTCAATTATCTTTTGATGACGTCGTTGAACGCTACAATCCCTCTCGTACAAGTGCAGGATGTTCCCGTAGTGATCGCCTGCGAAAGCAGAACGTTAGTCTAAGCATGCTAATTTTGCGTAGTCTTAGTTTCCCGTGTCAAAAAATAAATATGGGAAAAGTGGGACTGATAACTGTTGCCATATGTGGTGCAGAAATTATTGTGGAAATTATCTTCAAGAAAAACGATTTCTTTTTCTAAAAAGCCAAGCAGGGCTGATGATAACCGCGGAAAGAAGTTGGCGATTTGACAACGCCGTTAAAAAGTGGTTCATTTTGAATTCAAATTTGCTTACTGTAGTAGTAAACTGAATGCAGGTTACTTTATTGAAAATGGTTGCTAAGTTTTCAGAGATTATTAGCAGTTAAAAACTCGCTCGTAAAATCTCCTAATTTGGGAAGGTAGTTTTCTTGGAAGACGGTTAAATAGCGAAAGCTCTCATTTTCCGTATGGCTAAACTATGTAGTGCGGAATATGCACAATTTATCGCACGCGGGTAGCTCGTATGCGCTTTGAATTGGTGTTCTATTGATTATGTGAAACATTAGCATAGTGAATCAATTATACGACTTAAAAGATCCGTTGCGTATAAGTACTCACCAAGAATTTGCACTTCTATGTGCCGTGGGCGTTCAATAAACTTTTCCACAAATAGGGCACCGTTCCCAAAGGCGGCCTTAGCTTCCGAGGTAGCCCTGGCGAATGCTTCGTGCACCTCCTGCAATATGCTGTACGGCTATGGTGGATCGATATGCGTTTTAAGATTGTCCAACCTCTGCAGCATTGACGCGTCGCATACCTCTACCTCCTCCTCCGTAAGCTGCTTTCAAAATAATGGGGAATCCGTGTTCCAAGCCAAACTGCAACACTTTGGTTACCCCATCTGTGGGTGTATCAATACCGGGAACGACGGTTACCCCTTCAAGTCGGGCATTGTTTTTTTTACCTATTGGAAGCACGCTTCAACCTACCGGCCTCCAATGCCGCTACCCGTGCTGCCACTTTGTCTCCCATACGTCGCATTACTTGCGGAGACGGCCCAATGAATGCAATGCCTGCATCAAGGCAAGCCTGCGCAAATTCCGCTTGCTCAGATAGGAAACCGTAGCCAGGATGTATGGCATCTACATTATGTTCCTAAAAGAGAGAATGGGATACTATATAATCCGGATAATGTTAATTAGGTTACCTTTGCAGTGTTGACTATCTCTTTTATATTGAGGTAAGCAGCAACTGGAGATAGGCCTTGACCGATCAAGTATGCTTCGTCTGCCTTCAGGCGATGCATGTGCATACGATCTTCTTCCGAATAGACGGCTACGGAGCGTATGTGCAGCTCCGTAAGGGCTCGAAATACTCGAATAGCAATTTCGCCTCTGTTAGCAACAAGGACTTTTTTGAATTCTCTTCGCGGTTGCCCATCATCCGCTTTGATCACTATCCGCCTTACCCATAGGCGGCAAGGAGTTCGCCGTACGGTGATTGGCAATAAGGAGAAGATTTGTCTTGCTCCCATAACTCGATTGGCTATTGCGGGTTGTGTGATCTTATGTTCTGCAAAGCTATTGCCATAGGTTTATTGCAACGAGAAAGATGCCTTATAGGTCGCCTACCTTTAACGTGACCTATAAGAGCAACCAACGTCGTCGACAGGCCGGCTTGATATTGGCCAACTGGCCATCAATCATCGTCCTCCTGCAAAACAAACACATGGCACCGCCGTAACAATTATCATTGTTGTTGTTGTTGCATAGCTATCGGTCAACTGCGCAAAGCACCGTAATATCCTACTTGTCTTTAAGCTGTTTCGGGTCAAAACAATTTATTACCTTTTCAAAACATTGTCTGTACAAAAGCAATTGTTTCGTAAAATTAAATGATTGCTTTTTGTTCGCGTTCGTTGCCCTACGTCATTTTGTCTATTGTCAAATTGAATGGAGATGAGCGCTTCGCATGATTGCCACACGAATTGCTGCATTTCGACTTTCACGCAAAGAATGCGTTTTATGCCAATTGACCTAAAGGCTGCATTGATTTTTGGCTCCACCTAAAGCAGATGCAAATCGTAGCCGCCAAACGAGTGCATTGATGGATCAAAAGCAAATGTGATTTTCAGGTTTGTATGTACTCTTAATCGCTGCATTTGTTTTGACACTCCTTTCCATGGTTCTTTTTCCAACAGATGCTCTGAGCTGGCACAGCTTAATAGCTCTTTAGAATTGAAGCCTGCAGTGTGCAGGTTAAGCAATGCAGACCATTAATTGTCGATAATTTTGCAGCGAATCCGACTCACATGCTAACATGCAAATTAGAAGACGCGCTGAAGAAAAAATCTTGTGCAAGCGACGGTTTAGCCAATTGATAAGAAATATAAACTTAACGCTTAGGAAACGACGTTTTTTGCGAAATTAGTTTTCACGTTCACCTGCACATCAAGAATACTGTACGCTTGAAATTTTTTCATATCCATCCGCCTGTAGGTTACGCAGGTTCCACGGTTAACAGATGCTCTGAGCTGGCACGGTTTAATAGCTAGCTCTTTAGAATTGAAGCCTGCAGAGTGCAGGTTAAGCAATGCAGACCATTAATTGTCTATAACTTTACAGCGAATCCAACTCACATGCTAACATGCAAGTTAGAAGACGCGCTGAAGAAAAAATCTTGTGCAAGCGACGATTTAGCCAGCTGATAAGAAATATAAACTTAACGCTTAGGAAACGACGTTTTTAGCGGAACTAGTTTTCAAATTCACCTGCACATCAAGAATACTGTACACTTGAAATTTTTTCATACCCATCCGCCTGTAGGTTACGCAGGTTCGTCGTTCTCTTCTGTTGCAATGCACATATTTTGAAATCACATGTGGTATCCTCGATTTAGGTAGTATTGCACATGAGTAACTTATTTAACTTCAGCTCTCCGAAGTGGTCAATGGCACTGTAGCGGCAACAAAAGCGGACGATGAGGAACGTGGCCTGCGCACAGTTAGTTGGGTACTGTAGAGGATAAATTAATTAGCTCGTACGTTCGTTTTGACCTGGCCGTGCAACAAAAGTTCATAATTTAATATATCCAAATCTCATGAGCAACAGTGGAGACCCGCTCCGCTGCGTTGGAATATGTCTGGTGGAACAAATGGTAAAAGTTCGCTCAACGAATCAACGGATGCAACGGCGGGTCAGTTTGACCTGTTCGTTCAAGTTTGGTCCAAATGTTCGGTGCGATGAACCGCCGCAACGCTCAAACGAGGTCACTTTGGCTCAAGCTTGTGCCTAACTAACATTCCTGCCGGCGGAGGTGGTAAAACAGGTAAAACATTAACGGTCGATTTCGGAACGCATTTCGTCGCTGCTCCAATTGTTCCATTCGACAATGGTTGAAAGTTCGCCTTTTGATTCGTACTTTTCTCCATCAAACCCAATTGTTCAAGATCCTCCTGCCAAGTTGGCTTTGTCGCCGACATCGCTTCGTCGATGGATAATGAAAAAATATCCAGCGGAAACGAGTTCGCCGCTTCGTTGCTTGCTACATGAAACG
The DNA here is from genome assembly GCA_000797535.1 of Trichuris suis. Taxonomy (NCBI): domain Eukaryota; kingdom Metazoa; phylum Nematoda; class Enoplea; order Trichinellida; family Trichuridae; genus Trichuris; species Trichuris suis. The sequence continues at coordinate 1,290,353 of KN538386.1, read as the reverse complement.
ACGTGTCAACTGAAATTATCCTATGCTGCAAAGTAAAGAAACCTGTTCTGGACGAGTCTTTGTTCACTGGCGGATTTAAGAGGAACGCAGTTGAATTGGCGCCCGCAAAACAAGAATCGTTGGACGAAACAGGCTCGGCAAGTACAGGCGAAATAGGTACAATATCCGCGCACTTCTCCGGTTTCAAGGAGACCTGAGAAAGCTGGGCAGCAAAAGCGGGATAAGGACACTTTGTTGTTTGTGCCTGAAAATCTTTTACGTTTTAAAAATCTACAGTATACTCTCCCGTGCACTACCTACCAATTGCATGCTCATGCCAAGCGTTGTTAGATAGATGGAATATAACAGTGAATCATTCCACTTAAACTGAAGCGCCATCGCTTCTTCCACGGAACGAAGTGACTGCCACAACTTCTGCGCAACGGTGCTGAATAAGTAAAGTTTACAAGAGAGGTCGTACAAAAGCGTTTTCCAAAACCACCTTTCATGTGCCTGTAGGCCATTTACTTCTGCTTCGTTTTCACGCAACAATGCCGCGAGTGTTTCCAGTTGTCGAAGAATTCTTGGTCCTTCCGAACCAGACGATAATACGTCAGGGAATGAGGCACAAACCAACCGGTCGAACTGATCGATTAGACTATTCTACAAAACGAGAGTGCACAGCAAGTTGTGTGCCAAACAAAGAAGAAATGAAAAGGTGTCAGCGAAAAGGACAAACACTGCCGTCAAGAACTGCGTCAGAAAAATAGAAGCGCCATCAAAGGTACGACAAGCTGCTACGTAATGCTGACAATTAATTCCCCACTGAATTTACTATTTGTCATCTTTAAGTTAACGTCACAGTAGGAGCGACCGTTTTGGTAAACGAAAGTGGCTGACGGCTAAAAAGAGCGTCCTACAAAACTAACAATGAAGTTGTTGATAAGTTTTAGACGAATCTCGCCATACAGCAGCCTTTTACTGCATGCAAAGCAACAATTTGCAAAAACTTACAACGTTCAACGAATTGTCCCGCGAACCAGAAGACGAAGGATACAAGGCAGTATGAAAGTCTGCCCAATTGGTCGCAATTGACTTAGCTTCATTTGTTGCAGTCAATTCTCCTTCAGCATTGCAAGTTGGCGCGGCGGTAGCAAAATCTCCAAAATCTTCATCGTAATTACTACCGGCTTTGTCTGGTTTGGCACTCGTATCTTCGATTTGAACGCAGGAAAAGGCACTGAACGTATCACAGTCCTGCTTGTCAATCTTACTTGGACCCGGTTCCATATCACTACGCAACAAACTCAACAGCGCCCGTTGAAGCCATGCGTCGTACGTCTAAACGATGCGCAAGTACTAAACAACTCAATAGTTATCGATTACGCTACCTTGTACTTAAGATAATAGGAAACCTCGCTGCGTTAAGCAATTTTTTAACAATAAGTTTAGGTCTACTCCATTAGACGCGCAGAAGTTTCAGTTTCCCTACGGAGAGACAGACGGTTCATGGTTGAATGATGACACATAATGCTTATCTCACCACGATTCTGATTAGGGACCCTTCGCTTGCTCGTCAGTCCCTTTTACTCGATTCAAATGCTTCAGGAAAGCCGAGAGTTACGTTTTATTATGCAACGTACCTGCAAATCAGTTTCCTGTAGCAAATATCGCAATTGACTTTTCGTTTCGTCTAGCGGTAATTTGTTTCTCGTAACTTGTTACAATGGACGAAAATTTGCGAATCGACAAATACGTTGACCTGCACAGAATGATCGACGAATTACAAGAAATTGTGCGGCGTTACATGGAGAAGCCGTTCGCCGACCGCGTGGCAGAGGTATTCGTTTCGCGAACTGTTTGTTGACTGCCAGTTTCCAATTTAAGCAGTCGGACTTGCAAAATGCTCGTATGAACGTTGAATTGATGTACGTCGTCAATGCTCTGTTCTGGTGTAAGCGTTTGTGGGCTGCTTTGCCAACGTAAGATTCCGCTTTCCAGGTCAACTCAGATTGCAAAATTGCGACCCGTCGAACCACCCAATTATGAAAGAACTTGTAAGGATTTAACCCGTCGACAGAACAATGATGACTACTAACGATTGTGTTTAGAATAACATAAAGCAGAAACTGAATACGATCAAGGAACTCGAGCTGCGTGGCAAAGGACCAAAAATTGACGCTGCAGCGGCTAAGAGGTTAATACAACACGATCTTTGGACATTGGAATCAACGGAAGATGCGACCGTAAGCATATACAAAAGATTTTGCTATAGCAAAGTTTTTTCTTGTTTTGTTGACATTAGCTTTCTGTAATATTCTTCTTGAGCAGCACTTAAGGCAACAAAAGCTTCTTCCTTTTCTTGACAGCACCATTTTATTGGTAAATGAGGAATGGGTCCCTTCATCTATTTCCCTGCAAATAATACCGTAATCTGGCGATAATCAGGTTTGCTCTACTCATAAACATACAGTAGGATAAACACGCGGGTATGTGCCCTCCCCTTTCACTGTGACTTCGCCGGCCGTCCTGTTCTGCCCTTACCTAAGCCTAAACGTAAACATAAGGCTTATATTTTGGCTTAAGCTTAGGTCAGGGCAAAACAGGATAGCCGGCACGCTTGCCAGCAAAGCCGGAACAGGACGGCCACGCGCTTAACAGAAGGAAACCGTGAATTTGGCAGACGTTATGCGCAAAAAATCAAAAATCGATGTCGTTTATCCTACTGTATGTTTAGGAGTAGAGCAAACCTGATTATTCTCAGGCTTACTGTATTGCTTGCGCGCAGATCGACGAAGTGACCCAAAGCTTTATTTTTTGCTGGTAGGTATAGGCTTATGCAAATGAGTATGGGTCAGCAATTTTGTATTTATGGCAAAGTCCGAAATGTATGATTGTTACCGAAAAGTTCTATTTTAGTCAGCTGGGAACTATCAGAAATATGGTTCCCGCAAACGGAAACGTTCGAAATCAAGCGAAGAAGGAGAATTGTCAAGTTCATCTTCTGATAATCAGCCAACGTCGTCGTCAAGGAAGGCTGAATAGATGCTTTGCAGGTTAGTGAGGTTTTCAATTTTGCTAAGAAATAGTTCTCATTGCATTGCTCTGCTCCATTGTTAAGATCCCGATCGAAATCTTGACTTTTTCCATTTTAACCTTTTTGTAACATGCGTGGCAGTTTTGTAGGTTTTACGTCCGATAGGGGCACCCGCTTCCCATAGCTTTAGGCAAAACAATCTTTGGGGTGTGCCCTTGCAGTTCAACACGCCCTTGAGTCATTTTTAGGCAGTGAGACGGATTTTCTGTTTGTCCAAAAAATTATTGTATAACACTTTTAAAATACCTATTCCGGAAAGCAGTAGCATTAGTAGTTTTGCTCCGATGGTCGATGCTATTCCAGCCGTTATGAGCGCGTTGAAAACACGATTCTTCGTGCTTTTTCAATCGCTCATAGTTGCAGTACCTGCAAATCTTTATACAGTATGCACTACTTACGAAAACTTGTCCTCCAGCGGGCAACAATGGCCGGTGTTGAGTAGTTTGTGTTGCTTATTCGTCGAAACTAGTTTTAAACAGTATATTGTAAACAAAAACAAAATTTCTGCCAAAATGCCTCGCTAAGGAGCAACGTTGAAGCGAAATTGCAGAACCATCCGCTTGTCGACTTGACGCAAGACGCTTAAGTGTGATTTCCATTAACAAAGTTGCGTTATACGCGTGTACGTGTTCATTCAATCGTGCAGCAAACGCGTACTTTCGACTTAGGCTACCGTAAGCGTTGTAATAGCTTACGTAATAGGAGAGAATGTATTTAATAGAATTGAGAGGTAGTAACCCTATCTTTTATTTTCCTACGCGATGCAATCTTGCCAATACACGTCTTACTGCTTGCGCAAGTGACGAGCTGTCCGTGGTGACCATATATGCAGTTGGTAACGTGAAGCTTTGGGTCCTCCAAGTCGACGCGGTCCGCTTTTCCTACCTGAGATGTACTTACGTGTTTGCCAGTTTTTTTCTAAATACTCTCTTAGTTTCTAGAACCGCAAACTTTTTTTTTATTAATCAGCTGGCGGGTGTTTCGTCGTCGTTTTTTCGCAAAAATAATTTGACTTTAGGCAAACGACATAAGGTTCGAATATTATTGTTGAAGAAACAATTAGTTGTATATTCGCTCTTTTTCAATTGGCCAACTGTTTTTTAACACGCTGCCGCGACGTTGTGTTAGGCGTAAACGATAGGAGGCAAAAGGGAATTAGCAGCGTACAATCGACCGGCCATCAAATGCTCTCTTTTTTTGTCTGTGGCAATAAGCAACCGACGGAAACTGTTCAAGTTGATGAAGCAGCATATTTGATTAGTGGATTGGGTGGAAAGTATGCATCGTCGTCGTAGTCGTCGTAAAAAGACGCAAGTCGGCGGCAATGCTGCATTGGTAGCGCTGTTTGGGTGCGTCACAAAAAATAGTTATAAATGCCTTCTGCTTCTGGTGGAAGCAGCCGGTTCTTTTCCGCTCAGCTTGTGCCATTCCACCCTGCGATTGTCGGTTTTCCTGTTCCCGTTGGCGACCGTTGGCAAGAGACGTTTTTGCCGCAGTTGCGACGAGCGACTTTTTGCAAAGTGAAAAAACGCACTTGGGCCTTCGGCCGGGCCTCTCACCGTCACCATATGGTGCTCGTTGATCTATCGTTCCAACAGATGCGTCGTCAACTGCCCAACGACGGACCGTTTCGCGTTCACCAGTTGATTTGTTGCAAATACGGCGGGCCGTATCTTTTCTTTTTCTCCATCCAACCACTAAGGATATAGACGCTTTAGGCTGTTTCTGAATTATCAAAGCCACATCTCCAATCGGTCATTTTCGCACAAGGTCCAATTGCGTAACAAGCACATGAAGCGATTTGAATGCGTAACAAGTTGCGCGGAGTGATGGCAGGAGCGAAACTTGTCGCTTTTTCGGTTGTTCAATCCTTTTTTGGCGAAGAGACGACGCCAAGCTACTACCAGCAGCAGTATAGCAGCACAGCCGTCCTGTTCGCCTTGTTCCATTTTGTTCAAGCGAATCCCTTTCACCGTAAATTGGGCACCGCGGATCACCGTCGAGGCGCACCTGTAAAAGAGCGAATTGGGCCAAGGCTGCGTCCCTGAAATCTCGTTGATGCAACACGAAGCGCAACAGGTTGCCGCTACACGGCGCCGCCGGTGCAAAACGGTTGTTTATTGGCGAGAAGGACGGAAACCCGCTTTAGCAATTTTCGCATGACAAAAATGGATCAGCGTCGGGTGAGAGACAGGAAAAGAGAGGGAAAGAGACGTAGTAGAGCGACTACGCGACATGGGCGGATGGAAGATGAAGAAGAAGACACGCGTGTGGGTAAATATTGAAGAAAAGGGAAAAGCGGGGGCACGTGTGACCACTAGTCGACTAAAGCTAAAGCGACACAAAAATGTTTAGCCCAAAGGGCCGCCGCCACATTGACTTGAAAAATTTCATATTGCACTATCCTCCAGGCGGGCTAACAACTAATGAAATAAGGGAGGGGGCGTTTTTCACAATTCTAAAAATGCATACGTAATACATATCTATTACTATTATTATTATTATTATACGTTGAAGATAAAAAAACTGACTTCTCCTTTGATTTTGAAGCAAAATGGAACAGTCATCCTTTTAGCAACATTTGGCGGAGCTTTTCCGTTTCGGCCTTCAGAGCGGCAACCTCTATGCGTAGGCGCATATTCTCTTGTTCAAGCAAGGCTGCCCTGACGGCAATTTCATCCTCTTTAGCTCGACGGGCATCTCGGGACCGTTTGGCCGCTTCGTTGTTTTTCCGTCTTCGCTCCCAGTAAGCTTCGTCCTTCAACGTTTCCGGCAAAACGCGTCCCTTTCGTCGGCTCATATCCTGCGTTGCTATTGCTTCGCTATTTCCGTTGATCAGTTTGGAGGACCGATCACTTTGGGTGTCTCCACCGATGTTCGATTCCCTGGGACGATCAATTGGCTCCTCGGATGTGACCGGACTTGTCGAACTGTTCATACCGCCGCTGCTGGCACCCGTATCCGACCCGGACGGCGAGGTAGACGTCAAGCACCTACCGGCCAGCAGTTGACGACAATTGACATGATGACTTTCCGTATGCGGATGAGATGTCGAGGTCACTTCGGGGGGTGACGGAGTTATTGGCGCTGCTCCGTTAGTCTGCTTGGGCGAATGCTGCTGTTTGCACGAAGTGGAAGTGGGCGTCGACGGTGGCAGCGAAACCGACCTTGACGGACCATGACTACTACTACTACTACTATCCTCCTCGTTATTGTTACTACTATTACACGTATGGTCACCGCGCTTTTCGCCAACCGCCGATCCGCTCAAACCCGTACTGCTGATGCTGCAGGTGGACAATGGCGACAGCGGATTCGGGGTAGATGATGATGCCTGTTGCATTTGTTGCAAGTATTGGCGATACGGCTGCAGCAGTTGATCCGTCAAGTACTGAGCCGTTGACAAGGTTTTGCCATTCGGCGAGGATGTACCCTTTGGCAGCAGGTTGCTTCCATTGCCGTGACGTAACGGTAGGTTGAGTCCGCTGATCTACAAAGTACAAAGTCACATTGTCCACCCACCCACCGGGCGTCCATGCGCGCGAACGAACGAACGGCCAGCGGGGTTGCTATCCTTAATTGGGAGGGGAAACTAGTTTTTTTTTTCAAAAAAGCTCATTGCCGGGTGGTCGCCTACGCGTTCTACCTCAAAAGAGATTGGGCCGCCTCGATTCGTCTACGTGGAACGGCTGCAAGGGTACGCTCTGTTTGGCGCACCTTTTAACGCTCCGACCAGTCCAGTCCTCTCTTTCCCAAGCGGATGTCAATCAGAGCGTGGGTCCCTTAGGCAGGGCGACGTGCCGCGCCGAACGGGTGGGGCCCAAATGTCCCCTTTCGCACACAACACAAGCAACTCACCTGCAACGCCGACATGGGATCCATTGGATTGTACGCTTTGAATGGTCTTTGATGCTTGCCGGTTGGCGAGACGCCAAAGTAGCTGCCAAGTAGCATATCCTGACTGGACGGTCGATGGTCGCTTGGTGTTCTCATGTCAATGTCGTTGGGCCCACCGCATGGCGCCGACAAAAATGAAAAGGGCAGCAATCGATTGAGCACGTAAGGTGACGGTGTTGACGACAAGGCCATCGAAAGGGCGCTACTAGCCGGTGTGCCCATCATGGGCCCATTTCGTCCCACCGTTTCAAATGCGGACCGTTGATGAAGGCAACGATCCTTTGTCGTTTGGGTCGAGTCGGTACGTCGCTTCTTGACCGACAGATTGAGAGGCGTTGCCGACGAGGCCGAATCGGTGGCTAACTGTGGCTCACTTCCACTATCGTCTGTAGAGTCGCGCAAAGTGGACTCGTTTTTCACTTGCGGTCGATTCATTGAAGCTTCGGTCGCGTTGCACGATGGCGTATTGCAGTTTTCGACAGCGCCTTCGTTGAAAGCGACCGTCTCCGCTGGTTCAGTCTTCACTTTCGATAACGGCGTAGAGCGGGCCGTCGACGGGCTGTTGTTATCAGTATTGGTAACGGCCGCCGATGGCGACGATTGGTCGCCCGATGCCGACTTGTCGCTGCTGTTGGCTGCCGGAACTTCTTCCATCGACGACCAGCGGCGATTTAACGCTTGTTACTGTGTAGCCCCTAAAAATGGGTTACCCAAATGCAACCAGTTGGTCCAAGTGTGTCATGCACTCGATTCGCGCGCGCGCCGCGCGCTTCAAGGAATCCTCTCTTTTATACGGCGCTGTCTACTATGGCAGCGTGGAAAAAAAGGCACGTGCGCCTATCCCTCTCGATAAGCCATTGGTTGAATATGCAAAAAAGATAGCGCCACTAGCGTCTCTCTCTCTATTGACCATCACTTGACGGCGTGCCGTCACTAGCAACGATTAATGATTCGACAAAGGCAAGACAACAACACGAACGCAACCTTCAACGGTCAGAGGTGAGATGTCGTAGTCAGTTGGTCGAAATGGGCTTTTTCGTCGAGATGACTAATGCAGCAAAGGATTGCGCATTTCAACGCGTATCTTCTCTCCGAGAGCAGCTGTCAACTGTTACCAGAAAGATGCATTATGGAAATTAGCGCAAGGGCGCTCTAGCCGACCGAAGGGACCTTGAATGAAGAGGAGACGAAGAAGGACGCTGTGCAATGGCAGCAGCGACCTGCAGCAGCAGCTGTTGCTACCGGATTCTCTTATGACAATATGTCGTTGCATAACTGAAAACAGTCGGCTCGTGCGAATTTAAACAAGTCGGCTCGCGATAAGCGACAGCGCAGAGAGCGCCCACGGCAAGGTTCCACGTCAGTTCTATTCGCTGACTTTTGGCGATGCTGCATAAAAAATGTCGATCGGATATTTTCTCACCGCGTTGCCGTTGCCGCTTGGGCAACGTGGGATGACGACCAGAGTAGTGTACAGTGCGCCAGTTAGGTGCTACACACAAAATATGTGTGTGTTTTCACCATGGGCCAACAACCGGCGCGTCCGGTTTACCATTCGGTGAAGTGCCGCAGCAGCTGGCGTAAAGGTCGACGTCAAAAATCTGCGAAATTTGGCCCCTTTCCTCGCGCCACCGACACTCGCCTTGCCTGGGGCGCCCTTTCGCCTTCGCTGGCCACGTGTCGCGCCGTCGAGGCGGTTCTCCTTGTCCGAATTTTGGCCCCGACGGTCGCCTGAAGGTGGCCGACTTTTGCGTAAACACCATAATGCATTGCCTACTGTTTATTCATGCTATCAAAGGGTTGCCTGCCGGCTTGGGCCCAACTACAACCTACTACTTCTCTATTGCTAAGCACAGATGCTTTGGTCCATCGACAGTTGGTTGTTGCTTCTCTCTCTGTCTACGCAATGTCAGCGGGCAGCGGGATGTGGCAAGCCTGTTTTCCGGCTTCAGTACGCTTGCATAATTTATCGTCTGTTCCCTGAATTTAATAAATGCCGATGTTGTCGTCGCGGCGCATAGATCCGTCCGGTTCGGCTTCAGGCAGTTAAGGACAAATGGTGCACAACGAGCATACACGCGGTCGGTCCGTCTTTCTCATTGCCAAAGCGCAAGATGTGCAACTGTCGATTTGGAACGCAAAGCGCAATGTGTGTACTCGTGTGGTGATTTGCCAATTGGAGCCTCTGCTCTCTTTTGGCTCTCAGTAGGTTTGTGGACCCAATGAAGCCCCGCCATATTCCTTCTCTTTCCTTTTTCTGTTGTTTCCTTCGCAACTCTGACCGACGGTTGCTGCTTGAAGACTGATGCGTCAGGTCGCCTCCCTTTATTGCAGCTGTAGTTGTATATGACTTTCACTTTCTTCGATGACGCGCGGACCGGTCGGAGGGGAGCAAAAAACTGGTCGCAAAGGCGGAAAGTCGGTCTTCGATTGCATCGAGCGACCCCGTTTTGTCGGGCTCACTTTTGGCGACTATCAGCGCTTCTACTGCGGCTGCGGCGGCGGGAAAGGAGAGCAAGGACAACGACGACCACTTTTGAAGACTTGTCCAATTGGTTGTTACGCGGTTCTCCCCTTCTCGGTCGGCTGCAATTTTCGGCAGCGCAACCGCAATACCGGTTGCGCCCCGTCAGTGACCGTGATAGACGCAATCGAAAAAGGCCTCTTTTGGGCTCCCCTATTCGATCAAGTCACGTGCTGGAACGCTGCGTCTCTAACTCTCTCTCTGCATTTTCGCAAATAGCGAATGGAGACAAGCTCGATTGTAGAATAGGTTAACTTCATGCCGTTCCTAAGATGGTCACGCAACAACCGCCTTACTTAAGCGAATACGTTAGCCTAGCGTACTGTAGAATACGTTGGAGCCTCCCCCGGCGCCGAAAAGGTGATAAACATACCTGAATAAATGTTGAGCGACGGCCGGCTTGAATTGGTGTTGGTGAGCAAGTAGAAGAAGTTGTCTTGAGCAGTCATCGAACGGCGGCGGCGGTCATTTCTGGTTGAAAGGAAGCATCCAAATGACCCGTATGAGATCAGCGCCAAAGCATGAAGGAACCACGCATGCTCTCAGGCGCAACAGCCGGACGAGTGCAACAGATGTCTAATCGTCAACGAATTTTCTTGATGGAGAAAGCGTACTAGTTGACCATTGGTCATTGGAAGAGCTGGCTTTGGCCGGTGCTGAACTCTTGACCTCATGTGACTGCACGTATACCCGCATCGTGTTGCTTCTTGTCTCATTGGTTAGCGGTGGTCATTCGACCCGAACGAACGATCAGTGCAACACGGTGAAGCGCAGCTGTGCCATTGGTGGTGTCCGTCATCGAATGAGATTATGGAAGGGCGCCTGTTAGCCAAGCGAGGACAGACGGGTTTGCTTTTATCGCAGGTGATGTAGCCGTTGACCGTTGCTGGCGCGGTCCGAACCTTTTCCGCGTCGTTGGCCTGAAATTTTCATCGACAACCACCACTTGACTGCAACTGACCTGCATTGACCTGACCCCATGTTGGAGGTTTCTGTCGGCGCCCTCCGACCCCATCCGGTCGTTTACGCAATTGGGAACGCCAACGTTACAGGTCAAACTGGGGTCGTCGTCGTCGTCGTCGTTGTCTTTGGCCTTTCCCACGATTAAGGCTAGCAGCGTCAGCAAACGCTGCCAACGTAACATAGCCAATGGGGGGACGCATTCTCAACTCTTACCGGGAGGTGTGAATTGCAAAAGTACAATTCCTTTGCGGTCACGGCGGAGGCCAGGCGGGGTCAAGGGCTTACTTTTGCATGGTAATGGTCAGCTAGGCGTTGTCCATTACTTTCCAACGGTTGATTGGCTTGACCAGTATGTGTGTTTGCCGTGCTGAAGTTGATGTTTGCTCAAGTGGTCATTTGCCGTTTCTCGTTTGGTCATCGTGCCAACAAGACCTTAGGCTTATGGGGGGCAATGGTCCTCTGGGCGAAATGCGAAAGTTGCTCGCTTTCTTTTTTTGTTGCCAACCCAACCCGAACTGGCTTTGGTTGTCAACGTTTGCGTTCGCTCCCGCTCTGATTCTTTTCCACTGTTTATCCTTTGCATTGGTAGGACGAAGCCAACCTGTAGGCGAGACCTTATTCGTAACTAGAAAGCCCTTCCAATAGGAACCTTTGTCCAAGGGCGGCGACCATTTGGCACCGCTGAAGCGCTGCTGCACTTCTGTTTTCAAAAATTTATTCGCTCTCGATAGCTCGGCGTCGTTGTGCCAAATTGAGTAATCGCTGCTGCAAGGCGTTTATGTAAATATTATGCAAATGAGTTCACCCACGGACTACCGGCAGCGTTCGAAGCGTTTGTTTTTCAAAAATAAAAACTGCGCGCGCTTTATCGCGAGAATATTATGTAAATAATTTTTTTGAACAATACTCGCCGGCGGTGATCGCCATTTGAAGTTGCGCAAAAACAACTTGCGGCAGTTTGTCTTGTCGCGCTCAATCCCGTCTCCTTAATTGGGATTTCTAATTCTTGAAAACTCCTTCCGAGAAAAGGGTTCAATGACTTGTTTTTTGTTGCTGCTACGACTTTTGTAGGCTTTGTGGATCCGTTTAGTCATCAGACCATATAAGGAACTCCGCTACGCGATGTTTCGTTTTGTCAATCTTTTGATGCTGAATCATTGTTCAGTCGTTCGCCTGTACACACAATCGTAACTGACCAATGGCTGTTCATTTCAAAGCTGCGGTTCTTTGCCAACCGCCATTGCGGGTGTTGAATATTCTTTCCAAGTAATTTGCATATTCTTTTTTTAAACACATTTGAGACTTTGCTTTTCAGTAGGTTGTAGCGATCAATGGTCTGTGGGCAGTTGTTTGTTGCGAGTGTTAATTGAAGTTCAGTTTGTTTTCTCCTTTGCAGGCCAATGGAAATGTCTTTGTCGCGTAACTATTATGCTTCCAACGGGCGGTAACGTCACGCAGACGTCCTTTCGCGCTGGCGAAAGGTCAATTCTTGACGAAGCGGCAAATTGGCTTTGTCCTGACCGGAAGTACGTTTTTTGTTCTTGTATTTTCCATTTGTACTTTCCTCAGCGCTTGGCGCCATCGTCAATTGGTTAAACTTGGCAACGAGCAACGTTAAAAGTTTGTTGACTTCGCCTGGTAAACGTATTAGAGCTCAAAACGACAGTCACGTGACTTGTAGGAAAGAATTTGAATTTGGAGTTGGCTTGCCAAATCCCGCAGGTTATTGTATGAACGCGGCGTTCGCGTTCGTCATTTGCAACGAGAATTGTTGAAATTTAAATATTTCTACCGGGTAACTTTGTATTTTACTTTCCATACGGTGTGCAATTGGTTTGTCGCAAATCTGTAACATTTTCTTGCTCGCGTTCGCCTAAAGGCTGTTCCTCTGCCGCGCGTGTAGAGTTTATACGAATTTTGCACGCGTTGTAATACGTCATTGAAACTTCGTCACGTGAACAAATTCTACGTAATCATTGTTGACAGGTCATTGTGAAATGCGACGAAGTTCGTTAAATGTCCTTAAATGGGGCACGACTTGCTCTTTCTATTACTATTAGTACGGGTTTTCCGCAAGGGCAACTTTTTTCTTGGTTGAGCGTAGTTCGGCTTGCGTATAGTTCATGCCATGCCACGCCGAGGCCGCCGTCGTTTATAGGGAAGTAAAAATTGATAGCAGATGGTGGTTGCCCGCCATTTTTCTCGTTTTGCCATAAACGAAGCGTATTATTGTGTCCAGCTTAACTTTGCAGGCCCCGTACCCGTCCTAATGGCGTCTGTTGGGATTTGGTGGGACGTTGGGAGCGGCATGTCGCCCTATTTTAGCTTTAACCTTTATTGTATCATCACCGAAACGACTCAAGTCCGTCTGCTCGCCTATTGCATCTGGCGTTCTCGATTCCTCTTTCACACTTCCTTATTAGGCTTAGGCTTGTATTCAGCGTGGATTAGTAATCCAATCGTAGTTATAAAGTTTGATAGGGTCAATGAATAGAGATCCATTAAGCTTGGGCATTTATGCTATCCTTCGGTAGACTACTGAGTTTTTTCACGCTTAGCTATTTGAGCCATATTCCTTTAGGCTGATCCGATTTATTGACGGATTTGCGCTCGTTCAGGCAGAGTAGACTTAATTCTACAATTTGCATACGACATATGTGATGCCAGCAATGGTTCGCTGTCTTTTCCACCGGTTGCTTTTTGCGCTTGCAAAGGAAGGCGGCAACCCCTCCGAGTTAGGTTTGAAGGCAGCGAAGAGGAGCCATTTGGTTCAGCAAAAGGGCAAAGGGGAGTGCAATAATCAGCGGGCCAACGATTCGTCGTCGTCGACCAGCGTTGCAGCCGTCCGTGTCGCATGTTTGCACGCAACCGCTGAAGTAATGATCGTCAAGTATGAAGTGTCCGCAGTGGCTCATTCGAACAATTTCGGTGTCGGCGGTCAGCGAGCCGCTGTCCATTGCGCACGTACGAACTACAACCGTGTAGTTGCTGTTGACGGCTGAAATTTAAAATACGTTTCATACTGAAACATTGCGGACACTTTTAACGCGCGACAACTCTATGTTCTCACTTGTTTACTTGTTTATATTAGTTTTCGCTGATGAATCATCTTTGGCGCTATTAACACGCCAATTGTCTTTTGATGTTTAGGCGCACCTAATGCGCGTCGAAGTTTTTTTTAGGTACCTTCATGTGCTTTCGCACCTCCTTTAGCTCATTTTTAAAATGTTCTACTTATCCGACGAGCAGTCAGCAGCGCCCTCTGTCCATCCGTGACGCGTTCCACACAGAACTTTATATCTTGCTGTCATCGCTTTTTTAAATATGCGATAAGTTGATGATAGGCTAATCCCGCTTGCGCAGGTGCCGCTGTGGCATAGCTCAATGCTACTAGTTAGGAGCAGGCCGGCGGTAGCAGGCAAGTTGTAGACGTTCTTTTTAGCGTGAAGCTGCAGGCATTAGCCCATTGTTGGATAGCTTAGGGCGAATTCCAAAAGGACTGCTCCGTTGTTTCAGTGCTTTAGCAGCAGTATCAGCATGAGTCAGCCTCATTGTTTCAAGATAAACCTTTCACAAGTCTGTCAAGTTGACGTGACGTTATGCGAAGGGATGACTCAGCGAAGCCGTTGCTAACGTCCGAATACGTCCTGATGAGGAGATAGCTGTTAAAATTTAAAATTACGTTAAATCTGTTATTTCTAATGGAAAAGAGGAAACCTGTAGAAAGCGATAGGCGTCAAGGCCTCAGTTTGTCCCTCTTCTATCAGCTGATATATTCCGGACGTATTCGTAGCCGCCATGCGTAATTGGTCGCCCATATTATAGTAGTTATCAGCCCGCGCAGTCATTGCTTTCCTTACGCGACTATGAATGTCCAATAGAGTGACGTATGCTTCCGGTATTTTAGCTCAGCTCAGCTTCGTCAGACTGTTGACAACTTTACACCATACCGCCAAAGAAGGAGTGAGTTTGGGGCCAAGTTTACGAAGTCATGCAAAAAGTTATCGTCGACCTTCAAGGTCTCAATTGGACATCCGCTGGGAGGCGGGAAAGCTTACCAGCCATGTTGCTTTCGTTAAAAAAATTTTTTAAAGTGAACTTTTTGTTGCTTGCGCTTAAAAACAAAACAATAAATAAAAAGTGTAAAAATATAAACAGGCAACGGCTGCTCTAAATTGCTGCACACCCGTCTTGCAACGTTTCAGGGGCAGCTGTTGTCTCGTAGATAATAGGTTTGCTGTCCGTTAGCTAATAGTGAGCTTGTTCGTCTCGGTTGTTCGAAATTAGTTTCCTTTTTGTGTTACGGTCTTTTCCTACGCGTAGGGAAGTAGCTGACGTCAGAAAGTTGGTCTCTATAGCAGAGTCATCTCATCAGGTAAGCATTGCATCAACAACGGAGCAACATCTGAAAAAGTAGGCTAAGTAAAGCGTAGGATATTCTCAGGGAGAGAGGGACAGATCCCAATCACATAATCATTATTATTATATTGCTTCGTATGTTATATTTCACTATTTGTGCCTGCTCTCTCATCTCTTACACTACGTCTCTCCATATATAGGCTTCAGAAGTATCCGCGCGGGATGTTGGAATATGTATATATAGAAGGCATGCCTCGTTGGCACTTGCGAAACTGTGGGGTTTTTGTAGTCGTTTTTCTCCATCGCGGAAGGATATGATTTTCGAAATGGTCATCCAAATAAGCCTTAAACCAAATTGGATCTAGTGAACGTGCAGAGTCCATGTATGGTTGGCAGAAATCTTAATCGATTGATTAAATTGATCGCCGTGCCTAGTGGACCTAATTCATTCGAGTGCATGCGGATGCCTGTTGCACTCGTGTATGCGTACAGGGCTGTTTTAAGCCGATCAGACGTGGTATGTCTGCTTAGGCTGAAGTGAAGACTGGGGCGCCTTTTCGTTGACTCTAAGAGTCGAATGGGCAAAGGTAAGGCTAACGCCTCAGACGATCTACTCGCCCCTGGAACAAGATCGATGTGAAGCGAATAGCAAGTCGCCTTTACCAGGGGAAATTCATTGTTGCCTTAGGTTGCTTATGACAGCTTAGGTTTTCGCGCCTCGCGTGATGTGTACCATTGCGAGCGCGGGAAGGAAGCGCAACGCGTAACCTTTAGAATAGCATTCAAAGGAGCGCCGACATTGCGTACTCACTTGAGACACCGGATACTTTGATACAATGGTCAGCCGGGAAATAGCCTCTTCTGTCCTTCCTTGGTGCCATGCATTCAGGTTGCAGGTAGTTGACGCCAACATAGTCCGTGTTGAACGTGTCTTCGCAATACGGGTCCGAATGATTCACTGAGCTGCACAGGTAGCAAGTGAGGCACAGAGCTGCAACAAATAGTCAAAGGTATACTTTCTATAAAAAGAAGGACTTATATCATTGCGCCTTGCGTATCCCTATCAGCATAGGTCGCCTGGATAATTTACCAAGCGTCGTCCAGCGTTGAGTCGAAGTTAACGAAACGTAACCTTCTGGCAATGCGTTGACGTGTAGGCAATGTGCCCATTGCAAAACCCGCTTTGTTGAATAAGCAGTTTGTAAGTTAATGTCGCCACTAATTCTTATCATGCATAATTTATAAGCGTGTACATTCAACTATTGTAGAGTACGTCAATTGAAAAGAAAAAGCGACTTGATTGAAAGGCGTAATAAGTGAATGGATGGTCGGTTGGCTTACCTGCTCGAAAAAGAGCAGCGACAGCAAGCAAGTAGATGAGAAGCTGTTGACGAACTGGCGATCCAATGGGATATACCATTGTAAGGAGCAGGTGAAGGCATATGTCGGCAGTTCAGTGATTTCTCCCCTGCTGACGTAGCAATGCGAAGACGCAGGTGGATGTTCTTAGAGCTTTTACTAGCATGGTTGCTTCTGTTTTTTTGTTCCTATCGGTACGTGGTCGACTGAAAGTAGTTGGGATGCGATCAGAAAAATAGGTAGAGTCAATTGAAGGGTGCCAGAAAGGCACCGGCGCGAGGACTTGCGCTTTGTAGTGGACGGCTGGCTGGCAGCAGAAGCGGCAGCCGCCGCAGTTAGCAGCGTGTATGAAGAGGCAGCCGCGGTTGCGACAACAAAATTTGTTCTGAAAACGCTGGCGCGCATGACGATTCGACGATCGAAGTCGTCAGGGCCTCGCCAATTGCTCGAACTCTTCGAGAACTCAACGCTGCACACACACACACACACATAGACACACTCAGTAGGAGGAACGGAGAGGAGAGGCAGAGTAAGTGTAAGCTTGCCGTCAGGCTGTCAATTATGCTATACTATTATGACTTACCCTTTTTGAATCGATATCCATTTTCTTCAATAAAACCGGCAGGTATCCCTTCAAAACGTTCGCTTTTTAACTCGACATCGTCGATTGACCTTATTTGATTGTCGAGCGCGCTCCTGCCTTTATTATATTCATAATTTAGTTTTCTGCAAGGAATTATTATCGTTTTAAAAGCTTGCCACGTATACAAATGAAATTCAATACAGTATACACACTCTGTTAGCTATGCAGAGTATATATATATATTGCATTAGACTTCTTGGGCGGCAGATGTACGTCGACTTCGTATGTCTTGTCAGCGATGCTTAGTCGGCTGTGTTATGTCATTATGTTTTTCTTCCTTTCTTTGCCGCGGCGTATCCGCCCGTTGCGTATTTGCTCAGCCGATCGTCGGCTGCGCTTGTATAGGACGCAACGGTTTTTACACTTTGCCAACAATTCGAGGAACTGCTCATTTTGCACAGTGCAGTTCTCAACGGGTCCCATTAGGCGCCCAAAGCGCAAACAGTTTGACGCCTTTCCTGCCATCGGCTGCTCTAGTCGAGATTCGCTTGCTTAGCCGTACTTGGAAAAGCTACTAACGGCTGGTCTTAGCGAGCGGCAACGTGGTTGGCTAAAATTGGACAAAGCGTTCGGGCGGAAATCGTCCGTCAAAAAGTTGCTGTCAATTTGACCACTGGGAACAGTCAAAAGGCGTTAATTTTTTTTCCTCCTTCCAAAGTTGCCATTTTAGGGAAGGCATTATTCTTTTCAGTCTTTTGCAAACATTATAAAGTATCGATTATGGCTCCTTGGAGCAGGTTTGTGTCATTGCGCGTCATTTAACTTGTGTGACAAACATTGCCCCGTCGCGCGATATGTTAAATATTATATTTTTTTTTGACGTCCTCAGGTGATCTATCAAAGTGAGGCTCTTGTTGCCATAAATAGAGTTGGTCCAAAGTATGCCATAAATGGTCAGATCTCTTTCTAGCCGCTCGGACGGTTGCGTTGACGTCGTTTAAAAAAATTGACAGTCTGTGCTTGCGCGGTGGAAGACAGTTAATTCCGTTGTTTTTCTGCTCTCATGCGTGCTGCATATCCGATGAGGACAGAACGATGGTCCTTCGTATTGGAATTGATCTGTCGCCCGACCGATGGACCGATTGATTAATTGATTGATTGATGGAACCGTCTCCTTTGCAACTGATCACGGACCATTGTTCCGTTCGTACGCGTATTGTTTCTTCAATCTTACAAATTGATTCTTGTCCGTCGGGTGGTTGAACGGAATTGAGCCGACCGACGGAGGAGCTGTCAACTGTCTAGTGAAGTCGCTTTTACGAAACTTTTTTTCCTTTCCACTTAAGCACCGCTAAGATGGCCCTCAATCGAATTATTCAACTGCCAGTAGAAAGAGCAAAATGAAGTTGTGATGTCACTAATTCGTTACGATCGACTGACCGTTGTTTATCCGTTTATTTAGCTCTTGCAAAGTCGGTTTCATTCCGTTGGAATGCGCAGCTCCCAACTGACGCTGAGTTGCGTCGTTTAAGCGTCCAGTATTGTCCTTAAATGGAATTGAATTTGAACGGCAATTCGGGGACTCGTTTCTCTTTTTAACTTGCAATCGTTTTGACGGATGTTAAACGCACTTTGACGCAGAGTGGATCCGTTTGACGGGAAATGTCCATTTTTTTTGTTTCGACCTGTCAGACTCGTGTTTATCAAAGTTTGCAGACGATTTGCAAAATCCACAAAGCCTTATTCGGTATACAATTTTTCCTTTGAGCCATAAGCAAGCGCTTAGTCGCTCAGTAAAGCGACTTGACCATTCCGGGCGTGGTCCAGTTTGTCATAAATGTGATGAGAAGGTGTTGTTAGAATTGTTAGCTGTCTGTTTGCGGCTCTTATTTGGCTCAATTTACGACTCGCGGATGTGATGCAGAAATGAACATGGTTTTTCGCTGAGCTTCCCTAAAGAATTCAGTAGTGCCAATCCGCTTATGTCACTTTAGTTGTCACGGAAGCGAGTTGCAATATGACGTGTAAATAATCGGTCGGACAAATCGAACGTTTTTCGGATAGTGTTTCCTCTGTGCTACGCTCATTGTTGCTCACTTGACGCACTCTAACCAAAAAAGCGTAGCAGTCGAAAGATAGCGGCAGTGTGCCACTCAATTGCATTGTCATTAAGCTTTTCTCGTGGTCGAATCGATTTGTCGGCAAAACTGTTGAATAATGGAACGATCCTCTTTGCCGCCAGTCAACGGGCATTGAATCAACTTGGCATTGTTTCTTCAACTTTCCCCATTTGTACTCAACGAAAGTGGAAAGGCCCTTTTGGCAGCTAACAGAGAGACTGTTAACTGTTTGCTGCCGCCTCTGGGGAATTTTAAATACGGAAAGAGAAATAGCGCATGCAAAAATCAGCTGCTGAAAGCGGCGCCTTTTGGACTGCTCCTTGCCGATATTGCTGTCCAATAGTTTTTTGATTTATCTTTCCCTTCAGCTGCCCAATCTCGCGTAAATAGCATTCGCCTCGTAGCTGTTGGAGCAAGGCATTGAAAAAATGAATTTCCGTAGAACTACGCGAGCTGCATCCATAATTAAACTTGCTGTCATGGATACTGTACTGTATGCAGGTTCCATCCGCGCAAAAGTGTTCTCGTCGTAGTTTAGTTTTTCCATTTTTTTCTCCCATCAGCAGTCTGTGTCATAGACGAGGTCTGCTTTAGTAATTACGCCTTTGTTTAGTTCAAAATTTTGCAGCGTACCTGCGAATCAAATGTATGACGGTAGCGTGTTACGCGCTATGCGCAAATGTTCAAATTCTCATTGTTCCTTGATGCTAGCGCGTTGTCGGCGGCAATAATTACTTTTTCCGGCAAGTAAAGAGACGTAACAGTTTAGATGCGGCAGGTTAGAGGAAAAAGTCGCTTGCGCTTGGACTAGTTCGTTGAACACTTTAGATATTTTTGCAACGCTAACTGATTGGCTGCAATTCAATTCAGAGCATACGTTGAGAAACAACAGAGCAGTTCTTATGGGCTAAAGATGTCGAATAGGATAGGTGAGTTGGAAAGTCGTTATCCGTTGTCACTTTCACATGCCCAACTGCCCCTTTTCGTAGTTGCTGTTTTGTTTCCTCATCGGAAGAGCACGACATGGCAACATTATCGTGGAACATTACCAGTCCTGGAGTACATTGTTAAACTGCAGGAGGTCGGGAAGAAACTTGAGTAAAAGAACGCTGGGGAAAATAACTGGGCGAAATCACCGCTATTCTTCCTCGAGGCGCGGGGCTACGATGAGCTCGGGAGCCATGTTGGCGAGCTTGACGATCAGAAACACTATCCGCGACCGGTTAAAAAAAATGATTGTACAGTATGACGTTGATAGAATGCAGGTACTCTTCGTTGCTGCAGCGCGTTTTATTAAAGTTAATCAAATTTTCAGATTACCCTATGTTTTAACGGGCTGCTAAGTTCTCATGTTGATCTTTAGTCACGGCTGCTTCAGTGTATGCTTGACAAAAATCGATTGATTTACACATCATAGTCGGTACGCGAAGACCAGGCAAACTGTCCTTGGAGGGAGATATGTGGGCTTTTAGAAATTTTCCGACCCTACAAACTTCGTACAATGGAAACACCTAGTTTTTTGTTGTTTTCCAAGGGCAATGGTTGCATGTTCAGCTTAGCGTTTCTCAAGCTCTATCCGGCCCTGTTTTTCTATCATCAATTTCTCAATACGTACTAACCAGTAGTCTCGCCGTATTTCTCCTGTGTCGTACGGCTATTCACTGCCTAATAAGTGCCCTTGTGAGGCGTATCATAACCCTATAGCGGACCCAGCAGCCCTGGATGTCTACAGGCCCAGTTTGGCGTACTTTTCACCAAAGATCATACAAACCTTTTTGACTGTGCAATTTTGTTCATTACGTTATGCGTTTGTCACCATTGATCGAGAGCATCAAGTGCATTAGTCTCTTCCCAGTCTCATATAATTGGAGTTCATTTATTTTCTAGCATTCATACGCCCCGAATGAGCGAGTTACAGCTTGACTGCAATCCAGCGTCTCAACAGACTATCGTATGGCGAAAAAAAAACAAAATGCAAAACTGGACGTAAGAATGCCTTTATGACACACCGGCTTAAAGTTAAAACATAGCTCAAAGTGGTAATGCAAAGAACCAAGGAAAATTGATTGGAACTAAACTTCCAGTGACCGTGCAAACAGGATTTCACATTTCGTCCAGGTCAATCCAATTTTCTATACCATCGTCTTCTTCAGTTTGCGTAATTTCTGGTTTATAACAAGCGAAAAAGGTCTTTACAGCTTCTCTATCTCTACGAGCCACCGTTTGCGGCTGTTGACTTGGTATGTTCACAGCAACGTTATCTTTCGCCAAGCTGATACATTCAATCACAACGTCGAGCATTCTGCCTCCCGTCTTCAGCTTAGCGGGATAAACAACGAAAACAAGGAATTCTTGCACGAAGTCTACAGCCAAACGGTTATGATCAATCCCTGAGCCATTTTCTCCATTAGATGGTATACTTGTGGCAGGATAACCCGATAGGTGTGAGCAAAAAAGTTTCAGTTCGTCAATGAGTTCCTCAAATGGTCTTAATACGTAGCTTCTTGGGAAGCTCTGAAAAATTCTAAGGAAAGGCACCATTGCTCTTGCCACGTTTTCGCTTGAAGACTGGTGACAATAGATGACAAGCTGCCCATTATACGACTGATTGGCAATTTCTGCTGCGGCATGTACAAACCTCTTGATATCTTTAGGTTGCTTCCTCCAATTTGGCTCATCACACAAGTTGACAGAAGTATGCTTTATGACGCCCGCGGTAATTGAAAAAATCGAAAATGAGAGTTCACTTCGCTCTCCGTCCGTAGATGCAAAACTGGTTATCCAACGCGATCGAACGAATTCGTGCAAAGATTGCTCAAAGTAGCAGTCACGCTGATTTGACATTTTTGTTCTCTCTAAACAAATTAGCAGCACGTGACTTCATCACTGACAAGAAACGATACAATGCAACAAAACGCCAGAAGCAGCATGACATTAACATTAACAGTAATGTTCAAACACATCTTTACTACTACTCGGTCGTAGAACCTAAACTGGCAATCAAAAGTGTTTATAAGAAAAAATAAATTTATACCGACCGGGCATAAAGTAGCCGACATTCAGGACAACATTTTAGGTGAAATAGCACATGGCGATAGTGTTGTGAGACCAATGGATTGGCAGGAAAACGGCTTATTGCTTTCCATCGCTTGTTTTATTGTACGGATTTCTTCGGTGCTAGTTTAGGCTGCGGACGCGGCAAATCTTATTAATTTGACGTCAAAAATGAATTGAACTAATCGTACATTCGCAAACGGAATACGATATTCGCACTACCGTTAAGTGATATGCATGTACTATCCGCGAAACGGAAGTGGAGCGGAACTTTTCCGGCAAAAGCTAAGCGCAGCCAGCCTGTGGTGGACTGTTAATAGTACGCGATGTCCGATAATCGCTAATGGAAACTTTGGCCATTTCACTTGACATTTTATAATGTCGAGTGGAATGGCCAAAACGATAATGTAAAGTAGTTTGTTTTCCTTTCGGTAGCGCTCGCTTGTCGGATTCACCTTACGCGTTTAACCGTGTAAGCGCCCTTTAATTTCGTGCTTAATAGCAAAAATTAAGATCGATTCCAACAATTTGCAGCGCTGTTGCAAGTACTGAAAACTCTATTACAACGCTTATTGAATATTTAAAAAGCTTCTCAGCAACATACTTGTAAAGAAAGTCGTTTTGGTTGTTTTTCCGGCTAGTGGGATTCCGTCGCAGCGCCGTTTGGAGGAATAGCAAGCGTTGGTAGTCGCTGATCTGCAATATGACTGTTCAGAATCTGTGAGCGTTAGTTTGTGCTCCTTTTTCTTCCATTTTTCACTTTATCCCTTCGCTGAGGAAGTCGCCTAACTCTCAGCTCCTGTTACAGCACTGAAATGGAGAAACAATGCTACTAGGACATGTAGCGCACACAGTGAAGCAGGCCAACTTTCATACCTTAACGTGGGTTTAAAGTAAGCGATAGATGACGAGATTGCACTTGCTTATCTAAGAAGGTTTGAAGCAGTACCTGAACATCCGTTTACTGTAGTATGGTCTTCTAGAATCATAACGGTAGTTGAATAATAAAGAGTGGTAGTCCTTGTGCATGTTAGCGCCAATGAATGGCATCGATCGTGCGCACCCAGCTAATTAGGAGGCCGTATTCTCTGACGTCAGTTGTTCAATATAAAATGTGTAAGATCTCTTTCTACAAATGCTGTTCTGACTTTGTCCTGAGATTAGTAGAATAGCAATGGGCATTAAATTGCAAGGAGGCGGTTTGACTTATGCACTTCTCTTCTGCAATTCTCAAGAATAGCAAAACTGATGCAGTAATGCAACGCTACCTGCTTTACACTTTTACCGTAAAGATGCTTAACAGTTCTCCGTCTATTCCGGCGGAAGATAATAGTGACTGTCAAAAATGCAGCGCTATCGAGAAGTCGGCTTCAACTACATTAATGATTATCAAGTTAAATTCGTAGGTTAGTGATGGTCAGGTTTTAAACAGCCGCATTCGGTTGTAACACTGTCGCTGCTCAAAATTGCTTCTTCCAAAATGTAAAGCGTTTTGCAAATTTTGAATAGTTTCCGCTCGTTCGCTCTCGCGTTTGCCTGTTGTTCCCAGTTATTAATAAATGCCAAACCTGTTCTGTTATTTCTATTTTGCTCAAGTTGTTTGTGTAAAGAGCGGTTGCGTCGGTTAAAAATTTCTATAACTTCTGCGTCAACTGTCGAATGTAACCTGTTGTCTTATCCGCCGAAAAGGGAAAATGTTTCCTTTAGGAAGATCGAACTGAACCATGTTGACAAGCGAGAAGTTAGAGGACAGCAGACCGCTTACTTCTGCATGCTGGTAAGAAGGCGTTAGGTTACAGATGCCCCAGTTATCAAAAATTGAAAGGAACGTCCTACTGTACGTTTGCTATTAGTGATAATTAAGTGTTTTGTTTTGGTAAGACTTATCTTGGAAAGTGGCATATCACTGTTGCATAGATTACTCGTGTTCTGCTCTTACGGCGATGTCACCGACTAGCGCTGCCCCAAAGAAACCGGCATGCGCTTATTCGTTATTTCTGAAGGAAAACATGCCGGTCATCGCTGCCGCACATCCGACGTTGTCACCTCAGGAAGTGCTGCAGTTGACGAGCAGCTCCTGGAAGTCACTGATTGCCGAGAAGAGATTGGTAAGTGTTGCGGCATTCATGTTGATGTTTTACCAGTGAGTTCACAGGAGTACCAAGCTAGAGCTAAACGGCTCTGGGACGAGTACTTAGAAGCGAGAAATGCCTATGTCAAGCAGTACGGGCATCCACCACCTGCCAAACGTAGCAAAGGTAATAGTTATTTCCATTTTTTGTATTTGAATTTGAATTTATCATTTTCAGCTTCTCGGAGCAGTAACGCTGATGAGCAGGTAACACTTTTGGTTTTACACTGGTTGCATCTGTGCAGTAACCGCGTTTGTTCAACAGCGGAAAGCGGCAGCTTCATCGCCTGCGCAAGGCGAGAAGGAGTACAGAATTTTTTCGCAGTTCTTTACCCAAAATTGCGACAGTAACCGGATTCCGATGAGTCGAATTGTTTTCACGTGACTTTGTTGTTTTTCCAGCACAGGATACCATTTACTGGAAGACCATCGATCGCGCTGTCAATTTAAAAGGCCGTTATGCAAAGTGTCAGAGGGGTTTGAATGCTTTGCGGCTTTTTCTGAACGAAGTGAAAGATGTTGCCGACAAAGCTGCTTTTAGTTCACAGTTTCTTGGATTAGTTAGGAAAGCTGTGATCGAAAATTTCAAAGATCTTCCTCTTCCCGGTAACTTTTCAAAGCTGTTCGTTCCTAATTGATTCAACCGTTTAGACGGCTTCCGAGTAACCGACGGTCCAGTGGAATACTTGTCTAAGGCCGACGTAGTTGCTGAGAAAGGCAATTCAAGAGACGCTGCTTTTATTTCTAGTTACAAGGCTGCCATGGGCCGTTTAAAGTTGCCAAATGTTGCTGAATTTCGTGAACAGACACAGAATACGCATTTGTAATTTTTATTTAAGTGCAATGGCACTTGTGTGAAGAAATCTGAACCTTAATACAATTTAATAGTGGCTGGTTGCGTTTTAACAGGTCTTGTGGTGGCAAACGCTACAGTATGCCGAAAGGACTTTAGTGTAATAAAGTTAGCTTCTTGAAATAAGTGTTTTTGGCAAAATATAAGGAAGTTTAAGCGTCCTATCCTTGAGATAAAGACTTTTTGTATAGTTGTGTACGTTTCGCTAGTACGTAAGGCTGGCTATGCATTTCATTATGATATACGGATAAGTACTTAAGGGTTCTCTTTTATTTAACGCCGTTAACTAATGACACAACCCAAAATGCTTATCCGTATATCATAACATCAAGCAACTTTTTAATATTGGAGTATTCGGTTTAACTGAAATGGCACGACGCGCCCGAACAGGCTATGGCTTGAAAATGACTGATTCGGCGGTGCGTATGGCCCTATGTACATTTTAGTTAAAAGTATTGTCTACCAGAACTTTCAGGTCGTATTTTAAGAATCGTTTGATCCTTCCGTTCGTGCGGTTTCTACACAAAATCAATACATTTGCTAAATGACGCGACAAGGCAAAACTTTTCCAAGAAATCGATTAAAATTTTTATTTCTGAAGCATCCCGCAAAGCACAGCTGTGTGCTGATACAAGTGCATAAGGGAGAATTCAATATTGTTGGGAAGCGAATACAATTTGTGCGTGATTCTTCAACACAGCTTAGGGATGGAACATATCGTTCTTAATCTTTCTTCGGCGCTGTCTTCACTTCTGTCTTCTTCGGTAGAAGGCTTGCCTGAATGTTTGGCAAAACTCCTCCTTGCGCGATGGTAACGCCACGGAGAAACTTGCTCAACTCCTCATCGTTTCTTATGGCCAATTGCAGATGACGGGGAATGATTCTGGTCTTCTTGTTGTCGCGTGCCGCATTGCCAGCCAATTCCAAAACTTCTGCGGTCAAATATTCTATCACTGCCGCTAAATATACCGGTGCTCCGGCACCGATCCGTTCGGCGTAGTTCCCTCGTCGAAGCAGACGGTGGATTCGACCAACTGGGAACTGCAAACCAGCTCTGCTGCTGCGACTCTTTGACTTGCCTTTTACTTTGCCTCCTTTCCCTCTTCCGGTCATATCGTTTGAAGTATACTGTCAACCAAGGAAATATCGGCTGAAGGAAATATCGTACGAATCCCAACCAAGCAAAGACAAGCCTCGAATAGCCTTGAGCAAAAGGTACAGTAAACTCTTTTGATTAGCAAGATCACAGTCATTCTGTAGACGTCAACAAACACTTAGAGACGTGCATCCGCGTTTCATTTTTATCCATAATTTCGCTAGAATAGTTATTGGCGCCAGAGCTTGATTGCCCAAATCTTTATTTCCTTCAGTGCGCAGAAGCTTGGTCTTTACAACATTGTTATTGGCACTTTTGTAGCAGTGGTGTGGAGAGGAATTGAAAACTGATAAAAATGCTATGACTGATCCACGCCTTGCGCGTAATTGAACGTATCGGGTAATAGCTCTTGTTAAACCGTCCACCCGACAGGCCAACAACGATTGAGAAATGCAGGTTCAGTTCGGCCTGTTGCTGTACATGCCCGCAGTAATCCTGAGAATAATCAGGTTTGTTCTACTCGTAAACATACAGTAGGACAAATAACGTCGATTTTTTTATTTTTCGCGCGTAATGTCTCAGAAATGCAGGGTTACTTTCTGTCAAGCTTGTGGCCTTCCTGTCCTGCCTTCACTGGCAAGCATGCTGGATATTCTGTTCTGCCCTTACCTAAGCCTGAGCCACAGTCACATGGATAAATTTGTCATGCTTTGCCGTTTACACGGAGCGCTAATTCCCTCCAATGCGCTCGTACTTGATGTCTGAACATTGCTTTACGCGCTAGTGAGCGACTGCTGCAAATGCAACTGTACTGTGTGGAAATGGGAGTCTGGGATTCTTCGTTCAGGAAGACAATTTTTTTCTTGTAAAATGTACTGCTCAGCTGGATCGTGCAGTAGAGCAAATAACATTAATACATTCAAATGGAAAGGTCGTAACCCAAAGAACCTGCGAATTCCTAACGAATATCAGTAGCGTGCCGGAAGGTTCGTTCTCGGCTGATCACCGCAACGATTTCAAGGTTGACATCGCTGAATGCTGTTATCAAGCGCACAATTTCGCCTTGAAATTCTTCGCAAAAGAACTTTATGCGGTGGTAGCCATTGGAGCAGGCATTTTGACGGTCCTACTGTCATGTGCTTTTGTTTTAGCCAAGTCGGCATAAAATCAGTGGAAAATGGAACTTTATTTCAGTGACAAATTCACTATGGATTACTAGAAGAAAAACTGATCATTAGTGAGCTAGCTGCCAAATTTGGAGCCTCCGCTAATGAAACGGTAAGTCGATTGCCAACTTGTAAACTCTCTTCCTTTGCTTTGTAATGCAAGGTTAGAAAACAAAGAAAGCGATAGGATGTCCTTGCCTGGGATCGAACCAGGGACCTTCTGCGTGTAAAGCAGACGTGATAACCACTACACTACAAGGACTCTGTCTTTGAGAATACTAACCCAAGTTGTACCATAAGTCTTCATAGTCTTAACGCATCCATTTTCTCTTTAGTCGACATCAAACTGAAATGAGAAGAAGTAATCCATAGTTATGTGCGTAAAACAGTGAGAATAATCATAACAATCGCTTTCCAGTTTGTGTTTTCACGGTTATTGGAACTTCCATTTGCTTTTGCACCTTTATTCGCCATCAACTTTTGCCTTTTCGCTGTGCTGTTTCTTAGTGTTTATCTGTTCATCCTTCACTCAATCTTTCCATGGCTTTCTCCTCTTCTGTATAATTGTGTCTGTAAAGTACCGAAACAAACGCCCTACCAACGAGCGGATGAGCAAATGTTTAGGCAAATCACAGAGAACCATAGGTGCTAAGCACTCGTACGACACACTGACGACTGAGCGGCAGCATCCCGGAAGCTACGTACAGCGTGTGCTTCCTTTCTGATTTTCATAACGAGTCGCTCTTCCATTCATTGATCGGGCACCTTGTTTCAGTATTTTACAGATATACATACGCAGAACAGAAGGAAGGCATGAAAAGACCAAACGAAGATTTATGACTCCATTACAGACATCCTGTTTTTATGTCCGTATACTTACATTGACACTGGGTTGTACAAACGTTGAAACTGAGCGTCATATGCGCTGCTTTTGCTAACCTCCCAAAAAGGGAAAGTTTCAAGTATATGCTTTCCGCACCGTCTCACTGATGATGTAATTACTATGTTCTCAGCGCTTTCTCTCCGCTTCTTTTTCCTTCCGTTCGTAGAGTAACTATTTATTATTTAGCTGGAAAAATTCACTGCATTAATGAATGAGAACAACTCGTCAAAGACATTCGTATCTATAATTTAACATTACTGCATCACTATCAACTGCATTGTCTGCATAGTAATTTTCACAGTAACGGATGAGACTGTCGTTTCAGAATGGTTAATTTTTAAAAATTGACGAAAAGTGGCATTCATATGCAAACAATATTACAGTTTAATTTAAACAACATTCTGTTTTTTTGGTAGCGCATATCGCGTAGTCAAACTGATCCTTATTTAAAAGAAATGTACAGCTTTGATTACTTCTTCGAAAGGAATATTGTTGTTTTGAGGAAAAATCATTTCTGTACAATGACAGATTGAAATTGCGCAATTCTGCGAGTGACCATTTTGTTTACAATTTAATA
>KN538386.1:1241787-1252605 GCA_000797535.1 Trichuris suis | reverse complement strand
ATGTAGTCGTTACTATCACCTCATTCGACTGTTCAACATTATTGCAACGACTTCAGTGAACGGCGCTGACGTGGAAATGGGTCAAATGAAGATAATGTTATCATTGGATGATAATGTTACTGTTTGCTTAACCTCACGAAATGCTCTACTGACTATTTGCACAACGCTTACTTAGGGCAATGAAATGTCGATTTTTCAGCGAGGTTGTGTTTTATCAGTAAAATTTATCTCAATTTGGTTAGCTGCCAACGGCTAATCTCTAAACTGGTTTTTGTGCAGTTAAAATTAAAAGATGTCTGAAATGCACTACGGTATTTGTTGGTTCGATTTGAATGTGCAAATTTGTCAGTGTGACGGTGGTTTTATTTCTATCCTTTGTTTAAATAGAATACACGTTCAAATTTTTTGTTCAGCGGGTGACCCGCTGACGACGAGTGAAGAGGACACTCGAAAGCTTCGGTTGAACAATAAAAGTTTTGCACATTACGTGGTACAATATCCGTATTAATAAATCATGCAGAAGAGAGACGATAGCGGAATGATAAAACTAAATTGAAAGTATACCTCTGTTGTACTATTGTGTAACGTTGTTTAAGTACTTTTTCTTCTTCGTAATGTGTTCTGTTTTATAATTTCTTTTTCTGATGAAAAGGCGTGCAACGTGTTTCGTAACTGTGTACGGAAGAATAACTCGTGTGCGATTACGTGAACTTCGCATACACAAAAATCTGAAGTGACAGACAGATAGGGTAGTTACAAAAGTAGACAACAGTAACGTCTTAGTAATGCTGAAGAGGTTGTTGTGTTTGGAAAAGATGTCCGTCCTGCTATGAACATTGTTATTCGCTCAGATACTACGGAAGGAGTAAGAAAAACTTTCAAAAAACCTCCTCAACAACTTTGCACTGGAAATAGGTGATGACATGCTGGAACACCCTCGGTTTCCTTTGCGCTACAAATGTCCACAGCTGTATAATTACGAAAATGTTCATAAGGCGGACATCCCTTTCCCACCAGTTGCTTCATCCGTAAACAACGTCACTCCAGAAATGTGTTCCTTACTCGAAACGAATTATTCAACCATTAGATGAGAAATAACAATCTGCAGTGAAGAATAGCAACCTTTTTATGAAGTGAAACGACCGGAAAGGAAGATGGACTTTCGGATGCGTTTTCAAATTCAAAAAAACTGAGCAACACGTACCTTTCTAATACGATTGGCTGCCGGATATTCTCGTCGCTACACTCTGCCTCTTTTTGGTGAAACTATCTTTGAACAGCTTAAAGTTGCTTGAATTTACCCTTTAAATTCTTTCGCACTGACTTCGCACGGCTGCGTTTTGTAAACGTTTGAAATGCATCAAAAAAAAGAAGACGCAATACGAGCCGTTCATAAAAGCTTCTTACTTTCACGTAAGCGTTGATACGTTTTGTGAAGGGTTCAGCTTTTTTGGGCAACCAATAGATTTCAAACTGACCTAATGTGGCAACGTAAAAATCAAATATAAAAACGACATGAAATACATTTTCCGTAAAAGGAGCACGTTAGCACGCCTTCTTCAAAATTGACTTCCCGGCTGCACTTTTCGAATCAAGGCAACGCAAAGCTGCTAACGTATGCGTCGTGGCAGCTCTTTAGGGATTCATGCAAGTTGGAAAATTCCAGTGGGCATAGTCTATTTTGAACATTGAATTTAGGTTCTTCTATGCAGGCAGTACGTTTGCCACTTACTGTGAAAAGACGAAATGGTGCCATGCATGATTTAAAAAAAAAATTATGATCTGCGTCAAATTTATTTTGCCTTGCACAACAAGCTTACCACAGGTCCACTGGCCATCACTCTGGAAGACGGGACGTTCGCTTGGCGGAGCCGAAGGGTGTGGTACGTGTATACATACGCACAATTGCAGCAATGGCTGTATGGTCAAAAAGACCATTTTAAGAGTTTGCCACCTGAGATAACGGCGACTGTCCAACGACTGCGCCATTTTAGACCCGCACTCATTCATTCTTCCAATAGTCGTCTTCGCCCTCGGTTATGATCAGTCTTTTACGACTGTAGGCATTTACGAAGGCTGCAACCCGAACTATCCGGACCCCATATAGCCAATAAGGAAAGATAACAGAGACTAGAATTGCTCCAACTTATAAAGCTCATCAGCGTCATGAAGGAGCCAATCTGAGCATAGGCCATTATTGTAGAAGGAAGCATAGCGAGACCGGCAACGAATGTCGAAAGCGCAGATAAGGTTACCGGTACGCCTATATACCTGAGCACAGTCATCACTTTGTCATCTCGTGTACCCAACGAAGCGAACTTGTAAGCAACAGCATAATGAAGAGTATAGTCGAACGATAAACCAATGGTCAAAATGATCATCGTCGATTCGACCACGTTCAACCTCCAACTGAGCATCACAAGAACAGCAATAGTGTTCAATATTACCGCCGATATGGAGAGTATGCTTAAAAAGCTGAGCACTACTGTCCTAGTAACGCAGATAGTGACAATGAAGGCAATGAGTATTGACAATATAATGGATGTAGGCGTTCCAAGAAGCAGCTCCTTTTGCAAATCGTACCAAGAGGTGGATAACGAATCTGTAGTAATAAAGAAGCCACGTTTTATGCTTTGAGTTCGAGCAGTCTTCAATACTGAATTTATCACGTCGTCGACGTTATCCTGAAAGCTCTTAAGGGCCGCATAATCCGTAGTCCAATTGTATTTGGTTCCAGCGTAAATAACAAAGCCAACAACCTTGTTGCTATTGTAGCGGATAATTGGTCCACCGCCGAATACGTCGGTTGTTCTAGTGAACGAAGCGATGCACTGGTCGACGTTGGCTTCCAAAAAATACTTGCTCAAATAATTGCAGCACGTTTCGTCCTGACCAATGCATACTTGCTGCTTTGACCATTTGAAAAAGGAGTGAGCAAAACAGTCATTGTCAAATTTCAAAACTGCTTCCGCTCTAAGACGATCGCAGGTGGCTTGCAAATCGCGCAATGTCTCCAAAGTCACCTAAAGGCGCAACTGTAAAAGCTAACCGAAGCTGGAATTAAAAAACATCATTCGACGTAGCCTTCAGTAGTTGTCGTTATCCGTCCTTTTTGGACGCGGGCGGCAATTCCCGAAAGCTACGTCGAACAAACTCTTCCCTTCCGTACATACAATGAAAACACTCGCACACATTGCAAAGAACTACTTGAGATTACGTTAAAAACAAAGCTGTTCTTACGGGCGCATAATTCCATTATTACATACGGCTTGCCAACCGTATATAATAATGAAGCTAGCTATGGTTGTAGCACCCGCAGCGCCCATTGGTCCGGTCTAACAGGTTACACCGCGCACCTTAGCAACCGGATTGAAATATTCACGTCTCATTAATGATTCAATAGAAGCAAGTAAGTTATAACCATAAGTAGAAGACCGTGTAAAAACTGGCTGTCATGCATCATTGTACAGCACGGAAAACGTCAAGAAAGTCCATTCATCAATTTGTGGCTATTATGAATGGAAACCGTTTTCTGAAGAAGCACCTACGATCAGTTGCGTGTCCATACTGCAAAACAAAGTCTCATAGAAGAAGAAGAATAAAGCTACGACGCTTTGATAAACCGCGCAGTCGAAGCGAATATTGCCGGCGTCAAGCAAGCGAGTACAAATACTTGAAGAAGGTGAATAAACTTTACGGGATATTGCTTCGACCGTTGGATGGGTTACGATTGGAAAATAAAAAGTATTCTTACCTTGAAGCTCGGGTCGAGCGCCAAATGACCCTTGGAAAAAGGGTCGAAAGGAGAACCGCCAACTTGACTGGGCAAAAAGCCCCATATCAACGTAATCTTCATCGGCATCGTGTACTTTGTCAATGCGAAGCGAAAGTACACTTCCGTATTGTCGTCGTACCATTCAAACGGATGCGAAGGATGGAACAGTTGAATGGGATTACGCTTCGGCAACGAAAGGCCCGGCTTGTAGAACACCATGAAGAAGGAGCAGACCAAGGCGAGGCTAAAAAATCCCACCAAATAGCCTTTGAGGCGTTGGATAATGAGAGGCAGCAAAATTTGCATGAAAAAGTTGGAGAAAACCGCCCCCATTGAGTACAACTTGTTAATGGTGTCGATCAATGGTTTCGGGCACCACTTCTCGTAAACTGGATTAATGTAGCGTTCAAGAATGATCAACGAAGCCGGCATGAACGAAACGACCAACAGGTAATTCATTAGCATTGTTGTTCCGGCAAAAACGCCAAAACACTTAATCACTACCACGTTGCTGGTCAAACTGGCGAAAAAGGCTGCCGCCGTAGTGACGCTGGTAATCAGCATTGACAACGCCGCGTAGGACATAGCGTCAACGATGTCTTCGGTGGTCATTGTTTTTGCGCCGCTTCGCTTTGACGTGTCGAAGACGTACTTAAGCACGAACGAGTCGTCGGCTCCAATTCCGACCAACAGGACGACAACCAGAAGATTCATGAATGGAAAAAATTCCATTCTGAACACCAGATTGTAGACAAAATACGCTACGGCGACGGAGAAGAACATGGACATAAGAACGGTGATTGCGTAGAACAACGAACCGGAATATACCCAAATGATAAGCGCCACAAGGCTTATTCCAAGCAAAGCAAAGACCGTATCCCTTTGTAGCATGTAGTTGAATGTTTGCAGCTTAATTCCAAAATTGAGACCAACAAGTCTTAGCTGCTTCAACTCGGTCTGCCACTCGGATACTTGATCGTAAAGCTTAGCAAACTTTTTCAAACTGATGTCCCGCCTGCCAAGATACTCGTACGTGCTGAAACTGTATATGGGCAGCACTATGGAAGTGTACACCGCACCGGACGTGTTGGAGAACGTATTTCTCGACAGTATAAAGTAGAAAAGGTCATTGTAATATTTCGGGATACAATAGTCGGGCGTTGCTTTGCACGCGTTGCTGTCGCCACCGCCTTTGCATCTCACGATCTCCTCTTGGTACAACGAGCAACGTTCAATATTGGACGCAACCATTTGCACGTCTTTCTCTTTAAGATTTGAACAGCTAAACTCGCCGCTGAAGCACGTTATGTAATTGGGCAGACTCCAAAAGTGATTCTGCTCAAGACGGATTTTAACATTTTGCAAAGTTGTGTTGATCTTCTGTTGCAGTTGACACAGTTCCAATATTGTGTCCAATGAGAATAGAGCCTTTGTCGACGGAGCCTCCAACACCACCTGACTATGGTATTCGACTAAAACATAATAACGTCGCTACAAGGGGGGATAGAAATTCATTAATTGTTCACTTAATTCTAAGCTAATCAATTTTTTATACATTTCAAATTCAAATGGCCGCGGCGCCCCGTGATACTGATTGGATAATTTGCCACTTTGATCACGCGCTGCAGTAAATTCGAACCGCACCTGACTTAATAAGGTCCAGCACGAATCAATGAACTAATAGTGCGTGTACGTCTCAACGTTGGGGAAATGGTTGCGTTACTACTTTGAAGAATAAGACTGATCAAGTGATCATCACCACGACGCCTTAACCCAAAAGGCTCGACGCAACGCACCTTTGTTTCCTAACCTTAACCAAACAGGTTGAAACTTGGCGCCTGAAATCATTGTTTGTACCTGAACACACTTCAAGAAAGCGTCATGTACTGCTTTTCAAACGCTTCAACTCGCACTAAAGCCGCGCGCTAAGTCGTCAATAAGTAATCTGCGCGATAACCCCATTTTTGGAATTATTTTCCGGCCGAGAAATATTTTTAGCAAAATTTCGG
Source organism: Trichuris suis (assembly GCA_000797535.1). Taxonomy (NCBI): domain Eukaryota; kingdom Metazoa; phylum Nematoda; class Enoplea; order Trichinellida; family Trichuridae; genus Trichuris; species Trichuris suis. The sequence goes on along the minus strand of KN538386.1, from coordinate 1,246,821 downwards.
CCCCACCCACATCCGGAGCGGCGGCAGCCCATCAGCCTTTTCTCGCATCCGGTTACGCTTCAGTAGGCAACGCACGTACGTCAACGAATGAATAGCTTTTGACGACAACGGCCGGATGCGAAAATCGCCCGAAACATTCCAAACAGCGCAAAACAATGGAATTCCCATTTTGCACAATGCGGCTATTGCTAAGCGACTTTTGACGCTGCATTTGTATCGCGGCTCGTATGATCAGATGCTGCTTGAACTGGTTCAGTAAATTATCTGTTCAGCACGACCAAAACGTATCCAGAGCGTTCAGCAGCGGTAGAAGAATTCGGAACAAAGCCTGTAGGCTTTTTGACGCTGCTCGACTCTCTAAGTAGGAAGAGTCCACACGCGAAGAAGACTCTATTTTTAAAAAAACAATTTATGCAAATTAGGAGTGAAGAAGGCAAAGCCTTCATCCCCCCTCTCTCTCTCTAGGTGGGCCCAATAGTAAAGGAAGCAGCCTGTAAGCCTACGGTTTTCAAGCCTATGAACTTTTGTCCACTCCAGTTGGACGTGCTGCACCCGAGTCAGCATTGGACGCATTGACAATATGGGATACTCACTGCTGAAGCTTGAAACGGTATTATAAAGGCCTACAGCTTGCGGCTGTTAAAGGACGTGTGCTCAAAAAGACGAATAGCAATTTTAGGGCCCACTTGGACAACCTAATTTGCATACGCAGCCATCCTTCGTAACAGAAAGCGTACAAGGCAAAAGACGGTGCGTAGTGCCTTGAAGCTTTGTATTACTGCTTCTCTTTAACAGATGGCATCGATCTAGCTTCTTAATGCTTTTCTCGACGTGCTTTGAAGGACTAATGTCAGCTGCGTACAGCCAGTGAATGGCAGATGTGGTAGTAGCTTCCACATACTCGTTTGTTCAATGATGAAATTCACAAAAAAGGAAAACTCGTCACGATGCCGTACATGGGTGAGTCTGAGCGTTGAAAAAAACTAGGCATGCGTAAAGAAAAGCAGAACAAACTTTCACGCCATATTTGCATTCGTCGCGCCAGCTCGTCACGAAGCAACGACGTGGAAACGTTGCCACGCTAACGGGATACTGCCTGGCTAAAATCTCGCTTGCAATAGTGGGACAACGAAACCGCAACTCTCCTGAAGCTCAGTGAAGACTGGTACACCTTCAACTTCCTTAAAAGGTGACGCCTCATTATGCAAATAAAGTTAAAACAACCATAATCAATATTGCTGAAGGCTAGTGATCAATCGCTCCGCCAATCACTTTGCCCGAAGCTACTTTACCTTAACAATCCGCCGTGACAATGCTGTCATTAGCGGGACACATTCTTGTTGAACGTAAAAGTTGCGTTGGGACAAATTGACCAATTAAAGCATGGCACCGCAAAGTTGAAGGACAATTCTTAACGCTTGCGGTACTTGGCGTAGCTTGAAAATTGACCGAACTTATTCACGGCGGATTATGCACCCAACGTGTAAGCCGACAAGCTCGTTTGAAAAAGCGTCGAAGGGCCTTTGGCAAACAGCGTCGCGAGATCACCTCCCTCACATCTGTCAAGTCAAAAGTGAGCAGAGAGAAAATGCCAAACTTGTGCAGCGAATACGCAAGCTGGTTTGGTCTAAGAACGGTCACTTTGACAGCGACGAGCAGACAATACTTTTTTTGTCCAACAGAAACCGCTCCAAATGGTTTACAACCAATTAAGGGCAAGAACCGTCGCGCTGAATAGGCAAATGCTGCTGCAGCAACTTCCTCAGCCGGCAGGCAGCAGTTTTCAAAAGTGAAAGGCGTCTCTCTCTCTCTCTCTGTGGAAAGGACGAGTTTGCCTGGAAATCAACAACAGCGGCGCAAACAGGACGGACAATCCCCAAAAAGGAGCGTTGGTACCAACGATTGGGGGACAACGAGACAATAACGAACAACTTACGCTGGTTGAGAGGCGCGTTCAACTGCAAACATGGACTTGACGTCAATGCCGTGAAGAAGATCTCCTCCAAATGTTGACCGGACGTGGGCTTCTCCGTCTTGTTAGTTTCGGCCCTTTTGCTTCTTCAAAAAGAGAGAACCAATTCAGGCGGAAATAATGGCGGGCGAAATTGCCAAGCACGAAGAGGCGCCCACTTTTCAAAAACGAAAACACTATACAAGCAACAGTGCGCTTTCACTATGGGAGCATTTAAATTTCTCGATTGGGCCAACTTTACATAGCGTCACGGAGCACACGTGTAAAACTCGAATAGCGGCGTTCATATATATATATGCCACTGGTGTACGCTAAGCTCTTAAGCCAGCCGGCATTGCAAAGAATATGCAAAACATTGGGATGATATTAAAGTAGCGCCTTGATAAGACGATTTGAAATAATGCTTAAGGCTTTTACATAAAAATACCTCTGGATGATGTTGGGCGGCATTTGACGATAAAACTCTTTTCCAGAATCGGGATAAAAGGATATACGCTGTTCCAAGTTGTTCCAAGTTAGCACTCGATCGCTTAGTATTGTGCCTCTAGTTTCGAAACCCTTAAATGGCCGTGGAAAAAATCAGAACCAACCATCAACGTGAAGAGTTGGTCGGCTTACCGCTTTGGGATCGGAAAAGTCGGGCGCCGAAGCCAAGTGAAATCCAAGAGCCGTAAGAGCACCCAAAAGAATGGTAGTGACGGAAAATACTGCTATTGGCTTGTTGTTAATAAACATTGCGTAGCTGGAAGCGGGAAACGGCAATTAGCAAAGTGACAGCAGAAGCCGGTTAGCGTTGCGACGGCTATACCGTTTGCGCACATTTTCCAAAACGGATTCAGCTTTTTGAACGTGGTTGCTCAATCCAACTACCGAACCATTTTCGACCGCCATCGTTGAAACGAGACGACGAAACGATACGACCGATCGGCAAAATGAGGTTAGACGAGAAGAGGAACGAAGCAAAGAAGCCAACAACAATGCCCACCGGCGGCTGGCTTCCTTATTTGGTCATAATTGAAATGGTCAAGTTCAGCATTGTCATCATGCTCGTCGTCGACGTGGTCGGATAGATTGCGCAAAAAGCTTCCAAATGCCGTAGCAGCTGAAGTGAACCCCTGATTGCGTTGGCCAACCAGTTTCATCAACTAGGGCGCCTGACTTTCGTTGTCCAGGAATGTGACACGGTCCTTCCTGAAACGACAAGGCCTACTTTTCCACTGCAGCAATGCACGCGCGTTCACCAAAAGCGAGCGCGAGCATAATTTTATTTCACGTTGGTGGTCACTTCTCAACAAGACGCATTGTCCATATTGTTGGCATTGCAAACAAATTATGGCCACTTGATGATAGTCACCGCCTTTTCAAGTGAAGGCGTCCAATCGCCTATTTGAACTTGATAGGAGCTTTGAGCGGTCTCACCCGCCATCAGCGCCTGCTTTTAAATGCAGCATGACGGCGGGTCGCGTTACGCTGTTAACTTTAATTTTAAATGCAGATACACACAGTATTTCGGTCGTCACGTTGCTGCCGTCTCTCTGACCAAGTCGCTTCGGCCGTATGGACAATTCTACTATCGACGTCTTTAGCGCGCCTACGAGCGAGCGCACAGCGTCCGTTTGGGAGTGGCAACCTACGCAAGGCGCCAAAGCGGGCGTTGATAAGACGGTAGACTTTTCCAAGCTTCGACCTGGTTCATTGTTGACAAATTGTATTTCGTCGATAGAGTATCCTGACAGCTGTCAAGCGGAGTTAGTTGCTCCGCCGTCAGCGAACGAACGGCTAAGAGTTGGCCTTATACGACTAAAGGCTTGCTAAAGTATTCCAAAATACCGGTGTGATCGCTCGTCAAAGCCAACGTCCCATTTGCCCGCTCGCGGAACGAATACAATGTTCGCTTTTCAAAAATTTGTCATAGCGCACTATGCGTAACTTAGAAATCTCGAAAAGGCAGTAAGGAGTTATTAGCAGATCAAAATTCAAAATCTGCGGAAGAGCTTGGACGAACCGTTGCAGCTGAAAAAATCTTAAGCAGATCAAAATAGATGACAAAATCGAACGTCTGCGCAGAAGCTCGATTTGCATCACCTATCGAACGAACAGTGAAAGAAGGCAAAGGTGGTAGCTATGACTGACAAAGTGAAGCAAGTCGCATCGGCTGAATGGGCTCTTGTTATTCATCAATGAAGATGCAAGCGCCAATTCATTTATATACCGTAAAAGATAAGATGAGCATTACTGCTTCACTGTCTGCTTAATCTGGTGACGAAAACATCGATTGAAAAAATTTGTTAAACATTTATACAACAAAGGTTACATCACTTTCTGAATGCCCTTTTGACTAAGCTGGGAAATTGAAGATGGAACGCCGGGTAGTTACGTTCTTGCGAACAATGGAGGAACGAGGATAAGAGGTCATGAAATGAATGGTTTCCCTGCCAAAGGACAATTACGTATAACCAGCGCGACCGTTGCATAACATTGCTTACGAACTTTTTCTGTTAGCCTTGAATGGATAAATGCGCATTTGCAAGTCACATGAATTCAGAATAGCTCACCGTTGAAGGTTCCATACTGTACAGCTTCAGTTACTCAGATCCGCGAAAAGATTCGCAGGGTATCCACGCAGCAGTTGTCCCTATGTCCTCTGGTCGAGACACAAAGGAACCCTTAGGACCCAGGAACATTCTCGCCTGTAAAAAGAACATATGATCATGCGTTGAAGGCATTGAACGCATACACGAAAACCATAGGAGCAATAGGCTATGCGCGGAAGGCATGGAAAATATTACCATTTTCCAAAAGGATGGAATCACACTTAGAGTTGAGGAACACTTACGGTAAGAAACGTCTGCTGGCAACAAGTTAACAAAGTCACGCTAAAAGCAGCACCACATGTCAGGAAATGCCTCCAATTGACGTTACGCCAATTTAAATAAAGTTACGTTTGCACAATGATGAAAACATGAAAAAGTACAGTGGAACCTCGATTATAACAACAATACTTGCCAGAGGGTAGTTGTTATATCCGAATTCCTGTTATAATCGAGAGTCTGCTTACCCTA
>KN538386.1:1210272-1229919 GCA_000797535.1 Trichuris suis | reverse complement strand
TACGTCTATTATATTAAATATTAATTTCTAACAAACATTGCCGCCATTCGTTATCTCGTACAGCATTATCGAACGGGACAAACCCGTTTGAATAAAGTGGCCACCGTTCAATTAAGTAAACGTCAAAAGTCTTAGAATATCAAACAAGCATGGTTCAACTCCTTTAAGAGGCTAAAAGACGTCGCTTGAGCACTGGTAAAAATGGAAACTCGCATCGAACGTCAACTCGTCGTCTCGAAACGAAAGGAATTCAAATTCTTGAGCAGTTTGACAGGTCGTGACGCGCCCAACCTTCTGCCAGAGGCGCAACTCCAACACACCAACTCCTCAGTGGTTCATTGCCCATTTTGGAAAAAGGAGCTGAACCAACAAGCGACTTATGAGTTCGAAGGTATCAACGGGTTGACAAGCTATGACAGACGTAGGTCGGCAAATGCAGAAGTTGGCGTAGAGATGATTTGAAACTTAAAAAAATATTTGATTTGCAGAAACGCTTCTACTAAAATGTAGGCGTTGGAAAAACAAGTTAGCGTTACTGTAGGTATGGAGTGGGCAATAAGGACAGAGCAGCAACTGCTCACCAACAATGCCAACGATTGCGAGATTTGTAGACGGTCAGGAGCCATCTCACAACGTAAGACTTCGAGTCGAACATTCTTGCAGCAGTGTTGGCTTGTCGAAATATGCGTTTAAAATCTAGACACATGTCGCCAAATGTCAATGAAAATAAAAGTGAGCATAGGCATTCTTGCGTGCCCTAAAGCTTATTAGCACTTTGAAAGTCCAAGCTGTCAGGCAACAACTTGACTCCCAGCAGTCTTTTCCTTTTCTAGTCAGCTTGGGAAAACACATGCTCATTATATGTTACGTAACACATTCCACTTGCATTCCAACACACATCCGCTAAACCGCACGTAGCGGACAAAGTTACTACCTAAGCTCATTCAAGCAGGGACTATGCCAGGAGTCCCCGAATCTTCGTGTGGTTTGATTCATAGCCTTACGTTGTGTATCACCTTTGCATAGACAACGAATCAACGATGAAACAGTGAAACAAAGTGACGAGCCAGCTTTTTGGCGCTGCTGGAATTTGGCAGTATGTCAATGCCTACACGAGCGGACAGATGATAAAATGTTGGCTGTTCCAAAGAGAAGTCAATCAGACATCCATCGCCAATGAGGAATTTGAATGAATGAAATGCCGACTGGACAGGCGCCCATTTGCCCGAGTTCCAATAGGTCCGGCAGGTGCTAGCTCAAAGCGACACCGCCTGGACGAGCTAGGGCCGCCGCAGCCATCGTTTTCAACGTGCCAACAGAGAGGAGGAACGATGATCGATTCAGCATTGTCAAAGCGGTTGCTTTTTGCCAACGCAAAGAAGCCCCTTCTCGGGAGGACTGAGAACGCATCCGGCGGTCCCACTGCTCGGAATAGCAAACCGTACGGTGGGACCAAGCGCCCACGCGCTGCTTAGGCGCTTAGCCAACACTCCAAATTTGACCATGCTTTCATACGCCAACGGGTTACCAACTTGCTCTGCTCTCATTTTACTCTTTGCCAGTACGCGACCTGCGCAAGTTTATTCCGTCTTCCATCAGGTATTTCTCTTAAGGTTTTTCCATCAGCGTCGAAGCAATGAAAGAGGAACAACAACTATTCGAGGACTTGCTATATTTGTACAACAAATTGGCCAGGCCGGTGAAAAACGCTTCCGAAGTGCTCGTCATCAATTTTGGAGCATCGCTGATCCGTATAATCGACGTGGTAAGACTTTTTGTTGAAACAAGATGTACGTCAAACTATGTTCAATACAATTCATCAGGATTGGCTCAGCTGCTATTAATACTAACACATTTTTTTACAGAACAGAATGGGACGTCTTTCAACAGCCCAAATAGATTTCATAGCTTCTATTTCGCACATACAATCGGCCTGCATATGAGAGGGACCTTTCGTAGGCACCCTGAAGAGGGGGATCACTATTATCCCGAAAGCTTTGTTAAATTAAAAACTATGAAATCACCCAACCCAGGCGGGATACTGTGGCTTAGATTTAAATCTCTGAAGCCATTCTCACTTCTACGAAATATACTGACACTCGAGCGAATTCCTATACAGCATACGAAACAAAACATTCAGGCGGAAGGAGATAACTGAACAGATTATGCGCCTATTTATAGGATGAAAAAAACCAAGTGCTCACGACGAACCTATGGCTAGAAATGGTAAGTCATTTTTTTCCGCTTCTGTTTGCTGCCTACGACCAACTTGTACATGTCGATTCAAAAATATGCAAGACATCGGAAGCGTGGGACCATTTCATGACATTGGCTCGTCAAAGGGTGGATTGGGAACACCCCAACGATTACGCGCCGAAATTAACTTTCACGAATTAGAAAAAAAAGGGCATTAGAGAAAAACTACGACTTTTATAGCATAGCGGCTCAAAGTTCGGAATGGCTGGCCAATATGACAATTGGGACATTTTTTCTGAGCGGTTAATCTGTTGTTCACAGATTTGAATATTTAAATATTTATTTATTTGAATACTTGAACGACGCACGTGACGACTTAGCTTCGATTTCCGTTACGCCAAGCGGCTATTAGCCGCTGGCTGAAGCTATTGCTGATAAGCATAAGATAAGCAATGCACCTTATCGTTCAAATCAACGCGACATCTTCAAAAGTGCTTCGAATGGGGATGCGCATTCAAAATTGATTGGAAATATGAAGGGCTTTGGAAGAGACGGAAAAAACAGGTTCGCTCATGATTAGATCTTCAATTCGAGAGAACGTCTGGACGACAGCGCCACGGCAATAGCAGCAGCGCTAAGTGAGAAAATACCCGTCAACATTTGAGCGGCACTATATAAACGAGATTGCAATAAACAACGCCGATTTATGCCCGCAGTTACTCTGTCGCTTCTGGCAGAACTTCTGAGACATTAATTTGCAAAAAAGCTATACGCTCTTCCCGAACGATCTTTGACGGCGGCCCCCGCGGTGGCACGTGCTTCCAAGGCTCAATTTTAAAATTTCATCTTCTGCCTACTGAAGTTATTTAAGCTCTTCCGAAAAGTTAGCTTTGCGCACAGACCGGATTTGTTAGAGTTTTCGGGATTAGCATACATACTGGTCGAGTTTGACTAAGGCGTGACAGCGACGGCAGGCGGAGAATATAAAATCGAAATTGGCCTTTTTCTGCTGCTTGCTAAGAATTGTGACACTTTGCGCATGTCTTAGCAATGGACCGACTCGAAGCTCGTCTGGAATCCAACCAAATACGGAGGCATCAAAAAATTGCACATTCCGGCAGACTTCATTTGGACGCCCGACATTCTTTTGTACAATTGGTAACGCGTACACCTCATTGGACGTTCAAAGAGAATCTTTTGCCTTTTAAAGCGCTGACGGTCATCCTCAAATTTCCATAAATACCGACGCCTTAGTGTACTACGACGGTAAAGTAATGTGGAAGCCGCCAGGCATCTACAAGTCATTCTGTCAAGTCAGACAGTCTCTAAACTTAAGCAATGGATGGATCGATGGATGTTTTAGATAGATATACAATATTTTCCGTACGACTTGCAAAAGTGTCACATGAAATTTGGTGGTTGGACGTACAATGGTTTCTATTTGGACATGCGCCAAATAGCGACCGACGGACGGACGCTTGTACACACAAGAGACGAGACGGGCAATAAGGTTTGGCGTCTGCAGCAAGGAATGGACTTGTCCTACTTTTACGAGTAAGCTCAATGAACCGACATTTATCATGGCATTGTGATTTCTAGAAGCTCAGAATGGGATTTGCTCGAGTTGAGCAGCGATAGACACGAGGTATTGTATCCCGGTTGCTGTGGTCAAGATTATTACATCGACATAACATTTTACATAACGTTGAGACGCAAGGCGCTTTTCTACACGGTCAACTTGGTTGTGCCATGCACGCTGATTGCCATTTGGACTACGTTCGTTTTTTACTTACCCGCCTGCTGTCGAGAGAAGATTACATTCTCTATTTCAATCCTGGTCGCCTTGACTGTCTTCTTCCTATTTTTCATCGACATTATTCCGCCAACAAGTCTTGTGATTCCATTCATGGCCAAATACCTTCTCTTCACGCTAACATTGGTAACAGTGTCCATCACTGTCACCGTCGTAACGTTGGATATAAACCATCGAGACGGCGCGACTCATAAGATGCCCAGATGGATGCGTTGGCTTTTCCTCAGCAAACTGCCGCGTCTATTGCGCATGAAATTGCCGCACAGGTTCGCCAATACGGAATCGTGGGAACGATACAGGAAAGCTCATATGCAAATGAGACGATGCACCAATTGGTTCGACCAACCAAGCAGTCCTGTTCAGCCGTCGGCCGTTGTTCTTTACAAAACGCCTTCTTCTGATGACGATTCAACGTCGTCCTTGTCGGACAGATCGCTTTGCTCTGAAGGCGGACCAAACTCAGTTACCATAACAACCATGGAGTCGTCAAGCCAATGTCTCATGACGCAGCAGTTTCTGAGACGAATGATCAAGAATGTTCACTTCATTGCCACCCATATAGCCATGTTGGAATACGACGAAATGGTAATCGTTTCGTGTTGTTTACATTAATATAAAGCCTCGTACTTAGTGACGCCTCGAGAAAGTATTCAAATGCAATAGATAGTTAAGGAGAGGACAGGTTAGGGCAAAGTTAAAATGAAAAGACATTATTAGCATACGTTTGATGGAGTTGCGCCTTGGTAAATAGTTTTGTATAGTCGTGAATATACTTTACTTACCATTGTCGATTGCAGCGTTGCTTTTCAGCTTTCCGACGAATGGAGCTATGTGGCGTCAGTGATCGATCGGCTGTTCTTGATCATATTTTCCATGGTCAACATTTTTGGTACAATAACATTTGTGGTACAATCGTCGTTCTTCCACGATGGTCGAATGCCACTTCCGGTACCGCCCAAAACTCACCCATTGGTTGGAGATACCGTCAGTCACTTGTATTGACTTTGTTTTGAACATTCGTTCACCAAAGCGATAATAAATGGATTCAGTGATCGACTATGAAGTACACACAGGAAAAGCTATGGGAAAGGCGCGGCTTCGTCAATGAGTTTTCGTTAGCGAATGTCAGCGATGTGGAAAAGCGTCAAAACGGATGCACTGATCGACCTGAAGGAAATGTGTAATGAACAGCTAAGTGCTCAAAATTATTTATTAAACTATTAAGTCTATAAAAAGATTTTCCTTAATCAAAAACAGTCGCGTCAAAAAATGCTAAACGTCAAATTGTGTCACTGTCCCCGCGTCAAAAGAAACGAAGGAAAGCAGCGCATTTGAGAACTTGCGGATTTCAAATTAGCATTACGAAAGCTTTTTAAATCTGCCACTTATAAAGCGACTGCTTTTAATTTAAATTCACGTGAACTCTACTTTGCGTTTGAGTTTTCGTGAGACATCAAAACGCTTTTTAAATACACAAAACACATTTTAGGTTGAAGATGTAATCATTGATAAACGCAGTTTAAGGTCAAGCAGCAGCTCTGATGATTCTGAGGCATGCATTGTGCCTGGTTAGTTTCATGTACTTGCATTTCGCTAGTATTACGGTAGCAGGTTTAATTTAAATAGTGTTATCGAAATTTTGTGGGTGAACATAACGTTTTTACGCGCTCAACTTGACCTACGATGTCTCTCCTTGAAGGAAGGGTTAGAAAAAACGCACGGTGAACAAAAATAAGTGTAAAGAGGGAGGAAGGATCCGTGCTGACATTTTTAAATTCAAAATTGCTAAAGTTGCTTAAAGATGCTAAACCGTCCGCGCTTTCATAAGAATTTAAGATGAACACAGTATTGCAATGGACCTCGTCGAGGCAGTTAGCATTGCAGGCATTTCACAGGTTAATTTAGGCACTACGCTTGAACCTACTTGACCAGGCGCGAAAACAGGAAAAACAACAACAGCTGCAGAGCAATCACTCATTCTTTCCCAATTATGCTAAACCTTTGTGCATAGGATGAGTCGGTAAACTCTAAAGAAGCCCAGTGCGAACCTATTCAACAATACAAAGCTCTTTTCATTAGATATGCGGTAAAACCTCTTTTCACGCTGCCCTTTGTTTATGATCACAATAGATAAGCTGAAAAAATAAAAAAAGCCACAAACAGTCTACTGCGTAACAAATAGGGCATTAAGTTAACAATCGCTGTCAAGGATGTGTACGCAACAACATATTTGACCTCTATCAGTTTTACGGCGTCGTAAAAGCAGCGCAACAATATAACAAAAAGGCAATCGTTTAAAAGTTGGTAAAAGACTTTCAAATGGCTTGCAAATTACGCAATAGACTAAATCTTTACCGCCGCAAAGAGAAAGAAATTACATACGCCTCAAAGCATGGAAGGCTAAAGCTAACCGCAAAATAACGTGCCATCTAACACTGACTTACCCGGCTAAGTGTTTCACTGCAGCTCGATTAAAAGTTGACATTTTTGCCACTCCTCTTTCGACTACCGCCGGTATGTGACAAAACGATTAACAGGTTCTTTTATTACTGTAGGTTTGAATTTTGAATCCGAGTGCATTAAGTTCAATTTTTCAAATTATGGACTATATTCGCGGTACGACAATGCGCAATTCAATTACACTGACCTAATAGAGACGTTGTTACGCCTACTAGCAATGCAATAAACGCTGCAAGAGAAAGCCAGTATGATTCGACGAGGTAATCTGTTTTTTGTTGATTTACTTTGTTGAAACTCTTGTTTAAGAAAAGCAGAGGCAAATGGCGACCAGAATCTATTGATTTTTCCATTGGCAAAGGTTAAGCAACGATGTCCGCCATTGCAGCCTACGGTAGAATGATGTCCATAATGTACTGGTTGAGAGGAGCTGAATATTAACGAAATGCAGCCGTATCGGAAAGGCCTTTCTTTTGGAAGCTTTTCTTGAGTTCAGTTTGTAAAATAAGAGCTTACTATGCCTGAAATTTAGAAATAAGGGTCTCCCTTAACTTACTGTGCGGTTTCCGCGGGTGAATAGTCATTTGAGACTGACCGTCAGTCCCATTAATGCACTTCGTTCTTTCTCATTGATTTTGTACCCTTTCAAAGCTGCAAGTCGCAATTATCTCACTTCGAGTACATTAAGACTGACTTATCTGCCATACTGTAATTTACAAATTCATCAGCGACCGTAATGTTGAATGAACGCTACGTTGAATTTTACAGTATAGTGATACGCTGTACTAGAATTTTACGTTACCACGCTACAGAAAATTCACAACTGCATGAACACAAGTTCCTATCCTATCCGCCAGCTTAAGCAATACAAGACTCTGCAACCAATTGGAGATAAGCTCTAACAACACAACATGCTCATACTTCAAAATGCGTAACATTTGCATGAGGCTGAATCTTGTTTATACTAAGTCTTTTAAACTAGTCTGTTAAGAAAGTATTAAATGAAAGCTAAGCTAAACAGCGTACTTACGAATTGGCATATAAGCTCATTAATAGTAAAGTTCGGTTCTTACGCTGTGACCAGGACGTGCTGTACTTCACGATCTTTCAATGGAAGTCGCATCGAACAAAGTCATTCTGTGACGGCTGGCAAGTAGCTAATTCAAGAATGCAACTCAACGGCACTCCGACCGAGAATAGAACTAAATATGGCGCTGCAGAACGTCAAGGCTTTCAGTGCTTTACAGGGAGGATCACAACCGCAAATGCAACGGTCGATATCCAGAAACAATGGCCTTTCGGATAACAGGGATCAGTTCAAAGCGAGGGATCTTCATTAGCAAGACGAACAACTCCTACTCCACCACCAAGTCTTCGATAGTTCATACTGCCGGCATGCCGCCATTGATTGCTTTCATTATCGTACACTTCGACTGTTTTCAAGTAGAATGTTCCATCGAAACCACCAACAGCGTAAAGCTGCCCATTCACGACGGCCAGACCAATCTTCGAACAATGGAATTGGTTATTAATAAGTGTGCTTGCCGAAAACTATTAGAATACCCCGGAGCGTCTATTGTTCATTGCTACCATGGGTGTCCATCGATTGTTTTGAGGATTGTATCGCTCCGCGGAGGATAGTTCCGTTGCATCGTCTCGACCGCCAACCGCGCATAAGTACCCGTTGTAAACAGCGCAACCGAGATGCTTCCTTCGCGTACCCATTGGAGCAACTTGGTGCCACTTGTTTAGACGAGCGTCGTAGCGCTCAACTGCAACATACATTGCCATGCAAAAAAAGTTCTAATCATCCAAATACCGGTCTTCAAAGGAGCACCTCCATCGGAACCACCAACAGCGTAAAGGCAACCACCCAAAACAGCTACAGCTACTCCAAGGCGTCGGGATATCATTGGCGCTACTTTTGTCCACCGATTCGTATGTGGATCGTACCTGAATATTCAAGAAAGCATACTGTATAAAGTGGGCTACGCGTGCTTTACCTTTCGACGATATTAAGGCAGGAAACCCCGTCCTGTCCGCCAACTGCGTACAGATATCCATCCAACACGGCGACGCCTATGCTTGTTCGGCACGTACTCGTTGGGGCAACATCGCTGCTCCACTGATTCGTGTGCGGGTCGTACCTGAGGGAAGTTGTTGACAAATCATTACGACCAATCACTTCTCATCCGACGTAGACGGACCTTTCTATTGAATTTAAATAGGCTTGTCCGTCATGTCCACCTACGGCGTAGAGCAAATCGTTGAGCACAGCGACTCCTACACCGCATCGTCGTTTGGACATTGGTGCAACGCATTTCCATTCGTTGGTGCGCGGATCCAACCTTTCCATGCTTGCTATTGCGTCTCCGCTGCACCATCCGCCAACTGCGCAAAAAAATATTCTCGCTTAACGGCAAATCGAATGGAACGCTTGTTGATTGATTTGATTGAAAAACATTTTGAACTAATCACTTTTCTACAACTTTCCATTATGTACTAACTGATATTCACGTAGATTTTATAGTCTGCATAAAATTTAAAAACAAACAGAGGAAAGGACAAATTTCAAATGATCGCGTTCGCAGTGCTATCGAATCTGCAGAAAAGAGAAAGCAAAGTGATGCTCAGGTACGCATACAAAAGATTTTTGAAAATTCAAATTCAAACTTAAGTGAAATTCAGGTTTTACCGGTTACAGTACGCCTGAGGTACAGTTTAAATTTTCGCCAGTTTTACGGAAGTTCAAAGCCATCCTTACAAGTACAACTGCAAATTTGGCTAGTCGAAACCACCGTTAATGAAGTAGCTAAAATCGAGTGGCGTTGCAAATCATCTGCTTTGTTTGGGCTTAAAATTGATTGACGCAAAGCAGTTACAATCAAGTAAGTACGCTACCGAAGTAACTAAATAGCCGAGATTGTGTTAAAGACCAAACAGTCGCATAGCCAAAGGAAGAAGTATGCTATCGCGTAAGTAACTATTTTTCGTTGTGTTGCTTAAGTTGCGAAAGCTCGGCCCAAAGATGAGATACGACCACGCGCGAGCTTAGGCAATAAAAGTATAACAGAAAATGGGCTGCACGCTTTGAGATTTTCGATAACTTTTTGGAAAAAATTTAAAAAATTTACTTTGTATATCAACTTACCTGCATACATTACTTCACCGTACCGTATTGGTTTTCTATGCCTTGTCCTTGGCCCTTGAAGTAATGGTCTTTCCTGAGGCAACAGTAGGTAATTTTTCGCCTCGTCAACGAGCTCGCGGGCAGCTTCGTCTGATTTTATTAACAAATCCGTACCGGCGGTTCCAACCAGGAACTTTGCACTACAAAGTGGCAGACGTACGTACTTTAATACCTTCAAAAAAGGAATGGCTTAGCTTTGAGTAATTTCAAAAAATTCTTTTTTTAAAAAGTTACTTCGGGCAAATCCTTTCGCCTTTCGAAAATCTTGTGACGTACCCAAGCCATACACGCTTTGAATACTTGCTCTTCGGAGCGAACATTCAACTCGTCGCTTGAAATGATTTCGCATAGCTGCTCCACCGGAAGAAGCATAAACTCTTCCGTTTCCATTACCTTAAAATGGAAGCATATAAAGACTTTTACAAGCTTATGGAAGAGCATTAAGACCTCCTGGAAATTGTGCTGCGTAAAGCGGTTGGCAATGCGCAAAAGATCGCGACACGAATGCGTATCGGCAAAAGCGCGAATTCCAAGGCAATTAGTGGGATCCAATTGCTTTTTCAAAAAGTCGCAGCACACATCCTGAATTTCCTGCATTTGCATCAAGCATGCCGCCGGCAGCAGCTGTTGCACATTCGACTCTTCAATAACAATTGAGGATGTATAGCAAAAGTCGATCAACATTTCAAGCGCGTTTTCGTCCACATCCTTAATAGTCACTTCCGTCTGACGACTTTCGGCCATCTCTGTGGTGAACATTGCTCGAAAATACGGACTGCATGCGCCAAGCACCACTCGATGGGCGTATATACGCTTTGTACCAACCAAAATGACCACGTCGCAAAGCTCACGCTGTTTTCGCATGTTGTACATGTTTTCAAGGACGGACAGTGGGTGCTTTTCCGAGAAAAAGCGCATTCTATTTAAGGAGTATTTACCCAAGCTGGCAGAACTGGAACTTTGAGGCGACTGGACGACAGCAATGTCGCTTCTTTCCGGTTGGCATCTGTTACCTACAGAATCCGCCATCCTATGCCAACTTGACCAACTGAACTAAGAGCAAAAGAGTGCAGCTGTCCGATATTCCTGTAATAATAACTTCACATATTAACAATAACTACTAAACAAACAAAATCAAAAATACCAAAGCGCGTGACGAGGAATAAACTACCAAACGCGACTACTGCACTGATCAGCAAAGCAGCTTAACTTCTACTTAAGCCAATTCGCTCGGGGAATTGGTAAAGTGCGGAACAACTAGAATTACCAGACAGCCGCGGTTAACTAGGCAATGTTGGCCTACTTTACTTTTAAGGTCGCAGTAAAGCAGCTCCTAATGGGGCGCAAAAAAGTACGCGTCGAATCCTAGTTCACTTGCACTTGGTAAGCAAAAATGGACAGCTACGACAAGCAAAATTAAACGTGGATTGTTTGGCCCGCAAGAGCTATCGTACTTCGATGCTCAGGTTTATAAAGATAGGATAGGCTATTTTCAAACCGGTCAGGGCTTTTCTTTCGAAATGAAGTTCCCGCGCATTGAGAAGTGTTCCCAAACTTCCGCTGCGTTAGGTTTAATGGGCAGTTTCCGCCCGAAAAGGCATTCTGAAAACACCGTTAGCAGACAAGAAGTACGCGCAGGTTTCATTGGGGTACTGTCAATAAATGCAGCGAATCTCAAGAGTAAATTGGCGTCCCAGAATTGTTGGCCGTCTGCCAAAGAAGATCCCGTACATTTTTCGTGAAACAATTCTTTCAAGCGAGTCTGCTTCCGTTACCAACCGGCTTTAGAGAAGATTAAGTGTACGTACCTTCTATCGTTTTTTTGAAAACGTGTTTACTAGCTGTTATTCCAACATATTTGCATATGTAGATCTCGCTAGACACCGTGGGAGCTTCTAATGCCTAAGGGTCGTGTAGAAAAATGTCGAAGTTTAATTTCACGCTACGATGAGCCATGTGCTAAAAAGTAGTCTTCCGAATTTAAGCTCTTAATGAATTCATTCAGTAAGAAATGGTGTATACCGAGAAACTAGAACATTGTAGTCGCGTACCAATTCCTCGTAGTTCTCATTCAATAGAATAATGCTAATTGCTTCGTGACGACCCGCCAAGCCTCGTGGGTTTTCCAAAACGTCTCCTATTGATATTCGCCATCGAGAAAGGCAGCAACTCCTTATGTCCAAACTTTCCGGTTCTTGCAGGCTGCTAACTCGGCCAGCCTTTCTTGGGTATCGAAAAAATGCCATAAAAGGCCCATTGGTTGTATTGTCAAAGTCTACCGATTGCACGTTGGCCAGCAAATGCATTTCCTCAAGGTCGACGCGGCTGGCCCGAAACAACGCTTCGGCATACTTGCCGCCGGGCAGCCGGCAGCACACTTCAATTAGTACGCATTCTTCTTTTTCGGGATTGAAAAATAGTTGAATGAAGAAAATTCCAGTGGGGACGGGACTCCACGCAGCGATTACTCGACGGGCAAATGCGTTCACCTGCTCGTAGCGTCTGTGCCAAGTAGGTATTTCCAATTTGCATACTGGCATTCTCTGCGTGACGAAGCTGCCGACGGGATATTCGTTTATAAATGTCCTGGAATGAAAAATCTTGTCTCCTTGGACGAACATATAGACGGTAAATTCTTCGCCCGCAACTTGCTCTTCAATTAAGTATGGTTCCGTTTGGTTCCATTGAGTATGAAGCCACTGGCGCAGTTGATCAGGTGAGGACAATAGTTGGTGTCCCACCGAAGCGCACCCATGCTGCGGCTTGACATACAAAGGTAGCGTTAGATGGGTCAGTATGTCTTCACCATATTGGTCAATGGTTCTCTGGCTCTTCTCCTTTATGGTCAACAGCATTGTAGTAGAGGTTTTGATGCCCGTCTTATTGCAGTGGTGCTTCATTGCTAGTTTATCGACGAATAAGCCAACTCGGTCCTCTTGCAAGCCATTGAAGCCCCATATGGTTCTAAGATGAGCGCACATACGCACCAGTGGTTCCTCCAAGGTGATCAGTTGTTTGCCGCCATGGAATGGTGCCAACTTGCAGGCAGCCTCGACCAGCTTAGCCACGTCGTCGTAGTAGACGTCGCTGAGGTTTCTCCAATTCTTCTTCGCTTTCCCTTTGTCCACTTGAAGCGTGCATGCAAATTTTTCCATTTGCTCTTTGGAAACTTTGGCCAACAGTTTGCTGCTCACTATCAGCACGCAAAAGACGCCTTCTGGGAATCGAAGCAACTTCAGCTGGGAAATAAACGGCTTTCCCAACTTTACGTAGATAAGGAGCTTGTCTGCAGCGCCGGTGGCGCCCTCTGTTGCTTGCCAAGCCTTTTTCAGGATGCCCACTTGGTCATTCATGCCGGCAGCTTGAACAGCGTCTCGTCATTCGTAATGCATATTCAAATTATGGAAGCAAAGCAACGGTCTTCGACCATAGGAGTAAAAGGAATGAATAGAAGAAAGTTGCAATGTTTATTGGGATAAAAAATTTAAAAAATGGCAAGAAGACGGCTGCAACGGTATTGTTAATCGTTCAGAAGCTCGAATGGCTCATACTCGTCCGTACACTTGGCAAGATCCGCTTTCAGTTGTCCATAATTGGTATTGAACAGTAGCAGTTGCAAAGCGACGTACTTGCCGCTCAGTTCGACCGGATCTTCGGTCCTTTGACCTACTTGCAGCCTCCACAAGGCGCGTACACGACTGCTCAACGTCGTGGGTGGCTGTCGGATGTTAGCGATCACACCTCGCCTTGTAGGGTAGCGAATGTAGGCTGTCAATACGCGCTCCGTTGCTTTCGTCATCGCCGGACTATTGTATTGGCCGCTTAAGTGGGCCACTTCCAAGTTGGTCCGTTCAGCCAATAGCACAAGCGTTATCAAGGGCCCACCTGGCAGGCGGATACAATTTTCCAAAAATTGAAAGTGGCCATCCGACGTTTGGAAGTACTCCACCGTAAACATACCGTCCGGAATGGGCGAGTAAGCGGCCACCAAATAGTTTAGATAGGCGCAATGGGCGGCGTATGCTTCGTCTTCTTGGCATAATTCCAATTTCGCCAATGGCTGACGATCCCGAACGAAGACAACAATAGGACGCGTATTGCGATAAATGTGAAACCATTGGAGTTTGCTTTCAAAAATTAGCATATAGGCGGCGTACTGGTCGCCGACTAACATTTGCTCCGCTATGTACGGTTTGCGCACTTGCGCGTGTTCGCTGTGCCACCGATGCATCTCCGTCCGATTGCGTACGATTTGGACATCAAAGGAGCCGCACGAACTCTGCGGCTTTAAAACAAGCGGATACTGTAAGCCAGCGTCTAAAAGAAGTTGTTCAAATTGGGCAACCGTATTTGTCCGTCCAGTTAGCACTGAGCAGAATTTGACGGCATCCACTGTTGGACTATCGGCTGGCCGAAAGTGTGACAAAGTTAGTCTCATTGAGACCTTGTTGGTAAAACGAAGAATGTCGTCCGGTTGAACGCCGGGAATTTTGAATTGCCTTCTCAGCGTGGCGGCAAAGTAAACTAACGGCTCCTCGGACACCACCAACGAGCATTGGCCAGCCGGCACGTGACGAAGTAGGAGTCGTAGTTTTGGGCCCACTTCACCGTAGGATACTTCTGTCAGGTCGCACCAGCATCTCGACTTCTTCTCGTCGCCTAATAAGGGATAGGTTAAAATGAGAAAAAATTGGCCCTTTTGAGCTGTGGTCATTATGGAGTAAACCTTGTCGCTGGTCAATAGAATTGGTATGGTATTGGCGCCGCATGCTTGTCGTAAGCCGGCGAGGTCGGTGGTAAAACCTTTGCGCGCCTTTAGCACTATCAAACATTGGCGACCTTCTTTGACCATTTGCCTTAGTGAAGCGAGCTGAATCGATTGGTCGTCTTTTGTTGGTTCTTCGTCCACACTTGAAGCGTTTACAATATGTGGAGGTGAACAGGTGGATATCTTTGCACCACTGCGGCTTGGCATGTCAGACAGCGCTCGTGGAAAGCAAAAGAACAACTGCACGTACTACAACGCGTATGTGTGTATATAGTTGGCTTTATGATGGCCGGTTCGGATAGCTTTGTGTTGCGTGGGAAAACTGGATCTCTTTGAATCGTATTCACGTGCTGATCAGATGATGTGACGCCGTTAAGAAAGCGCGTCCATTACAAAATATACGTAAGACGCGTTGTTCTAATTAGCATACTGAAATTGGTGATTAGTAAGATTAATGGAAACGCTACTTCGACTCTTACCTTTAGTATTAATGCCACAAGTTTACTGGCGTGTTTACACGCGAAAGGTTTTGTACAGCTTCGTTGGGCCGAGTCGGGGGCACGTGAATAGCCTTATCGTACTCACTTCGACCAATCCTCAATGGGCAACCAGTTTGGCGCGTGCTGATAAAGCTTACTCCTACACATTTTGAATAATACGCGTGCGGATGGTTTGCCGTCAACCGACCGCTGTTGTTTGCTTGATTCCAGTTGAAGAATTTTAAAAAAGCGGAATAATTGCGCACGTAGAGTTCTGGTTATTAATAGATAATGATCAGTTGTCTCCGTCGCTTGTCAATGCTTCTTCTTTTTTGTTTGGTTGTCATTTATTTTTTCAAACAACATAATTTGCATTTTTTTGACTTGTCACTGACAGCCAAAGACTATGACGCGGTGCAGAGGCTGCAAGAGTCGTCCGTATAGTCAATTTTACTAATACAAGGGCGTCACGTTCATACGCAGTTATCTCCATGGAAAAGGCCGTGATGTAGTTGAAAGCTCAAACATGTGAACAGGTCACTGCGATGGTTATCTGTTGGCTTTCCTGTTAGGCTTTCCTTCGTTTGAACTCGGTTGGTCGACAAAGTAACCTACGAGGCATCGTTCGAGTATAGAGTGACAGTTGACCCATATATGGCACTAAAATTGAAGGAGCTAAACGGCCATAAGCCTTTTTTTGGCTACGAAGGTCACCTGCACTGCCGGTTTGCCATCCTTTCCTATAGCGTTAATTAGTGCCTCGCTTCCGCCGGGATGGAAACGCAAATAATGAGTTATGTTGTATACTTTGCCTAAAGGAGGTGGATCAACTAAGACGGGGCAACGCGTGGCTGCAACGCAACAAACCGTCCAATAGAATCCAAAGGTCATCAGGCGTTGAATGGTCTTTAAGCATTTCTGTTGTCACTGATAGCAATTTTCCTCCAGTTCCACTGGGATCTTCTAAATTGCTGACAAATTCCTTCCAGCAATCCATGCAGGATGGATGTTTATAGGTGGCGCGCTTTTCGCAGTAGTGATGACGCTGACTGTCAGTGGTTTAAGTTTAAAGCACGCACGGAATGAGTGTAACAAATTTGCGCCTGCTTAAGCCATCTGATAGTTTTCCATTTTTCCTTATGGTCCTCTGAAAGGCCGCCATGTTAAGGACATAGTGAAGTCTACAGCGTTTCTCCCTGAGCGTAGTTGCGCTTTGCGAAAAACCTAAGCGCCAATATTTTATGGCACTCACAGATGGTGATATTAGACGGATAGAACATTTTTTGTAAAAAATAATTTAAGTGTTTCTTGCCAAACAAGTCTTCATGACGCTTTTGAAAATAACATTTCTGAAAGAAAGCGCTGTACGTAAATTTGTAGCTTAAAACTTATATAGATATTTTTTCAAGGTGATATGTAAAGATCACCTTTACAAGAGCGCGATCTCATTGATTAAAGCAATGGAATTTTAAATTTTCTGAAATCTACAGTATGGTAACAGAATGCAGGTAAACGCATGGGAAATGTTACGTCATTCGGCGGGATGACGTCAAGTGTACCTGCATGTCAGGTTTGATTACGGTCTGACTAGGGGAGTGTGACGACTAGGGTATCGTGTGTGGCGGTTCGCGAGCGGTAGTGTGTTAGTTGGACGCAGTAAACTCTTACTCCAAAGGGCTGCTCTCTGGCTGGCGATTACTGTGGTAGTTTCACAGTCCCCCCTTGAGCGTTGGCGTTTGAACCTGCGCCACATTATACAGTCCACTTTTGAAATTCGGAGCGACAGGAAAATTTGAGTTCCAACGAAAGTAGACTTCTGCTTGAGCAAGAGGAGCCGACGTATAGACGACCGCTTGCCATACTCGGAAATGGTGGGGCGAAAACAGCTTTGTGGTGATTCCTGTTGGTCAAGTAGGAGTCCATTTTACACTTGAGCTATAGGCGGCGTGCGCTCATCGTGACCAACAGGCACGTGAATTTTCCTGCTGTCTCACCTGCATTCCAGGTGCTGTACCGTACATTCCTTCGTGCATTTCGACAATACCCAGATGTGCTATTGCCATTGAGAATTTGCGTACTTCGTTCTTGTTAACTAATTCTCACTTCGTAGAGTGGCTAGTACTTATTATGCGTCTCTTCCAAAATCTGCCCGCAAACAATACAGTAAACCTGACAATAATCAGGTTTGCTCTACTCGTAAACATACAGTAGGATAAACAACATCCATTTTCGATCTTTCGGGCCTAATGTCTGAGAAGTTCACGGTTCCTTTCTGTTAAGCGCATGGCCGTCCTGTTCTGCCTTTACTGGCGAGCGTGCCGGCTATCTTGCTCTGGCCTGGCCTAAGCCTAAGCCAAAATATAAGCCTTATGTTTACGTTTAGGCTTAGGTAAGGGCAGAACAGCACGGCCGGCGAAGTCACAGCATGACGCGAAGACGCATAACCGCAAAATCGTGTTATTTATCCTACTGTATCTTTACGAGTAGAGAGAACCTGATTATTTCCAGGTTGCTGTATTATTTGCGGGCAAGTAGCGGAAGAGACGCCCTATTATTTATTATGTAAATTGTATGGATTAGCAGGCACCGTTGATAAAAACTCAATTAGAAGAGAATGGGCGAACACTTTTAACTCTTGAACTATGTAGTGCCTTCTTATCATTTACCTACTTTAAACTTCCCATCGTAAGACGTAGCTAAGACTAAACAGTCAGTGTACAACGACTTGGGCCCGCAGGCGTCGGCGCTCGGTAAGCGTTCGTTCGTTCTGTTCTAACTGAGCTTTTTTATCAATGGTTGCTTCTAGCCCGTACAATTTAAATAGTAAATGATAAACACAATCCCTGTTGTAGGCCACCTATGGCAGCGTGTTCAAATTGTCATGCGTACTCGCGGTTAATTTGTGCAGGGCGAGTACATTGACAATAAGACCTGCTTGTATTTTTGGAGTACTGTAAGGTGCAATTCAATCATGGCGATCTATCTTTGCCTTTGGTCCTCCTTGCTGCGTGTTAAAATTAATTCAAGCCTTTCGTTTTAACAGAGTGGTTTGGTTGAGAAGCTTTGAAGCGATGGAACCGTTGCGTGTACACGTGAAATGGGGGAAGGAGAAGTTCGATAATGTGCTAGTCCATCTTGATCAAAGTCCGGCGTTGTTCAAGGCGCAGTTGTTTTCACTTACCGGTGTTCAGCCCGAACGGCAGAAGATTGTTTGGCGCGGCAAGGCTTTAGGCAACGATAGCTGGGACGGTTTCTCCATCAAGCCGGGATGTCAATTGCTCCTACTGGGCACGACAGGCGATCTACCAGGTGCGCCTGTAAATAAAACTGTTTTCGTCGAGGATATGACTCCAGCGGAAGTTATAAAGGCAAAAGACTTGTTGTCGGGGATAAAAAATTTAGGTAACAAACTTTGGCTTTGCATTAAAGCTTGTCAAGTAATTTGACCATTTGCAGGTAATACTTGCTATATGAGCGCTACGTTGCAGTGCCTGGCAACTGTGCCTGAATTGATGGAAGGATTTAAGAAATTTCTTCTTTCTCCCAACTTAGACTTGGGCGGAAATCGATTCTTCATGGTGATTCTTGCCGAACAATTCAAAGCTATGCTATGCGGTGAACACGAATTCACCACTCCGGTTGTATTGGTAGAATACTTGTGCAAATCATTCCCTCAATTTGCCACCAAGGATGAGCAGGGACACCACCAACAGCAGGATGCCAACGAGCTTTGGGTTTTGTTGTTACGTTTGTCCAGCGAACTGTTGCCATTCGCCCATAAGGCGGAGGGATCGGAAGAGACAATTGTGTCAGCCTATTTGACCGGCGAATTTTTCATAACAATGCATTCGGCTGAATCGGGCGAAACGGAAACGGATACAGAACAATTTCAGCAATTGAGCTGCTTCCTAACGGGCGAAGTTAAACATCTGATCAATGGACTTAGAGCTAAGATGACGGAAGGGGTGACGAAGCGTTCGGCCACTTTGGAAAGGGACGTCGTCTTTGAACGGAAATACGCAATTAGTCGTCTTCCCAAATATTTGACCGTACAAATGGTTAGATTTTTCTACAAGGAAAAGGATCAAGTGAACGCCAAAATCCTTAAAGACGTCAAGTTTCCCATTGAATTGGACGTTTACGACTTGTGCACCGACGAATTGAAAGCAAAGTTGCAGCCGGCTCGTCAGATGATTGATGACATTGAGGAGAAAAAGAAATCAGCCCAAACGCAAGCCAATAATGAAACCTCTAAAGTAAGTGTTTGACCTTTTAACTACGCTATTAAATACGACTAAGTAGTGACAGAGTTGGCGTACAGTTGTAGTCGAATGTGCTTTGGATATTTAAAAATTAGCAGGTCGTACTTGCAAATCATATTTCTAATTGAATAACTACAGTAATTCAAATTCGAATAATTACAGTAATTAAAATAGGGATGTGATAAGCAAGTACAAAGACCTAATTTGTTAAACAGTCAAAGTACATCCAGCTGCAACTGTACGCCAACTTAACTACGCTGTTAAATGCGAATAATAACAGTTGGCGTATAGTTGTAGTCGAATGTGCTTTGGATAGTTAAAAATTAGCACGTCGTACTTGTTAATCATATTTTTAATTGAATTGCTACAGTAATTCAAATTCGAATAATTACAGTAATTCAAATACGAATATGATAAGCAAGTACAGAGACCTAATTTTTTAAATAGTTAAAGTACATTCAACTGCAACTGTACGCCAACTT
>KN538386.1:1168788-1204322 GCA_000797535.1 Trichuris suis | reverse complement strand
TTTAAAGAATAACAGCTTATGGAAATCTGCGTCTAATAAACCACCACAGTCTTTTCCAGCGCCTTCGAAACACTTGTTAGTACTGCTTGCCTTGGGTTTCGTTTTACGCATAAATGAAACTAACATTTTCTGCTGTGGGCGCGCATAAATGCTGACAAAAAATTAAAAATCTTTTATTGCCGCGTTATTAGTAGCTTGTTTTGCATTTTGTTATTGGTATACTGTAAGCTGAAGAAAATGCAGGTTCCTTCCTGGCAAATATGCCCGCCAGAATGTTCTGCCCTTTACGAAAGCCTACGCTTAAAAATAAGGCTCATATTTTGGCTTGGGCTTACGTATTGCGGTATGACGTTGGAGCTCTTAGCGGACAGACAGCGTTTGCTCTAGGAAAATTGTCCAGCTAAGGACTTCGTCAAATTGCTTAGTCCAACCGCGAACTGGAACAAAATGTAATTTTAGAAATGAAAGAAAAGCTTTGGCTAAGGCGCTTGCCGACGCAGTTTTTGCGTATAGCATCAGTAGGAAATACGTTAAGTGAAAAGCAGTTACTATTTGGCTGTTCTTTTAATACTTAATTACTGTACTTTATGTTATTCGTTAAGTATTGACGAAATAAAATTAATGCCGTCTCGTTGTTCCAACGAGCTATGCCTTTTCGAGACGACCTGTTGAATCTTTGCTATCGTCTGCGCGACGAAAAGTTGCTGGTGACCTCCGAGCTCGAGCAAATCTTGCTGCTAAATAACGATGTCGAGGAGGGAACGGTGGGACTCGTTAAGGTATGTTTTTGTCCGCTTTGGCACGTTGTCTTAAAATCGTAGTTGCCGTTTTGTTGTCAGGCGTGCTGGATTCAAAGTCATCAGCACGAAACGTTATCGCGCCTTGTCCAGTTGCACGTAGATGGTAGTTTGCAA
This sequence comes from Trichuris suis, assembly GCA_000797535.1. NCBI lineage: Eukaryota > Metazoa > Nematoda > Enoplea > Trichinellida > Trichuridae > Trichuris > Trichuris suis. The sequence goes on along the minus strand of KN538386.1, from coordinate 1,203,408 downwards.
AACTGTTGTGCGCAGTTGTCCTATTACGAAAATGCGACTTTTCGCGACGCCATATCGGTTTTACCAAGTCATACGGCCACGTTGACCGAATTGCTGCGTCTTTTGCTTAACAATAGTCGACTGGTGGCGAATATTCTTCATTTGGTGGACGCGTTGGAGCCACCGTCCAGTAGCGACGAGGCGTGTCGTATATTCTTTTCTGGTGCTTTTGGTTGTTGCCAATTTCTTGGAGATGAAAAGTGCCTAGTCGAAGCCCTTTCATGCCTTATGCGTTTGCAGCTAGTGTCCAATAGCCAATTGGATCTACGTCGTACATTGCGAAAGGGTCGCGGCAGTTTCTGTAAGCTCTACCGTTTGCTGATTGAAAGTTTGTTCTCGGTCAAGTTGTTTTTAACTTCCGCCTTGCACGCACCGGTTTTACGTTTGATCAGCGAGAATGAGCTCTTCTTGGATCTCGATCCCGACAGGGCCGCTATGCGACTGTCGGCTTCGGAAAAATTGGCTTACTATGGCGCCGAGGGTACGTATTCACTTGCAGTTCATTAATCGACTTTTTTTTATTTGCCGATTGTGTTTCCCTTTTCCTTCTCAAACAGACCGACATGTGCTTGCTTACACAGCATTTGAATTTTGTGTGCTTAACGCGGTTCCTGTTTGCTTAGTATCGTTTTCACTTTCATGAATTCCACAGGGCAAACAAACTCTTGAAAACTCTCTTCCCTGCAGCAGCAGCAGTGGGATTCCATATATATATATATTTGCATATAGACAGATAGATATCTTTTTATTTTCGTCCTAAAAGTCCTTGTGACACATTGCGATGGAAGTTGATTTGTTAATTGGCATTGGGGTTCGCTTTGTTTACAGGAAGCGCTCAATACAAGGAGAATGTGGCCAAATATCGCAAAACAATCATCCAACAGCTGGTGAGCAGTACGCAACAATTCGTCCAGTCGATCAAGGCCAGTTTGCACTGTTTTCCTCCATCTTTGGCTTGGCTGTTGCGCCAATTGCACGGCATGCTTCGCTACGCGGCTAAGCTGCCTCCGTCCGACTGCGACCTCGTATGCACCGAATTGGTGTTCACCTATTTTCTTTGTCCCGCCATTGCGACTCCCGAAGCGTTTGGAATTCTCTCCGATACAACAATAGGCAATGTTGCGCGCTTCAATCTCATTCAAATTGGCCAAATATTGCAAACGTTGGCGGTCAGCCAATGGGATAGCACCGATCCAAAATTGGTCGAATTGTACGGCCAATTCGAGGCTGATCCAGTGTCCAGCATAGTCTATTCAATTCTCTACAATTCGTCCGCTAACCTTACAGGCTTGGAGGATATATATCAATTGGACGGCAAGTTGACTAGACATCTGTCAGCTATGACCATTGAAGAATTGGATAAGTTGGTAAGCACCCTACTGTAGCTATGTTATATTCAAGTTAGACGTAATGTCTTTTGTTTTCAAGTTGAACTTAATTAGACGAGTTTGCGAATCGTCAACATCTCCACCGCCCGAAGTTGAATCGGTCTGGAATGAGATGAAGCAATTGGTGAGCACTCTGCCGACGCGTTTCTGCACAAGTCCTCAGCAGACGTGCAGCGTCGACGGGGAGCCGCCGACCCATTCGCGTAGTCGTTCGTATATTAAGTTGCCAAAGACTATTGGTATGTCGCTGATGAAGAGCCCTTCCGAGTCGGACAGTTCGAATTCGGCCTCAGCCGACGCCCCGACCGTATTGCTTATACCTATAAGCAGTTCACCCGAACCGATTGGTCTTTTGGCTGAGGATAAGGTTTTATTGATGGTTCGTCAGGAGAAGTATCGCCGCGAAGAAAATATGGTCTGCAGCGCGAAAAGGACCCGTTTCCTTTTGAATGCGGACGCTGAGTCGATGGGCGCCAGTAGCGACCATTTTGACGAAGCTGTCAGCGACGAGCAAGCCTCGATGACATCCAGCGTGGAGCAGATGGCCAATGCTGACATGTCCGCTCTAAATGACAACTTTTCCGACGTGGATGTTGTCCCTATTTCGGCCAACGTTAGCGGTCGTGGATCGCCGAGTATATCCGGTCGTGATACGCCCTCTTCGGTTCCGCTCGACCCGAATGGTAAAAAAGTACCAAGTTGGCGTTCCCTTGCAAGCTTATCTCTTTAAGATAACGCCTACGAGTTGAGCAGCCAAAGTACAAGTGGCAATAGTGCCCGTCCCAAAGTGAGCTCCGGTTCGTTGGTCATCCCGGCTATAAAGGAAGCTGCCATGGAAGAACGCTTTGGCAAGTTTGGCATACCACGACCTACAAGAGAGTCTCATCGTACGTCCATTATGCATATTTGTCTCGTGGTAACCCAATTCAAAGTCTAATTGGCGGCAAATCATTTTGCATGTCTTCCCTTCGGTAGCCATAAGCGAGTAGTCAACTTCAAAAGAAGCCGCCTTTTCAATTGTTGGCCATTGTTTTGTGTGCGTAGTTTTTACGCCATGGAACGATGACCTTTGAGACACTATTGACGTAGAGTTGAAAAGAGAGACGAATTGTCTGATTCTTGAATGAGGCATGAATGAGTTGACTATCCGCCAAGAGAATGGTGACGCCCTAATTGCGGAGAGAAGATCCAATTGATGAGTAGGTTTTTGAATGAGGGCACTCTGCGTTTGTCTTTTTTACTTTATGAAGCAGACCAGCTGCGTATCCGTCTCACGTGCAGTGGCTCGGATGGCTTTGATAAGTTCAATATTTAAAAAGTGTTTTACCAATCTGCTTACCATTCATTCTTTACCCTGCATGAATCATAAAATCGTCTTTGTAACTCATTCAGCAGATGTTCATGTCGCGTACAAATTGATTCAGTGTTTTTAATGAATGATTTGACTGCGCGTAGTCACAATAATGGCGTGTAGTTTATAATTGGCTGTTGGACAGGTCATGTCCGCAGTTGTCGTACAAACCTGTTTTTGGCGTTTTGCATAGCTTAGTGATTCAAACCGGTTTAGTTATCGAAGCGGCGATATGTTTTTTTTAGATTGTGATTTTTCTCTGAACGCTTTTCCGCTTGCCTTATAAGGAGATTGTTCCGGGTCGACCCGAAATGCTATTGCCGATTGTTGCAGGCACGGTTGTTTTTGAATTGTTCCTTCTTAGGCGACGAGACGCATTCGATGGTCAGCGACAGTTGGTCAACGGACGTGCTGGCCAGCGATTCGGAAATGGGCGGCGAAACGCCCAGCACGATTGTGATCAATGGAAGTCAATCCGGTCTTCTGCCCGATTTGGTTCCCTGTCAGACGCCCAGTATGCCGCGCTTCGATTTGGTGCCAATGAAGGCGACCACCTCTTCCAAAGTGCCGCCAAGCGATCAATCGTCCCTTTGCGATCGTAGCGACACCTGGTCGGTCGACGCGGGCGCTTCGGACTCGGAAAATGAGCCCGGCATTCGTCAGGACGAACGTTTGCAGGTTGGTTGCTTTTGAAATCGCTTTTTCAGGGTTGTTTTTCTTTTTATGCAAATTAATTCACCCAAAGTAACAACAACACTTGTTAGTGCCGCTTGTTTACTTATTTACGTTGATCGACCGCGCCTTTGCAAGCTTGTTGCGTAACGTCTTTCTTTTTTGTTACGAGATTTTCAGAAATGTTTCCGTGAAGCGTACGAGCTAATGCTCGTTAAGCTCTTTATCTCCTTTACAGCGGAGCTTCCGGGCAATTGCTGCTCCGTCGTTAGAGCCAAATAAACAAAAAATGAAAGGTTTCAATATTGGAACAACCGTTAGTACGCGTTCGTAGTCACTGGACGTATTCAGAAAATAACTACCGTACGCTAATAGTAATTAGGTACCATTTTTTCGAATTCAAATGTCAGCTTCAAGCGTTCTCGTCCAGCTTTTCTTTTAGCTGCTTATTTTTACTGACGCGCGCAAATGCAACGTACGCCTTTTCAAATGGGCTCTTTTGTCAGGTTACCGTTTAGAAAAGGCTAAACGCGCCCTGTTGTTGCATGTTGACGTAGCAGAAGTCTAATCTACTTTCGTAATCTTAGCGACTTTGTTAATTTCCGCGTTTTGACCGTTGTCTCTGTGTTGTTTTTGCCTTTCTGTCCTTCGCGTTGGTAGTATCAATGTTAATTGTAGCCGCCACTTGCAGGCGCTGTTGCTTTTGCGAATTGAGATGAACAGACAAGAAGTATTCAAAACGCTTTCTCCATTTCTCGTGCTCGTGTAGATTTGATAGCGGCGCGCAGCCGGTGTGCTTACGTTTCGAAAACGCGTCAGCTTTGCTGTTTTCGCCGATTTGCCTATAGGTCAAGTTGGGACGGTTTTGAATTATTGTTAGTCGCGCCTAATATTTTTTTTCGATATCCCAAAGATGGACATGTTTTTGTGTTTTTCGGTAGGCTTACCTTTGCTCGTGAAAAATGCGCTTAGGATGTTGTCCTAATCCGCTTGTGATGTTTTTACTTTTTAGGAATTTGAAAACGATGTTTTCCCGTCAGTCAGCGGTTGCCAGGCTCCCTGTTCTTCCATTCAACCGACGTCCGAGGAGGGAGACCAACCGGAAGCGACCGGTGCATGGGAAAGGCGCAAAAAGCCTATGCAACGCCAATCAAGCGGTAGTTCTTTCCATTCCGAAGTTCCCGACGACGGGTCGTTGGTAGGAAATGAAAATCTTGTTGTTGCTGGCTCTTCATGGAAGGACAGAAACCAGGCAACGTCATCATCGTTGTCTCAATTGCCGTCCTCCTCTTTTCGTTCCTACCTTTCTCCTCCATTGTCCTCTGCTACTGCTGCTTCTACTACGCCAGTAGCTACTGAAGCTTCGACGGTCAGTTTCCATATTTTGGACGAGCGCGAGGAGCTTTCCATGATGCTGCAACCTTCGAATTCTCGTCATCGCTCTGCCAACTTTGCCGCCGCAATGGCTCGCAAATTGTCACCACATGTTAGCAGAGTGATTAGCATGAAGGCTCCTTCGTTTTCATTGTCACCCCCGTATGAAAGCCCCCGCGATGGGTTGCTTAAAAGTCTGAAGTTTAGGGCCCTTCGAGGTAGGACTCTTCGCGTCATGTTGAGGCTTTCCAGCAGTTAGGTATTTGCTTTTTAAAGGAAAGGTTCTACCGATGCGTTCAACTGTTAGCCATCAAAGTCCCGCAGTTTCGGCGCCCATTGAGGACGTCGACATGGATACTGGTGATCAAATATTGGAAAAGTATCGCGCTATGAGAGCAGTTGGCAACGGAAGCTATGATCTGATTGCTCCTTCCGGTGAACCGCCGATTGTCAAAATGAGCGAAGCTACGTTGGCCGAGCGGTCGTCGTCCAACGACAATCCAATGCCATACTTTGACGGCACAAACGTAACCCAATGCCAAGCATTCGGGGATGCCAAACGTAAGCTGCGCCTACTGCTCAGCAGCGTTGATGTCGACTCGTTGCCAGTCACTCTGTCGAGATTGAGGTAAGCAAAAGCAAAAGAGATCAACAGCGATATTTATATTGTTGCTTAGTTTGTATTGATTTTTAATATTAGCACTTTGACAAGGGCAGGCGCACGTACATCTTCTTCCTCTCCAACATTGGTGCTGCGTGCTTGGGCGGTTTTGCTTGGCTTGCGTTTCCCGAAAATTCAACTAGACCGGCCGGGCAGCTTTTCTCATCCTCAACGGTTGCTCTGCATTGGCATTTTTCGCCTGACGTATCCGTAGTATTTGACGCGACGCAGTCGGCGGACGCGCAGCATTTTTTTCCCTCCAACGAACGACATAGAGCAAAAACGAGAAGCGCCACGGCTAACCAAGTCATCCTTAATTGCTTGTCCATAGGCTGCTTCCTTAAAATGTTGCTTTCACGAGACAATGCGAAGGGGACACCCACAAGCGAAAGTAGTTTAAACTGTTTTTTAAGCGCGCTTTTAGCCGTAGTTGCCACTTTGAAGTTGCTTTGACTGTTAAGCAAGCCGATAAGATAAGCGTAAATACGTCTTTGACGTCAGTGGTAATTAAGTTTTCGTCCGCAAACCATCTTCTACCGTACGCTAATAGTAATTAAGTACTTTTTGCGCAGTTCAAATATTAGCTTCAAGCGTGCGCGTCCGAAGCGAGAATAAAGCAAAATGGGTCTGCTCAGGCCAGCTTAAATTAAGCTAGAGCTGGCCAAGAAGAAGACGTTAACGTTTAGTCGATTTACTTTTTCTCCGCTAGCTCATTTCGATTTTTCTTTGCCCATTTTGGGTAGCCCTTTGTGTGTGCTGGCAGAATAGTCTCGGCGGTTGTTCCTTAATTGGGCTGCTTCTTGGGTGGCCTTTGAATGACGTTGGGAAAAGAAAGCGCCCAATTTGCTTATGCTTATTACTATCCGATGTACGGCCCGGGCAGTGCCTCCGAAAGTTGGCCCAATTTCGTCGGCTATCTATTGGGGGTGCGAATAAGTTGACGCCCTTTTTCGTCACCGGGTTGAAATAGCGTTGTCTATCCCATTGCGTTCAATAACCTGCTGCCTACAGTTCGACACTGAGTGGCAGGGTTGTAGCAGCCAACTAGCTTTGATCCAACGAAAGTGAACCGCACAGTTTCGGACATCCTCGACTTTGCAGACAGGTGACAATTAGAAGGGACAATGCCAAGCCAGTATGGCGTCTATGATAACGCTTTCGAGTTTAGCTTTGAGCCCACATAGCTTTCTTCGTTGCCATAAATTGACCTTTAGAGTGGCGCTTGTCATACTGTAGGGTTGTTTATGCCTTTAAGCATTTGATTTTAAATTTTGCGCGGGATATGGTTCCTGAAGGAACCGCAGGGGCAGATTTGGGCTTTCCGTTGTTTCATCCTGACAGTGGCCGTGAGGATTTTCCATCCGCTCATTAAATAGCGGAGAGAGAGAGGGAGAGAGCAGTCTCTGACTCATCTAATGACAACAAGCAGCTTAAATATCTTTTGTTCTGCAATGGCACATACATATGCCATTATGTTTGCTGTCCTTTCCGAGTCGCTTAGTCTGCTCAGCTTGACGCGTACGCTGTTTTTTTGACGCAACTTTATTTCTTCTTCAAAGTCCAACGACGCAATGACGCAGTAATTGAAGTTATGTAATGGGGTTGGCATTTCTTCAGTCTTGTTTGGCTTCATCGAAATAGGGTGGAACTGCTTGGAGAGTAAGAAAATTTCGACACTGTTTTGTTGGCATAGCAGCAAAACATACGCCCACGCATTGTTCAGTGGTTACTACAGGTTTACGTGTTCAATTGGTGTTGCCATTGAGAGAAGTAACACTTACGCAAAACGTCAATCGTGCGTCAATGTCTTTACTCCGTGAAGGCATTTGCGCTACGTCGTTCTATCCAAGGATTATATATTTCTCCATAGGACTCATTTGCATATGCGTGTGACCCCTTTTTAGTACCCATCTTGGAACGCTGCGCGCGTCGAAATTTAAATTTAAAACTCTGGCCGCGCTGCTATAGCGCTATGATGAAATATGGTTGCGTTTACTTTCGTTTGATTGCGATCGCTGATCAAACAGAGTAGAAGCAACAGCGTCCGTTCACCGCCTTTGGGTGACGGGCGAACGATTTTATAAAAGTTGCCTTTCGATCAGTCGTTCTTCGCTTTGTGTTCGAGCAATGGCGACGCCTGGGAGGAACGAACACGCGGGCGTTAGAGATAGTTACAGTACGAATAAAGAAAATGCAGGCTCATTTACTTCGCTGCTCTTTTGCGCCGTTTGAATGGTCGTTTCTTCGCCTAGTCTGTCAAAGGAATTGAAAGAAGGCGACGAGTTGCTGCAATTTCTAAGGACAATGCTGGCCGACACGGTGGTTACGGAGGCAAAGTCACTTTCGGTTCAGCTGGAAGATCTAATGCGACTGCTCTCCTTGTTTGACGCAAAGGGGTCAGTACCTAATGGTCGTATGTGGCTTTTGGCGTGTCAAGTCGGTTTTAGCATGCGGAAATTGTTGAAAACAATGCATGACGAGCGTTGTCGTCGTTCTGCCTACGCCGCCTATCTTCAGCAGTCGAAGCTGACATTGTTACAGCAAAGGTCTCTGCTCCAACGCATGCTTGGTCGCGTGCAAAGGTATTGCTGCCCGTTGCAAACCAACGTTGAGGGTTTAGCATGGGCTCACGTTTTCAGGGAGCAAAGATTGGCTGTGCGGTCGGTTCTTGAACTTTGCGTCCACTTATTCTTGGAACAGCGTTGCGACTCCCAGTTGAAAGCCTTTGTACAGCAGTTTCAACAGTTGCAGACGCAGGATGAGAAGACGGACGTGTTGGAGCGCTTCCTAAGGGCAGTATACTGTTCGGCTGAAACGGAACCAATGTTGCAAGGTTTGGCGCTTGTATGATTGAACCCACCCACATATTGCTTTGTTTTAAAATTGTAGGTTGTACGTCCAAACAGATAAGCTACGTACAAGGTTGTATCGAAAGGTTGGTACTTACGCGTATATACTTTTCCGCATTGTATCCCAATGGCGATGGTGACATCATGCGGGATAAGTAAGCATGTAGGATAGGTTTTGGACAATTGACGATTTTTAAATAGGCTATTCCATGAGACGGTGGAAAGGCTCAGTGCTACGATCACTCCTGGGCACAAAAATATAGCCATACCATCGGTTAGTTGTATTTCGCGAGCCTACGGTATCTTTTGTAAATTCGGCCTTGTTTTATTCAGATATACCACGCGGAAAGTCCTTGGCCTTCTGCTCAAGCGGAGTTGGCAATTATTAACGTTCAAAAGGCAGGCGAAAGCGTTCTTGTTGTTTATGTACAGCTCTTGTGTAAAGTGTGAAGTTTTTTAGACTCCCCGCGAGAAGGTGAACTGCGTTCGGCGGTGCTGTGAGACTGTGCTTCAACTGTTGAGTATATCCGGCTCGAATGTGCCCAGCGCGGACGACATTATGCCGGTGCTCGTATTTGTTGTGATCAAGACAAACCCGGAAGCTCTCCTATCTACTATTCAATACGTCAACGGTTTCTACGGGAATCGACTGCGCGGCGAGGATGCCTACTGGTGGGCCCAGTTCTGTTCGGCAGTTGAATTTATAAAGATATTGGCCGACATGGATACGTAATGTCCTTAAGCTTAGAATGCCCTTTGCCGCCCTCATGAACAAACGTATATAGCCGCAAAAATTACGAGGTGAACAATAAAGATCTGTCGAGCCCTTTATGGGCTCTTTGTACAAGATTCTTTTGTTGTGATTTCTCTTGTGGTCGTGCCACAGTTCTATTGATGCATTTTGTTGAGGCCGCAACTATTTGCTTCAATATTGTTATTTCTTCTTTAAGCTTTTCATGATCGATTACCAATATGTTACTATAAGTGGGATGTCCATTTGAGAATGGCCGACGACGGAGAAGAACCCGGTATTCCGCGGGCCTCTTTGAATAAGGTGATTCGTGATACATTGCCGCATGCTCGTCTGAGTGGTGATTTTCGCGACATGTTGCACGAATGCTGCCTGCAGTTCGTCAAGTACGTTGGTACGGAGGCCAACCGTATTTGCGTGGATGAACAGAAGAAAACGATCAACAAAGAGCACCTCTTCCAAGGTGAGTCGGTCACTTTTGCAATTATTCAAATTACCTCTTAAATTATGCATCCTCTTTGCGCGATCACGTCTTTAAAGGTGACACTTTATCCATCGTACCGCCCAAAGCAGGCGCTCCTTATCAGGCAGCGAACCACCATGTCTGAGCTGTTTCCTTTACTGAATGTTTTGTTGACTTCATACTCTGTAGAATGCTTTTAACATTTTTTTTTATCTCTAAATCACGTTCAGCCACTATGCGCTATTAGGCGGTAGAGAGATATGTGCTTTCCGTAAATGTTGCGCGTTTCAGTTCGTACTGCTCTTTCGTAATGCTGAGAATATGGGATTGCCCTTTTCAGTTGCTGCCGCGCAAACCTTTTTAAAGGAATAAGTTTGAATGCCGACCTTCTGGCCGTCTTTGTCAATTTCTGCGAATTATGTTTTCAGGTTTGTCACCATACTGTATATTTGAATTTTAAATCCCGGCATACGATAGCTTTGCGAATTATGTTTTCAGGTTTTGCCAGTTTACTGTATGCTTGAATTTAAATTTTGAATTCTGGTATACGGTAGCTTTGCAGGTACACTTTCTCTGCAAAACAATTGTCGGTCCCTCGCGGTTAACCTTGTCCGCTTGCGTTGCGAGATTCAGTTTTCCGAGCGTTGTTCCATTTGCATTGCCATTTTTATGCCCTCATGGCTAAGCTATGTTTGACTCCAGTTCTGTTTTCAGGTTTGCTCAGCGTACTGTATGTTTGAATTCAATATTTAAATTCTGGTAAACGATAGCTTTGGAAGTATACTTTCTGTGAAAAACAATTGTCGGAGCCTCGCGGGTGACATTGCCCGCTTTGGCTGCGAGATACAGTTTTCCGAACGTTGCTTTTTTTGCGTTGCCATTTTCACGCTCTTTTGGCCAGCTGTTTGACTCAAATTCTGTTTTCAGGCTTTCTCGTATACTGTAGGTTTGAATTTAAAATTTAAGTTACGGTATAGGCCAGCTTTGCGCGCATCCTCTCTTTGAGCAATTGCACTGAACCTTTTTAAAGGAATATGTTTGAATGCCGACTTTCTGGCTGGCTTTGTCAATTTCTGCGAATTACGTTTTCAGGTTCGTCAGCGTACTGTATATTTCCATTTGAATTTTAAATCCCGGTATACAATAGCTTTGCGAATTATGTTTTCAGGTTTGCCAGTTTACTGTATGTTTGAATTTAAATTTTGAATTCTGGTATACGGTAGCTTTGCGGGCTAACTTTCTCTGCAAAGCAATTGTCGGTCCCTCGCGGTTAACCTTGTCCGCTTCCGTTGCGAGATTCAGTTTTCCGAGCGTTCTTCCATTTGCATTACCATTTTTATGCCCTCATGGCTAAGCTATGTTTGACTCCAGTTCTGTTTTCAGGTTTTCTCAGCGTACTGTATGTTTGAATTCAATATTTAAGTTCTGGTAAACGATAGCTTTGCAAGTATACTTTCTGTGCAAAACAATTGTCCGAGCCTCGCGGTTGGCGTTTCTCGCTTGCGCTGCGAGATACAGTTTTCCGAGCGTTGCCTTATTTGCGTTCATGGCTAGCTATGTTTGACTCAAATTCTGTTTTCAGGTTTTCTCATATACTGTAGGTTTGAATTTAAATTACGGTATAGGCCAGCTTTGCGCGCATCCTCTCTTTGAGCAGTTGCACTGTAGCTGATGGCTTATCCCTTTTGCAGCCGTTGCCAATATGGGCTTTGGCTCGGACTACATTGACGCGGGTCGTTCGGTGCTTGACAAATGCAATGAAGAGGCGTCCCGTCGGTTGAAACGGCAAAGTACCCGCTTAGAGAAATGTGGCATTCCCGAAGACGAGTTGTTGAGGACGCAACAAGAGCTTTTCGCAAAGGTACAAATTTATCTTGTTATATTATTCTATTGTTACGTTATTCTTTTTTTCCTTCACTCCAATTGACTGTGTGTAGGCGCGTCTTGAGCAAGCAACCGCCGAACAGTTGCAGGTAACCTGGTTCCAGCAAAGGTTGCAAGAGCACGCAAGACTTCAGCAGCAGCAACAGCAAGCTGAAGGTGCATCCAATGCTTGTTCGACCGCCAATTTCTCTGACGGTGCCCAAATCCATTCTTTAATCAATCTTCGCCACGTTTCTTCAAAAGCTGCCGCCGATTCCGATGAAGACTACGACGCAGAATAGCGACGTGACCGCTATTCGAAGCAGTGTTAAGCACTGCTAAATCCCGGATGAGAAAGAAAACTAATGTTACAATGCTGTCTGTTTCCCCGCGACGTTGTGTATCAAAAAATTTTGTTGTTGTTCCTGTTGTTGTTGCAGAGAGTGAAAAAGAGAGGAGAATCGTACTACATAAAAAACCTGTTGTGAATAAACTGTTTGCAGCAACGATAGACATACGTGCGTCAATAATTTACTTATCGACGCGTCGTCTAACGAAGACAATACCGCAACTTATTACGGAGCGGCTAAATTCAAGCTGTACACAGTGAACATACAATCGCTTTCGCCAATGCCCAAAGTTACCTGCATTGGATGGAAGGTGAGACAACTAAGGTCACCGGTCTTTTGACCGACGAACGACTCGTGATGACGAATGCTTGCTAATGTTTGACCATTGAAGTTGATGACGTTAACTTGACTTCCTCCTATGCCAACGGCTGCCATTGGAAGGCACGGATGAATATCCATAGCAGTTACGTCACCATCGCCAATTTGACATAGAGTCACTGGTTCCTGGAAGAGTCGAGGATCCCAAACGCACAACTGACCACGACTAGTTCCCGCTACAAGTCGACTTCCAGACGGCGCTCCTTCCAAATGGACCTTGCAGACAGGCGCTTCCAAATCTCTCAATGTCATTATTCGACATTCCACACTGGGCAGACGTCGATCAAAAAGTCGTACGGAACCGTCGCTGCATCCGGCCGCCGTCAGATGTTGTCCAATAGTGTCCGAAGACAGACAAGAGAGGTAAACATCAGAGGCAGCGCCAACTGGCAATTCGGCTACTTTCCTTTCTTGGTGGGCATCCCAGACGAGAAGATGCCTAAAGAGCAAAATTGGACAAGCATCCAACAGGGAGCTACTAAGCTTGCCTGAAATCGCCTCCGACGTACAGCAAACCGGGATCTTGCTCCCAAAAGTAATTGGTCACCGGATGTTGCAAGAATCGGCATGTCGGTTCGGCGGCAATCCAAGCGGCCAATAAATTTGGCTTCTCAAGCATATCGATTGGATCCAACATATCTTCGTCAATGATCAATTGAGAATCCCAAACGCGTACTACGCCGTGATCGGTGCCCGTAAGCACAAAGCAATGAGTAAACGGATTGACCAAACTAAGGTAGGCCAATTGATCAATTGTACTGTCGTCCATTGACGAATCGTTGTCAAATTTTGTCAACAATGCACCAGTATCCCAATTCCACACGCTGACCGTATAGCTGCATCCTGCGCATACCATTGGATCGGCGGGAAAGAATTGAAGACTACGAGGTATGTTGTCGTTTCGGCACGTAAAAAAGTTGTTGTACGGTTGATCCTTATTGGCAAGCGCATTCCACTGTTCATGGCAATGATCAATTGTAGCCCTGAGTGTGTCCATCCTTAAACTCGACAGAGTTTGTTCGGTACGCGGCAAAGTAGTGCTGCCATTTTCGTCCGACAACAGCAAGTCTATAACTGGAAGTTTGAAACTTTGAACACACGACGACAGAAAGCCAGTTTCAAGAAGCGGTTTCGACTTTCCATCTCGACTTTCCCTCATTTGTCCGTCGTCTATTGGACAGCCGCTGCTTGGAGACGCGGAACTCTTGTGAGCATTCGGAAAACTTGGCTGACCACTGTCCGGCCTATCGATGCCGTAAGCGCTTACGTTAGGTTCAGGTCCTTCGCCAAATACGGGCCGTCTCAGACTGGTGTAAATTGCGGAATATATGCTTAGCATTGGTGACGCGTCGCTGACAGCTTTGTAAGTTGATTGTTCGTCTAATAGATAATAATAATAATAGACGTACTTTCAGGTTTAGTTGTCCTGTAAACTTACTGGGACTACTGGCACAGTCAACTGTGGTCACTCCCACACCAATTGAGAACTTTGGTCGATTTACTGGGCTTCCACGATGCTCTCCTACCGGTGAAGAGGACTTTGTAACAGGAAATGAACCCACAACTGTGACACGTCGGCCGTGTGAACCGGGCGTAGTTGGTAGGACGGAAGAAACGCAAATTCGCTTTAGATCAGCAACTCGATCATTCACGTAGCCGATTAGCCGATTGGCCATCTGACAAACCGTTGAGTCTGGATCAGACGTGAACCTGAGCACCGCTCTCCATACGGTAACGTAAACGTTGCTGACCTGCGACAACCTGACAGTACCATCTCGGCTACGTTGCTTGCGGTCATGATGCGGTGTAGGAACAGTGTCCGATTTGGATAACGTCCAATCAGACTGTCCCTGCTTTACCAAACCGAAAAGGCGAGCCATCGAAGCTCTTGTGTTCGTACGAAGCGAAAATGCTACAAGGAAAAACACTAATGAGGATGATACAGCTAAGGGTCGTCGAAGATATGCAAATAACTGGTAACGGACGACGTTTATATCAAACCGCGACACTATTCATGGTTACCAAAGCTATCAGATGACAGTTTTGGTGAGTGTTAGTACTGCGCAGTCCCTTAATACGTTAACACTTAAGTATACAGTATCGAAAACAGAATGTCTCTGCAGGACATATATATATATGTCCTGCAGAGACATTCTGTTTTCGATACTGTATACTTATATATATATTTCTTAATCCAGTTCTACTGTCTTATATATATATATATATAAAGACAGTAGAACTGGATTAAGAATGATGTTGTACTGTTAATAGGAACATAAGCTTAGGAAAAGGGAAGTTCTTAAAACATTACCGCTATTGGCTTCTGTCGAAGTATCGGTTGCTTCCGGCGATGGTGTTTCCGGTGTTTTGACGACAAAAGATGAAGAACTGACATTGCAAGCAATGGCAAACGACGATTCCCGCCTTAATTGATCGACGGCAGCCGCTAGTTCGCCCAAATTTGCAAAAGAGTCGCATTTTTGCTGGTGACCATCGGACAGCGGTGTCCAATCGCCCGTTTGACGGCGTTCTTCGGCCAATTCAAAAACAATGGTGACAAATTGATTTTCAAACTTTAAAATGAACCAATGGAATGCAACCAAAGCTTCGCGACGCACCAACGCGGAACCGTCGTTGCACAGAGTTGACACCATCGTCATGGCAATTGTATGCAACAGATGAGTGTTCTGTTCGTCCGAGCTACCGTGGTCGTTGCGCATAAAGCAGCCAAGCGCATAAGCAGCACTGGCGCGCACAATACTAACCGGATCGGATAATAGTTCAAATATTTTTTCATGAAGCGTACAGCGAACGGCCAACCATTTGGCCTCTTCGAATCCCGACCAAAGACAGCTGAGCCCAAGGACAAGCCATTGACGAAGCAAAGCGTTGCTGCAATCGTTCAACAATTCCGAACATACGGTCATGTATCGGACTTGAAGTAAGGCTCGTTGACCTTCGGGGTATTCTTGGACCAAAGCGGCCAACACAAAAGCTGGAACCACTTTTTGACGCAAACTGACGCTCGCGTCTTCCATGTAGCGAAGAAAGTACAAGTGCGCATTGTCTTTGACCAATTCAAATTGACAACTGTTGTCAACGGCCAATACTTTGGCCCAAATGAACGTTAGCACCGGTCGCAGTTCCTTTGCGACGCTTTGTAGCAACCGTAGAACGTATGGGAATATACCAACGGCCAATGACAGATTGACCGCCCACGGTCCGAGATCGAGAAAACGACCGAGCAATTCCAGTGCTCGTACCCGATGTACTTGACTGAGCAGCACTTGCAATAGGATTGGCAACTGCTGAGGCGGTGAGCGATTATGGAACCCGTAGCAAAGCCATACTTCAAAAGCTGTCAGCTGATTTGAAAAGAAATCGCTGTGCACATAGTCGATTGTGTTGCATGGCGTTGTTATAACATTCTGATAAGCACCGCGCGCACCTTCGCCACCGGTTGAATAGTCGCTTGATGGCAACAAGTCCTTTTCAAAATCTTTCGCCTCCGTTTGACCAGCGTGCATTGACGTCAACTGATTAAGGCACACGTCCAAAGTGTGATCCCACGCTTCCCACATGACGTGATCGTGCGTGGGCGGCAACGGAGGACTCGATATGGGTGTGCACTTGTAACTGCGCATTATACGATCGGCCAGCAAAAAGTTTCTAAACAAACTGGCCACCAGCAAGTCTTGCCTGAACAATCGTTGAAACAAATCTTGAGGCAACGAGTTCCACGCAATCGTATCCGTCACCGCTGTGAATATCCAATTCAGTTCGCCCAATGGAGTTCGACGATCGTTCAACTGTCCCGGTATGTTGTCAACAATGCTTAATGGCAGTTTTCCGGTCAAGCGATTGTTCAAAATGTACCAAAGCACAGCGGTGCGTATAGGCGTTGTCAGACAGCACGTAAACAAGTCGGCAGGAAGGTCGGGATGCGTAGGCAGCTCTTGATCGGCAGCGCACGCTGCTAATTGTATACAACTACGGAATTTTGGTTTCCCTTCATCCTGTTCGTCGTCATTTTCATTATCCACCGATTGGTCAACTAATGATGACGTGTCGCATGAGCGTTCATCGGTCGTCTCTTCAGTTGGACGAGGAGACGAACCGCCATGGCCGTAAGGAATGCTTACTTTCCTTATATTGTGCGCTTTACCTCGAGCGGTACCACCTTTGAACGATGGCGTATACGCTGAGCGATCCGAGTTGTAGTACCCGTAACTGTCGGCATGCTGACGCCATTGTTTGGACGCTGCTAACAAATAAGGAGCAATGAAGCAAAACAAAACAGCATGAAATGCAAAAATATACGAGATTGATCGCCAATTATGCCTTGCAGCTTTTTCAGTTGTCCTTTGGCGGCAAAATACTCCTTCTCGTGTTGTCTGGCGCAGGAGGTGAACCCTTTGACCGCCATACCGGCGCCATTGCAATCCCACACGTAGATGCCGGGTGTGCCCATCCAGGATTGCAGGTCGAAAATGCTCAACGGAATGTACTGAGTGTACATTTTGTTGAACACCCAAATTTCGCCGTTCTTCGTCGGCTTCGGCACACCGTGACCATTGTAGTGGAACAATACGCGCTCGTCTTTGGCATTCTTTCTCAGCGAAATGCACGACTTGCGAATCTCTTCGACCGTGGGATCGCAGCTCAGCTTGTACCTGAAGCAACGTTGGCAAAGTGTACAGGACGCTCTGCTGCCTGTAGTACGCAACTTGAAAGTCCTTTATATTCAAACATTTGAACGTAAAGTCTTGGCCAATCAGAAAATTACAGAACGATCTCTCACATTTTGTGTAGCGTGTAACTTGAAAATCCTTTACATTCAAACATTTGAACGTAAAGTCTTGACCAATCAGAAAATTACAGAACGACCTCTCGAATTTTGTGTAGCGTGTAACTTGAAAATCGTCTACATTCAAATATTTAAACGCCGTCGTCATTGCAAAAGTTCGAAAAGCAAAAGTGCAAACGGTGGTCGGCAAGCGTATAACCGACGTGTAATTGTGCAGCTGACGATGACGTCAGAGCATAAAGAAAATGAAAATATCAACTGAACCGTTATTCCAAAGTTCGAAATAAGAAAAGCTCCAAATGCGAACCGGGCAGCAAGAAATTTAAAGCANAATTCTTATCTTAGCTCCCGCCCTAACTTAAGAGACATTATGCCTCAAAGTATGAACTTTGTTGGATGCATAATACAGTAACCTGCTTATCATTACCGAAAGTGCAATAATTAAAGAACCTGAGAGCACGAAAGCGGCTACCGTAAGAGGGAAAAATCGCTTCGTCGGCCAATTTTGCAATTAAGCAACAATAGCTTAAAAATTGTTCGGAAAAAAGTTTTACCGGGCGCGAGGCTGCCAACGCTCGTATTGTTTTTGCAATGCGAGTCCGATAATTTCGATCGCCTTTTGTTGGGATATATTTTGCGGATCCATCCAACATTCCAGGCGAGCGCACGGGCGCGGCTAAGCGAATAAAGAATAAGAAGTTCGAAAAAGGCGTACTGTAATAATGGTATACCCTGACAACATCTGGAGGATCGACACCAACGTTCAGACAAAGCACCAACGCAACCGATACGGTTTTCATGCGTTCTCGCATGCGCCATACGTCCGGATCGACCTTCGGTTCCTCCTCCCATGCTCGCTTACGTAGTTCAACAAAGGATATGGGCAAAGGTGTTCCGCTATTTAGTTCATTCGACAGGCACATCTTTGTTTCAATGGGCAACTGTCTAGCACCACCACCCGCCAATTCCGACGAATCAAACGCAATGGTTTTTCCGTGCTGAAATAGAACTTCGCGAGTTGTCTTGGAAAGGTAAAGCGGCGCCGAGCAAACGCGTGAAGACGGCACAGGTGCCGACAAGTCTTGAAAAACCGCGCGCGGGTTAACCGAATCGGCACGTAGACATAAGGCGCAATCGGCGCCAAAGGTACGGCCTTTCGCACGACGCAAAGCGATATTGTAAATGATGGAACCATTTCTTCATCAGGCGGTGACGACTGGACCAAACGCGCTCCCTCGGCTACAACGAGTACGAAGTATTCGAAATACGGCATATGACGCAAAACACCACGCCAATGTCAAACGCTATGGACGACAAAGCGTCAACGACACAACGACCAAGCCAGCTTTCCAAGCGGCCAACTTACCCGCCTAAATGTTGCCAAATGGAGTACATTCGTAATACAGTATGACACAATAAAATAATATTTTCAGGTACGCGTCGGCGGTAAAATGCAATTTGTTAAAACGCGCATCTGCCGCAAACATCAGCGACGAAACGTAAGCGAATTCGTTTCCTAATTTTTAATTAAAAAAAATAATTCGCGCAGCAAGCATTGCAAGAGTAAAAGGAAACGGCGACAGTCGTTTCCTAATTTATGCATAGGAGGAGATCCGCTCAGTTCAGCGCTACTGCCATGACGTCCGGTCACCTTTTGTGAGGACGGAAAGCAAAAAAAAGCGGCTTGGTAAGGCATTCAGGTTTCGGTAATACGAAGAAAATGGCGCATCAAATGTTCGGCCGCCAAAACGGGCGTCACCTGACCACGTTTGATTTCGTCGATCATCTGAGGAGCCTAAAAACGTAAGTGCTACGATTTAGAAGCAACGCAGATGTTGAGGAAAAGTTAACCTGTCTAAGAACGCCCGGATGAGAGCGGAAGAGTTTGGCAAGAACGTCATCGACGTGATTCCACATCCAATCTGTCATTTGCTTGTTGCGTTGGTCGACCAATTCACCGCTGGCAGTTACAGCCTCTCTAAAGTCGCTCATCGCCTTCCAAACTTCCGGTATACCCTTTTTGCTAACGGCGGAGGCGAGCAGCACCTAAAACGACCTTCCAAAATCAGGAGGAACGCTTGGTTAGGAACAAAAGCAAAACCGTAGGCTGCCAGGCCCTGAATCGACTTCGCGTGTAGTGCAATGCGGATAAAAACTGGGAACGCGTAGCTATGGCGGCATTTGCCAGGTCGCCGTCAGCTTTCGTCACGACGATAAGATCAGCGTTCTCCATTATTCCACGTTTTAGACCCTGCAGCTCGTCGCCAAGAGCCGGAGACAATAGCAGCACCACCATGTCGGCAATGTCAACCACCGCTGACTCCGACTGTCCAACCCCTGGAAAATTAAACGAGATTACTGTAATTCAAATTGCAACTATCCTGAAAACAGTTTACAAGGATCGCTTTTGTCAGCAAGACTAAAAACGTACCAACGGTTTCAATAAGGACAATGTCGTAACCGGCTCCCTCGCAAAAGACAACGGATTCATGAGTACCGCTGCGAACACCGCCTAAGCTGCCCGACGTAGCCGATGGACGTATGTAGCAGTTATCTTCTCGTGATAGGTTGGTCATTCTGGCAACATCGCCCATTATGGATCCGCCGGTTCTTACAGACGATGGGTCGACAGTGAGCACGGCAACCTTCTTCTTTATTTCTTTGATTAGGTATAAGCCGAAAGCTTCAATGAACGTGGATTTTCCGGCGCCTGGCGAGCCCGTAATGGCAACACGATAAATGAGCGACGATGGTCCCTTCGTTTGAAGGCGCTTGCTAGACTTTTGCAGCAACTTCTGCAAGATGTGCTCTCCCTGTGCCCGTTTGGTTGGGTGTCTTGACTCCACGAGCGTTATAGCTTCAGCCAGAGCCGATCGCTGGCCGCGATCAATCCGATCGGTCAGCTCTTTCACCGTTGGGTCACTTTCGTCGACACGATCATCCCAGTGACGGCGGTAGTACCCGAGCAGATCGTCCTTATTCGGCTCCTCCTGGTCGAGCCCGCAACGATCGCTGAATGCGGGAAGTTGACCAGCTTTTGAAAGTGAATATGCACTGCAGAATATAGTCCTCCTCAGGGCACCGGAGGCACCGCAAAAGGGTGCCACTGCACGCCAGAGGTGTTTGCACAACATTAACTGCAGCAACCAGCAAGACTACGATGCCCAACTATTCGCCTAATTATGAAGAGTAGTAAAGTAAGATTACGGTAGATTTCGATTGCGTAGTTTCCATCCCAAGTGAAAATGTCCACCGTAACGCAGTGAAAATGGAATGTTGCAAAAGCTTACGGCTTAAGGCAACATCTTTCCGTGAAATAAATTACGTGCAATGCTATCCAAGCGTTTGCATGCATTAGCAGCGTTTCTGATAGACTCCAAAAAAATATTCATCAGTAGAAGGGCAGCCGAATTTCTGAGTGCAAAGTTGGTTCCAAATTCTTTAGCTCAACCAACATGAGTTGCAGTGGAAATTGTAAATTAAATTTTTTGCCGAAAAAAGTTCAATTTTCAATTCGTACTAACAGTAGATCTATTGTAGATGTGCAGGTTTTACAACCTACAGTAATGATGTGTAAAATACTCAATTGCGACTCAATGTTTAACTTCGAATTCATCTTAGCGGCTGGCAGAATGGCTCCCTACAAGCATTGCCGTCTTGACGCGTCCGAAGAGCAGTATGGAAACGAATTGGAGACTTTGGTGTCGTTATACGTTCCCACAAATCCAACGGATCATCTGCTGCCTGCCTGGATCGATGATCCAACAATTACAGGTACCAATTTTTCTCACCTTAGCAATAAAGCAAGATAAGATTACTAATGCTTGTCCTAACAATTTTATGCATTGTCATACGTATACTATCAATTATTGCGTTAATATAAGGCGCATAGTTTGCTCGGTAAAAACTTTAGAAAAAGGGGCATTTAGGCTTTCTTGTCGAAAGAGAATTACAATTTATGCGTTCTGTTTATTAGCACCGCATTTCCCTTAAAAGGAATTTTTATTCCAAACATCTCAGGACTTGTAAGCCCTTCTTGTAAGTTACGCTGCCGTAAATAAAGCCAGATCGAAATTGCGCGTGTAGAGCCGAGAGAAACAAGCAACCTTTTACTAGTAGATCGAGTGAGTTACAGAAAACCGCTTCAATACAGTAAGATCTCAACAGCAATGGTCTGCAGGTACCATGCTATGCAGTGGTCCCTACAGTAGGGTTCTCTATTTTGGTCGTAATTTCATTTGCCGCATTATATCTCCAATGTAAAGTGTTAAATCCAAAAGAGCATATGCAAAGCCAATAAGGTCGAGTCGAACAAAAGCACCTTTTCATTGATTCTGCACAGCGATTCTGTTGTCAGTTGTTTCACAGTAGAATCCAAAATTGAGACAGTTACAACTATAATCTTCACCAGAGAAAGTATTCCTGTGTTTGATATCATCGTAGTGGTCCACCTTCGTTTTACAATTGTAACACCAGTGTAACCTTCGTCACAGGTGGGTCCATAGGTCCCTTTTAGGGTGCGACAATATCCTTGACCACATTGGTCTTCATCAACGGAAGTGTCCACCAGTTGTTCACAGAATGCTCCCTTTGCATATGACGGACAGTCACATTTGTAGCCATAAGCCAGATTCACACAACTGCCTTCATTCTCGCATGTTTTCTACGTCGTAACGGCGCTCATACAGTTGCCTTCACTGAGCGTACGCACTGTCAGCGTTGGGCATATCATTCTCCGACAGACGCGCGAACGCCATCCCAGACACCGCCGTCTGTCTCGGCAATGCTGTGCAGACTGACTGTGACTTGCGATGTGGGTCTTAAATTGGATAGTTTAAACAAGTAATTAAGTGTCAAAAGGTACAATTGTAAATCAATTATTGGTGAAAGCAGAAAACGATATTCAGGTACAATTTACGAAATTACAAAAGAAAGAATAGCAACAAACGTGGATAAGGGAACAGATGGAGAGCTAACATATTAGCATAATTAATTAAACATATATACGAGGGAAAAAAGGAAGTTAAGGGAAGAGAGAGTGAGAGATAACATGTTGATAAATGGAAATAAGCAAACTTTATCTTACAGTATCCAGTCCACTTCAGTATAAGTGCTTCGTTAATTTTACGTATGTTTTTGTAATTTTCTAGTAATCTCTTCTGCGAAATACTGCAGACAGTATACTTTAAGCATCTTGTCACTTAGCCGCCCCACCGTCAGAAGAATGCAGGTACCTTCCTGCCAAGCATACGGCCATGCTGTTCTGCGCTTACTGGCGAGCATGCTGGTCATCCTTTTCTGCTTTTGCTTAAGCCTAAGCCAAAATATGAACCTTATGCTTAGGCTTAGGCTTAGGTAAGGCCAGATGTGGATAGCCTGCAAAGTTACAGTATGACACTGGGGCGGCTAGGAGATAAGATCCTACTTTTCGATATTCTTTTTGCAGTCATCCTCTGAACAGCAAACGCGCATAGCCCTAATAAGTCTGTATATTAAATATATTTGTCATCGCAAGCCAGAGAAGGACAATTATTTGCATAGTTTTGGTGGATCGATAAGGTTTCATGACGCCATGTTCTGAAGTCGGGCTGTTTGTGTTTGTTGGAGAAACAAACTTGCTTGGGCATTATCATTGAGGTTATCCAGGCTGCGAGGGTGACCCGTAGCATTGTCTACAGCATGCAAAGTCTTATTATTCTTAAAGTTCAGTATTTTTCGACAGCTGGAAAGAAGCATGAGGCAAACCATATTTGGAGCATTGTTTATTTGCTAAACCTCTCTTTACTAAGTATTTTAAAATTGAGCAGCAATTGATCGAACCATCATAGGGCGAGTATTGCTTTGTCAAGCTGCCCATGAAAGGTGTTACGGTCACTGATGTCTGAACTTTTTATGCAAATCTTTAATTGAGTCTTTCTTGGCCGCGTGGTTAGCTACGCTTGAAAGAAGTGCTTTCAATCAAGAAAATCGAACATGTCAACTGCTGGGCATTCCAACGCGGCAATTAGCGCCAACTATGGCATTGCATCCAACTAGCGAACCCAAATTTGGTGACTTCAAAGGTCATCATGCCAATTAAGCTGCTTGTAGCTTTTTACGAGCGACGTGTCCTTTTTTTATCAGTACGCTAATATTCAAATTTTTTTCCTTACATGAATTTCTTATCAGCTTTTTGCCGTCTGGCAAATTTCCAATAATTTTAAGCACTTTTTTAAAGTTCTCCTTTTCCTGTCCGCTTTCCATACATTGGGATGTTCAGTCGGCCTTTTGCTCCATAAGCGTTTACTGTTGCAGATTGGGATTTGGAAAATGTCAGCTCCTCACCTTTAATGGCTACGTGAGCATAATAACGTGAACATAGCAGACTTATTATCGAACGAACCATTGGACTTGCAGTTGCAACGATTTCACGTCGATTGGGGTTTGTATTCGTTTTTCGACTATCACTACCAGGTTAGTTACGACGGTGATGGACAGAAAGCAAAAAAGATGCTCAGGTTATTATGCTTTTTAGTTGAATAGCTCTAATGCGAAGATCGTCCAAGGAAACTACAGAAGAGGACGTCCATTGTCGAGCAATGCAAACAGCGCAGGAAGGGGCCTTTTTGTACAAGTGAATACATGCAGCATCGGCAGGAAGAAGAGACGGTCTAAGGTAAGATAAGTTTTCTGATGCTCAGGTACCTATGAACCTGAGAATCAACTAACAACCAAAGTTGCTAACTAAAGCTTGCCTACTTTCTAAAGCGGACAAATTCGATGTTTAGCATTTCTCGCTTCTACATATTATTAGGTCGAGTAGTTTCAAAGTGCAAATTCGATTTGTTGCTGTCGCTCCAACCTTTGCCGTCCCCGTTGTTGCATTGGTGATCAATTTTGACAATTGCCAATAATTTGGGCGGTTGCGCATTTCATAATCTCGCTTCCCTGCCCTCGCCGGCTTTCTTTAAGCTTCAAACCTTCGCTTCACCCGTTAGGGAAGAGTTTTTCTTTCTCTTGTATTTTCGCATTCCTGTAGTAATTTAGGCATATGCTAATTAGCTTGCTGGCGCGAAGAGTCGTTGCCTTAAACGGCTAATGGCATTTTGTCTTGCTTGCGTCAATTATTGGGACGGTTAAGTCGTAAAAGAAGTTTGTCCCGTCTAAATTGACTCGTCCCTTTTCGGTTGGTCACAGGAAGCTTCGTGGCGATTGCTAATGGTCTTTTGGGCCCACGTTGTTGACAATTATAGACAACGAGACGTCATTTGAAAAGACTCGGTTGGACGTCGAGCTGCTTTTTCGTTTCCTCCGGTCATTTTGTTGTTTGATCTTTGAACAACTCTGTCCATCGTAATCATGCAAGCATAGCTTGTTTATCAGCGTAACACTCGTCGTTGGTCCATTGTTGTCAGCGCCTTTTTTGAACATGTTATCGTAAGCATTTTATCCTTTTTCTTATGGGCAAAAAGCTTTGAATGATGACTTGACTTTAAAAGGAAGAACGTCAATCTAATCTGCATGCTACGGAGAAGAACTTTCCATTAGTGCATGGTCGCATTCCGCCGTTATGTCTATGCTTTAATACAGTTGGTTTATTGATTGATTTCTCGTGAAAGTCTCTTTGAGAATATTTTATCAAGTGGGATGTGCGTATTTCGCTACAATGGTTTCATTTTAATAATTTTCCACGCTACGGTCGGAAGTCGTCTCATGTCCAAAGAGCTTAAGTCATTGTTCCAATACTCATTCACCTTCCATATAGTTCTTTCGATCCACGCGTTGTCCGTGTTGACTAGACTTGGCTGGTAGTATCTCCTTTTCTGAAAATCCTCCATTGTAGTTTATCCAACTACGCGTCTGCTATTTAGACATATTATATACCAGTGATTTTCTGTCGTACATAAAGTCCAGAATCTCTCTCGCCCTATGACGTCCATTTACGCGGACTAATTCTTGGATAATAGGCTTCAACGCTTTTACGGGCATATCCGAATCTGGGCTGTCAACATAACTCTGAAAATATGCTTTTGCTGATACGTAGTTGAAGAGTGTTTCTCCGTACGCATGGAATAGTCATCTGAATTGTGCCGTCCGAAAGTTTCTTTTCAACCTGCAATTGCAGTTTGTAAACTGCCGTTTCATTGGCTATCTCTCTGCAAGAAAACATGCCATCACTCATTTGCATAAGGCGTAGGATACCTTCTAAGGTCGATGCATACAATATGGTTGGGTCCCCATCGTCGCAGATCTCCACGACCAGTAATGCCGGTTCTGCCCGCCGGATTCATTGGTTTGAAGTCGACAACCTTGTAGCGTCCTCTAACGCTGCGACGATCGATGCCATCGTCCACTTGATTGAAAAGTATATTTGTGGCATTTCTACAACAATAGCTCATTAACCGAAAGTCCGTTATTGAAGCTTAGTCGCTTGTTATGTACAGTTCGTCCGGGTCTGCCGACGTTAAGTTGGGTCGCGAATAGTCAGGTGGAGTGTAGTATATGTTTTTTTGAAACCTACTGTACCTGACGCATTCCCTGCGAACCTGAAATCGATTAAGCATATTTACATTCAATTAGCTTTTTGCGTTATGTCCAAACTTTTGTTCCCGGATAGAAGAGTTGATCTTCGGTTTCTATTTTGCCAATTCCGTGCACGTAGCATTTCAGCCGCCTCAACGTCTTCTCTTTTTCTTCGGACAACGTTTCCGACGAAGAAGAGGATTGTATTTTATCCTCCTCCTCCTTCGTCTTCTTCTTCTTGTTCAACAGTTCGCTTACTTTACTGCCAATGAAGTGCGCCTTAAGAATTCTCAAGTTTACTTCGCTATTCAAAGTTTGGTTGAAGTTAATCTGCCAACACTGTTTCGCGTATGTGACATATTTAACACCTATTTAGGTAAGCAAAAATTATTGCTTCAGAAGTATACGAGCCCTCAAGGCGTAACTATTCAACGCGTCAGCAAATTGCTCTCAGCTTTCCTCGCTCCATCCATTGTATACTACGCTCTCAATAGCAGCAGTAGCTCAGTCGGAGTTGAATGAAGGCTCCCTTGAAAATTGGTTAAGTCGTAAAAGGGCAAAAAGGTTGAATCGACCATGAGCGAATCGATGGCCGCGTTGAACCTTCAGAATGCCGAAATTGGGCCCATTGTTTCCATATTGGTACTTTATAACAAGTATGGCCGACTGGTATGTTCGATCGCCCAGTTGGAAGCGATGAAAGGCTCGCATAGCTGATTTTTCTTAACTCTCTTCAATGGAACTTCTTTTCGTTGCTGCTTAGGCTTTGGTGAGAAGTTGCACGTAAGGAATAAGGTCTTTGGGTTAGCCTTAAGGAATAGCCGTATTAGAGCGCAAGTAAAATTACTTCAAGCGCCGCCCTAATTGCTTTAGCTTAAGACATGTCTTTGCTGGAAAATGCGTTAACCCCTACAATTGAGCGCCTTTTGCCCAAACACTCCCTTAAGGCAAAGTGGCACAAAGCTGAATTTCCGCGATCGATCAAGTCGTCGTGGAATGTTTTCACTTAACCAATTTGTGCCTTCCCTACTCTCTATAGAGAGTGCGTAATAGGAGATCAACTTATTTTATGCCTTTGGTCTGTTTCGACCCGTTTTATTCTTATGAAGAAGTTCACAAACTTTCGGGATTCGTCTGATGGTAGCTGGTAACTCTCAGTTTCGAAAGATGCGCGACCAATGACTTCTTGGCTTATCTTTACGACGATTTAGAATTGTACCCACTATGCCCATTACGTTTCCGTTGCGATAGGACAAAGTAGGCTTTTCGAGCTTTCGAGCAAATCCTTAAGGAGCAATAAGGTGACCAACTTTAGCTATGTCGTATGCGTATTGTCATTAAGGAGTTAGTTAACTAGTGCTAGCAAGCTTTTTGCGTTCTAAATTGCCTTTGGCATTTCAAAAGCAGCTCGTATTTTCAATTGCACTCGCTTTGTCGTCGATAGGCAATAGTAGTACCACGCGTAGAGTATTCGACGTGTAAAGCCTTTTCTTTCACTTGCTCATTTTAGCTGACGACGCGGCAGCTGTCACGTCAGGTGTCTTTTTTTGCTTGAGCGTTGATGGTGATCACTTTTTTGTTTTTGACTCGTCCACCGATAAGCTGAATGTCGGATAAAATGGAAAGGCGCGAAAAACTTGCTGCAACGAATTCACGCACGTAATCTTGTTTGGATGGAAGTTCTTTTTTTTGTTGATAATCATTGGCGCCTTCATTCTCGAGCTTCTTAGAATTTCAAACTTTTCAAATGTCGAAGCGTCGGCATATGGACGTCATTTCGAAGCGTTTGCTGATATCGCGTATGTGCGCGGAAGTTCGTAGCGATAACTGTTAGGCAGTCGCAGCTATATCGCATCCATCGAATTTGAATTGTTTTTCTTGAGGCAATCCATAATAGAGACTTGCATGCCGATGCTTAATAGCAAAGCGTGCAAAGTGAACGTTGGTACCCTCTCAGTTGGCTGCCATTGTTACACAGGTAAATTAGTCTTAGTCTCTATTTATAAATTGAAATATTACAAAAAGTCGCCTATTGCCTTTTGTAGTTTGTGGAAAAATCTCATTTGCATAGTCAAGCGAGTAGTGAATAGTTGGTTGAAGCACCTTAAAAAGTGATCTAATTTTTAATTGACTTTGCAAGCGAAGATTTTGAAAGTTTTCGTAAATTTCCATAGCAACGGTCCCATTGTTGAGAACTTGTTGTTGTTGAGCACTTTGATCGCGATAGGCACCACCTGAATTCAATAAGTTCGTCTGCAAAGTGCTTATCGACTGCCGAAAGCTTTGCTTTCTTAAGCCAACGACATTTCGGGCTTTAGAATTGCTCTGTCAGACCGAATTCTAATCTTCGTCTATCCCGAACGTTTCCAAGTCTTTGCCGACAGACTGCAATTGTCTAACAATTGATACTGTCTTATCTTAGACTCGTCTTCATTATCTTATCAATTGCAGATAACAACTTTTGTTATCTCTTTACTTGTTTTTCAATTGTCATCCGTTACTGTGTGGGAAACGTTATTGCGATTCGCGACGTGACGACGGGAAAGTCTGTGAATATACTGCTGTGCTTACGTACTTTCCCTATTAAGCAAAGGGAATTGAAGTTGGTGAAAATTCTTTCTTCCGGCAGATAAGTAGACGTCAGATATCCATAAAAGGTGACATTTGTATTATCACTAAATTGGCCTATCGCCGGCAGGGTTCAACGCAGGTCGAGTACAAGCCTAAGCCTACGCCTTTCCTCCTGTCGTTTGTTTTTGTTTGTCCCGTAGAACGTCAGCGGCTCGTTTACTGGCAATACGCCAACGTAGTTTACCTATTCATTGTCTCAAATGAATCGTCTCCTGAGAAACACGTTCTTACGTCAAAAAAGGGTTTACGTACTTCCACTCTATCGAATTTCGCCCAATGACGAAGTTTCCTAGCGTGGTAGTCAGAAAACTTTATAACGAGCTTACATTATTTCCTCATATTACTACCGTATACTCACTTTCAGCTGTTTTTGAAAAGCTTTCCTCAAATAGCCTATATCAGCATCCTGTATGCATAAGCTGGAGAAGGTGGCACAAATGCTACTATGCGTGACATATTCAAAATATGTTTGCTCTATTGTCCGAACAGCGTGAACAGTTTTAACTTATCTATGGGCATATGCAAATTTGATAAGAGCATATCTCCTACCTGAGCGTAGTGGCAGAAAAGCAGAAGCAAAAGGAAATGGGCAACGTTCGCTGACTTCATAGTGGATTTAATAATGCTTGAAGCAAATGTTGCGTCATCCTTTTAAACGTTCTATAACGTTTCTGTTTAATGTAAGTTGGCGGAGACCAACGCGGTGGGAAGCGGCTTTATAATAGATCATACGAGTATTCTATCGCTGTTAACAACTTGTTTGCACAGCCGATTTGGGTGGCTCCGACATTGTTCTCTTAATGCCGCTTAGCTTTGCCGCAGTTCGGCCGCATTCAATTGCTGTACAAAGAAGGTCCATTACTTTTATATTGTGACCGTCCGCTTGGCATAGTTTACTCAGCTCAGACAAATAAGTCGGCCTCTGCTGTTTATTGTCATCTCGTGAAACGTATGCCTTCTCTTTGCTTATCGGCGGCAATTGTCCATTGGGCAATTTACGTTCCACTATACTTTACTGTGTATTGCTCCAAAGAAGGTATTAGCGGCGACATCATACAAATGATGCTTACGAGACTATCTGACCTCTCTATATGGTACGTTCGCTGCGTAGATAATCTGTTGATGTACTTAATTGGCTTCTTTTGTGCCGTAATGATTTTTTTTTACTTAACTTCTTTTTCACTTCCTCTCTGTCAGCCGAATTGTTTCATGCGCTATTGAACAGCACAAATGCGGCGCGTTAAGTCATTATTGAATAGATGTTTTAACTTACGAGTGTGAACAAACACACCCTCTCGCTAGTTCGCGCTCTCCTTCCTTATAGGGACGAATGGTATTTTTGGAAGTGAGAATGCCTATCGCCAAAAGGGCTTTCTGGTCGCTTGCGGTATTGCCCACGCAGTGATTGGACGCCTACGGGCGAACTTTATATATTCGAGGACCCAATTTAGCCAATAGACAAATCCGCGCTGCACACAGTTTCACCTAACCGAAAAATCGTTCGATGCACCCGTCAATGGACCTTCTGGGACGCAAGCTGTTGTCGTCATTAGCTTCAGCGGTCAGCGTTCAGCTTTGCTTAGCTTTTTCTTTTTGAACGGCCAACTGTTTCCTTTTTAGGGTATTTATTGTTCGGCCGAAAACGCGAATCGTCTCGTTTCTAAGCGGCTGCACAAAAAGGCAAAAATGAACTGCTCCTGTCGCAATTGCGTTTACCCGTTCACTATGGTACGTTGGCGTGTCCCCCTCGTCGCCATTTATGCGCACCAACAGGTTTTGCGTGAGCTCAGATTGAACGTCAGTATGTACCGGACGATTTGGTTGCATGGGAAAAGCCATTCCCTGATTACGATCCGATTGAATATAGTTCAGCGAGCACCGAATATGGCGGTCAAGTG
This sequence comes from Trichuris suis, assembly GCA_000797535.1. NCBI lineage: Eukaryota > Metazoa > Nematoda > Enoplea > Trichinellida > Trichuridae > Trichuris > Trichuris suis. The sequence goes on along the minus strand of KN538386.1, from coordinate 1,173,431 downwards.
GATCCAACGTAAGCACAATCGACGACGTTGTAATCATGTGAAGTATTTGTTTTTTTTTGAAACTTTAGCACACCCTCTGCGGAGCTTCACTTTAACGAATTCGTTGATTGCGTCGATCGGAGAAGTTGCACGGGCGACTATATGATTCTGAATGGGCGCCCACTGAATCCTGCGGGCCGAACCGGTTTGTCCGGTCGAGGAGCCCTTCGTCGCTGGGGCCCAAATCATAGAGTATTCCTGCTGTTTACAAGGTTTTATACTTCTTTTTTCTCATTCCTCCATTGGTCAACTCGGTTGTAGGCTGAACATGGTCGAAGTATCGTACAACCTTCTTCAGGGGGACGCTCTGGAGTTCACTGAATTCCTGTCGGTGCAAGATGAATCCGGCAATTGGTGCTTTCCCAACGTAAGTGTTTGTCCATTCATTCCATTACGTTTTCTACAGCCGATGAGAGTATTCGCATTTGCTATGTTCAGCTGCCCTCTAGTTGTGACGTCATTGTTCACGTGAGGTCATCAAGTTTCATCTTGTTTTCGTAAAACCTATTTATTAGCTTTCCCACAGCAACACGGAACTACGTGGGAGTGACCATGAAGAAGCGCACGATCGGCGGGCGCAACGATGCGAAGGGAGGTCTTGTCGGTTACGCGCCCCACCTTTTTAAGAAATGCAGGTTCCTTTCTGTTGAGCATGCGGTCATCCCGTTCTGCCCATACTGGCGAGCTTACCGGCTATCATGTTTTGTCCTTACCTAAGCCTAAGCCAAAATATAAGGATTATATTTTGGCTTAGGCTTAGCTAAGGGCAAGAACAGAATGGGCGGCAAGCTTACAGTATGACGGTGGGTTTTACGAATTTTATTTATTTTTATATTTATATTATTGTATTGTTTCTATTCATTTTGTTCTCGGCTGTCACTGAAAGGTGATCCACGTTCTTTAAACTCGTAATGCCTCCCTTTCGAACTCAGGTGCCTTATCCCTGTTCATTCATATGTTTAAGGCAGACGACGGTGGCAAGACTGCGTGGAAAAGCTCCGTGTTGTTTGTGCGTAGCTGAGTAGGCGGTTTTACTGCCGTAAACAACAACGAAAAATAGGCTTCTCAGTGTATGGTCGGTATTTGTCAGCAGAAGCTTCTTTACTCTTTATAATGTTTAAATGTACAGCAAAAATCTCATTGCGTGTGAATGTATGTGTAATTTACGGCAGATGTATGAAAGAAATTGTGGAGCTTTCAGGGAATGCCTCTCCCCGTCATCAGCACAGTCAGTAAATGATTGGAAGACTACAGTACGCAACATGGGAAATGCTGTCACCTTAAAGCGCAAGTTGAATTAAGCTAAGCGGAATTTCCGCTTTAAAGTGAAACCTTTTCCTATGCTCCTTACCGTAGTCTTCCAATCATTTGTTGACTGTGCTGATGACGTGGAAAGGTGACCCCTGAAACCTCTACAATGTTTTTCATAATAAACTGTTTAGCAGGACACGTCTGCCATAAATTACACATACACTCACACACACAATGACACTGCACAGTCGAGCGCCTCATATCCGGACAGCTCGGAACCAGGGGTCGCGCGGATAGGCACGGTTTCCGGATAAATGTTTTACTGTAGGGAACACCGGAATGCAGGTACAATCGGTGTAAATTTAAGTCGCTGCTGTTCACTGGCTCCTGTGGTCGCGGTGAGGTCAGGCCGCGTAAGCTTAAGGTAGTAGCTAAGCTCTGGTTGACATCAACAGACTGCGACTGACAGAAGTTAATTTTCTAAGGGGTTGTAGGCAGCGTACTCGAAGGTGGTCAGAAGACAAGCACTTCCGATTGTTCCTGTTGGTGTATCAAGGCTCGTTTCTGGCTTACGCTTGGGCCGCGTTCCGTTTGACGTCTGTTGGTCTGTACGGGCGAATTGAGGCTGCCCGTGTATCAGCCATCTACAGAAAGTGTCCCAAACTATGGTTCGTCTTGTCAATGAGCCTTTGCCTCAAAAGAAGAGTAGCACTTCAGATTTAGCATAGCTGAACGAAAAACGACGAGAAAAAAGAAAAGAGGTTATAACAATAAGCGGAGATGAGGTAGCCTGCGCATCTTTACTGCGGACGGTTGGTCTATGGACGCTCTCAGATATGAGGTCTTTCGGTTATGAGGAGTTCTACTGTACTTACAATTACGTCCAGCAAAAACGGACGAATATATAAAAGGTCCGCTGTACGTTCAATGGGAAGTAACAATAAGGCAAAAGAATACCCCTTAGGAAATGTACTCCTGAAATTTACTCAGTCGTAAGATGGTGAAGTATTTTAATTTTTGCCCGTATAAATTTTTATTTGCAAATTAGTGCTAAACTGATTGATTTTCTTTTTCTTCTTAATAGTCTTCTGAAACGTGACCGTAAAACTGATTTGCAGGTTTGTGCACGTTTGTGAGAAAATAGTCTCTGTCTCAGGCTGTCCGTACATGTTAGGCCCTGCTTTTATGAAGAATAAACTTAAAGACTCGCGTTGCTCAGCTTACATATTGTATTATTGCACTGATCTGCTTGCTTTCCATTGATTAGTACGGGTTTACTTTTTCAGGTATTCGCTGACAAGCCAGACTTCGATGTTAGCCACGACTTTCTGCAAAAATTGAAGCTCGAAATGGCCCAGAAGAGCACAAATGAAGAGGCGGAGAAGATAATTCAAAAATTGAAGAAACATCATGTTCAGGTTCGCGCAGCGTCAATGCCAATCGTAATACGTAACTGGTCACCGCCGTTGTGCTTGTTTAGGTGGCAAGAAGCTATTACGACGACGCAAGAAATACGGACAACGCTTGGGTGGAAGTTGTCGCTTACGAGTTTGGGCACAGGCACAACATTGGGCGATTCGATTTCGAAAGCGGCAACAATAGCATGCACTTGCAGTGGCGGCATTTGGAACGAAGTCCTCTGGACTATGACTCCTTTCGATAGAATATTTTTCCTTTTGCCTACTGTGCACGCACGGAAAGAACCGTTGTTTTTCTTGCCGCTTTGGCGCGCCTAGCAATTGAGCACGAAACTTTCTCAATTGCACTGATAAGTCGCGTTAAGCGCAGCTTATCGTACTTGACTACCCTATTCTTACTGTAACAAAACTGCTACGTTTTCACTTTTGAAATGTTATGTTACTCGACCATGTGACTTGAACGGTTAGTTTGTTTGCAAATTGCTTTTTCAATATTAAACGAATATGTTCGGCTCAACTGACTGTGAGCAGTCCACTTGTTCGGCAATTACATTTGTACTTTGTATGTTTCATGAACAGTTTAAAACTTCCAACGCACAATAAGAGGAGCAAAAGTGAGCAACAGCAGCAAAAGCGAGGAACATCATAGGCCATTAAGCCATTGCTTAACGAATGACAGCGTTGTTTCCTCCTTAAGATCAGTTTCGTTGGTCTTTGATGAACAATCGCAAAAGTCTACATGCATTTGAAGAGAATCGAAGGAAAATTGGCCGCTCGGATCGTCCAATAGACGAGTATTGCTGTCGTGGCTTTCGACGCCTGTAACAGTTGTCGAGCCAAGTGCGAACATCTGAGTTTTGTTCAACACTGACAACTCCTTTTCAAGACTCGGCTGCAAAACGAAAAGAGCAAAAGTGAGTGGAGGCAGTGGTGACGTCATACTTACCTTCAGACTCGAGCTGGTCTTAGCCGATAACAAATCTTGCTTATTACAAGCAATCAGCACTTTTGCACCCTTTGCTTTCAAAGACTTCAAAAGACAAAGAACTTCGAACAACAATTCCGATACTTCCTTTGACTCCTTGTAGTAGGCGGAACTGTCAATCATAAATATAACACCGCTAACAGATTTCTACAAATATGGCGGAATGGTGGGAGAATGAAAGAGGGAATAAAATTTCGATTACTTTCAACTTTTCCAAAATGATCATTCTTCGGAGTTCTTCCGCACCGGGGATGTCAACCAGACGAACAAAAGAAGCACCTAATTGCGGAGTGCCCTCGTTCGCACTTGCTGATGTTACAGTTGGTAAAAACATGCCAGTCATAAGGCGAAGAAACGCAACCGTTTTACCGCTGTTGCTCACTCCACACAACAAGACAACCTTTTCTTTGGGAGCCGACAGACGACGGATCACGTATAAGACCAAACCAGTGGTCAGTAATATGGTTAATACGGCTATGGCAAATGGCAGAATGTCACTAATATCCATTGCTTATTGAGGAAGTCGGAATCTTTCAATAGCGTAACAAGGGATAGCAGCTTTAGACGTTACTCGCTTGTCTTCTTTAAAAAGAACTCGTCTTCCAACTAGAACAACCGTATAAGGGCAATGAGTAACCAGGAAACTTACGCTGAGGGTCGAGCAAGAAGACTTCCACTTTTTCGGCGCTTCGCTCCCTAATCCAGAATTGCCGATGACCGGTAATTACGCTCTTTAAGGCGACGAGAACGTACCTTAAAATCCGTAGTAGTGGTCTGGAAGCTACAACTGCAAAATCTACAGCTCCGGCCTTACTTTGACTTCGGAGCCATATGCAGTTAACGTTCCCACAACGACAAATTGACATGGCTATTACAGTATACATTACGCAATTGATTTGCAGGTGACATTATAAAACGCCACCATGAGAACGCCTTCACTAGCTGGTCGC
>KN538386.1:1148643-1168688 GCA_000797535.1 Trichuris suis | reverse complement strand
TGAGTGATATGAACACCCAACGTCAACACCAATACACGAACACTGAGAGAATGAATAATAACCGCGTCAACAACTGACGGTAGCTAAGGAGGCCGGTGACCTTGGTGTGCAGTGCGTTTTGACCACGCAACTGAACCGGTCGCTACACTATTTAACATTTTTTGAGCTGTGCATACATTTAACATAATGGCAAGCGCGATAAAAAGCGTTAAATTTACCCTTTTCCCAAAGTCACCGTGTTTTAAACTACCCACCGAATAAGAGTGAAGCATGAGCATGTTAACACGCGCAGTTTTATTGACTAACGTTTAGCAAAACCACCGAATCTCTCTCTTCAAGCCTTTTTATTCGCAATACCCCAAAACACAAGGAAGACATCAGTACGTTTGCCCGCTGAATGTCAGCTACCCGGCTACTGACTTCTCTTTTCTCCACTCGCCTTCCTTCCTCTCTGACGTCGCCGTGTCGCCCCCGCCATCACACTTGCGCACAATCGTACCTGCTAATCTCTACTGCTACAGTATACGGCTTTTGGCAAACGCGGTTTCTGGCTTTTTACTCGAAAATATGGTATCTTGCAAAAGTTCCGCTTGCTTTCGTTGCATATATGGAAATAACCCGCCAGCCTTTGTACTAAGCGATTGAAGTTTGCGCTCAATTGTGTCTAACGTTGCCCGCTCACTGCAGTATAAGCACAGATGACATAGCTGGACCTAAATGTATGCGTAGGAGTGTTGCCAGTGCGTGCGGTAGCTTATCTGCCGCTTAACAATGAGAATCAGTTCCTGTGCGTCAAGACATAACGCGGTTTTTAGTAAGAACCTGCTGATTTTGTATACTGTAGCCTGTCATTATTGTGCAGGCTTGGTGATTGTTCAAATGTTCGGAAGCAGCATATGCATCGTGTTCATTGCGACGTGCACGGCAATACTTGGCGAAGGTAAGCTTTGTGATTGTAGCGCTGTTTTCGTGCTGCCACAAGTTTCCTTTACAGCATTAACTTACCTAATCGTTTACCGTAATGATCGTTACAAACGTTTGAAGAGCGAACTGGAACGCCAGTCAAAACGTCGTAAGCGCGAGTTTTGTTATTTCGTTTGGCCTTTATCTTTGCACCTACTTTTCTGTAGTTGAAAAGAAGAAGGATCAAACAACAGATGTGGCCGAAAGGGCAAACAAGCGAAAAATAGGTAGCCATTGCGTTTCTCTTTCTTGTCATTACTTTTCCGCAATTTTTATTTCCTTGTAAGGCAAGCAGGAAGAACGTTTGAAGGAGACGAATCGCGATTTGTCCTTGTTCAAAATGAAAAGCATGTTTGGCATTGGCCTCGCCTTCACCGCATTGCTGAGCACTTTCAGCAGCATGTAGTTGACCATTTTTGTTGTTACTTTTTTATTACCGTACGGGAATTATTGCAGGTTCGATGGTCAAGTGGTTGCTAAGCTGCCGTTTACGCCGGTGTCCTTTCTGCAAGGTTTGTCCCATCGAAATTTGGCTGGCGACGACTTGACGGACTGCTCCTTCATCTTTCTGTACATATTGTCCACAATGTCGATTCGGCAGGTAGGAAGATTTGGTCCTTTTTATAAAAAACACGCCTTTACTTTTCTACAGTATGGTTCTATAAGTATAGGCAGGTATGATGACTGAGTATTGTTTCACGATAACGAGTTTTCACCATTCCGCGAGCTGTATCAGCAAGATATCGTGATGTATTTTTTAAAAAAAACGATACGCTTGCTGCAAGTCTTAATTTTTGTTACTTACAGCACGTGATCTTTTGAAAGTTAGAAATTTCTCATATTTAGCTTTCTAAGGCGTTTGCCGTTTGTTAATTTTTATATTGCTTATTAATGAAATCGATACCTGTAGAGAGGCATATTAATAAAAAGGAACTTTAGCAACGATGGTTCGCGAGATTTTTGTAACTGCCCGAATAGCGTCAGCTTTATATAGATACGTGCCTATCTTTTATTTCGAGCAAATGTATTTCATTTTTAACTTTGTTTTTTCTCTTTTAGAATCTGCAAAAGTTCCTCGGCTTTGCGCCAAGCCGTGCCATGTCTAAACAAAGTCAACTAGGAATGAACAGTATGTTCGCGCCTCCAGACAGCTATAGATAAGTGCCGATTGTTTCTTATACGACCATCTGTGCTAATTGAAGCTTTAATAAAATAATAATTGGCATAGTTTGCTGCAACAAAGGTTTGTCCAAATAAGGGTCAGATCATTTTATCCGCATTAAGCGGCTTTTGTGTCAAAGTCACTTTTTGTTCCAATCCGAAACGAAACTTGCAGGAACCACGTACCTCTCCAACGACGGTGCGCTTGTCCAATTTGAAGGCTTTGCATCCTTTTGATATTTCGTTCTGCATAATATCCGCCATGTTACCTTCTATTATAGTGACGAGTGCGTTGTTCGACTTTGCATCGGTTACGGTGACAATAACGCGTCCATTGAAACGTATGTGCATAGAAAAGTTGGCTGTGCATTGCGCTTCGGTCATTACCAATTCGGCCGTCGTTTCCGTCATTGGTGGTACCATTACGACGCTGTCCACTCCCCATCGAAGTTCCTCTTCGACGGTATCTTCGTCGAAATTGCAAACGAATATTTCCCTTTTAAAGCCGGCATTGGCAGCCAAGATGTCGTCCGGTGTTTTTAGTTTGATGGCGAAACCGGCGCCACGGCTGAACCCATTTTCCGTTGTAACCGAGCATATGGATGCGCTGATACGTTCTGCCCTGAACGTGTACTCTTGCTTGTGATCTGTACGATTGGCAAATACAGCCTTATAAAGCAGCCTTGGTTGCACCTTTGCCGAAGCTAAGCGATCCCAACCACCACCGAATCGCGGTATACCTTCGTAGATTGGATTGCCGAACTGAAATTTTACGTGAGACCAATTGACGTTGAATTGGAGGCAATCTTGCGACAGTCGAGATTGTTCCTTCGTCTTTGTAACTTGAAATATTTGTCTGGCCCATATAAGGACAATTTCTTCCAAATCGTAAATCGGCTGCTTCTCTTTGGATCCACTCTTCTGCTGCATATTGCCCGTTGCTGCGCCGCTTTTGAAAAACGACAGCGTATCCATTGGCCTTATCGTACGTACGTACACGTTCGTTGGAACGTAGGAGAGTTTCAAAATTTGAACACGTAACGGTGACGATGATTCAACTCAAATATTGACTCGTCCAGTTGTACCCAAAAGTAGAATTGCCGCTGCTGCGTCGAGCAGATCTCGGCTTCATTATTTCGTAGCATTGCCAGTTACAATGCCAAAAGCGAACTGGCTTTCCTTTTCAATTTATGCATTGCATAAAAACTGGCTTTGACGCCAGTCTCGCAGCTGCTCGTCCTCATTCTTCGCGCAGCTATTTATTGTCCCAATGAACTTTTGAAAAATATGAAATCGCAAAACGCCGCCCCTATTTGCAGCTCAAAGCTAATGGTTAATTTCAAAAGTTCAAAATTGCGAAGATAAAAGTGACTATGAACCTGCGCATACTTAACTTTCTGTCTCTTACGTCGGCAGACTGTAGATTGTTTTACTTTTAAATCCTTTAATGGTCGCTAAGTGATGAGAAAGGTCGTTTCAAGTTGAGGTGAGTTATTTTTTTGCCTATTTCAAAGCTATTGTAGAAATTTCAGAAATGTTCGTCCGCTTTCAATCGAAGTTGTTCGCAGCCTATGCGGGTAGAGCGTTCGCGCCTTTGCTTAATTTTTGCGCCAACGCCCAATGCTACGACATTGCTATTGTCGGTGGAGGCATGGTTGGGTCAGCTATGGCTTGTGCGGCTGGTAAATTTTCACTTCGATCGCTCCAACCGAGTTTTCAGTTGCTTATTACTAACCGAAATACTCGCGCTCAAACGCTTTCATTTAACCCAAAATGAAAGTAGTTTTTTCTAATTTTACAGCGTAGAAAAGCCTTTTTGTAGCGGAAAGTTGTAATTTACAGTTTTTTATTTTTTTCGATTTCTACAGTACCCCGTTGTTCCTTGTAGTCGTTTAGTAGGCGGAACTGTAGAAGCTTCCCGCCATTTCAGCAAATAGTTAGCTTACGTAAAAAGCGGCGCAAACTACGTACGTTGAGAAGTATTTCATTTTTGCATTTTTAAGGCACCGGTAACCTTTTGAAGTCGCAATCCGTACTGTTCATCGATTCGGCAAAGGCGGCGCCTTTGAAACAAATACCATCGCCGACGTATAGTAATTTCGTTTGCGCCATTTCGCCGCGCTCGGTCGAATTCTTCAAAAGTTAGAATTTGGTTTGCGTTTTGAAATTTTGTAATTTCCCGCTTTTGTGCAGCGTTAGGGATATGGCAGGAAATATGGTCCGCTCGAGCGCAGGAGGTGACCAGAATGGTCGTATGGGAAGACTGTTCGGACGCCTACATCACTTTCGCCGAAAAGACTACGGCAACCGACGAGAGGATGCCCATTGCGTATATCATTGAGAACGAAGTTATCCTGCACAGTCTGCGCAAGAGGTTTGCCGAGTGTTCAAATCTTACCGTTCGAAATGGCGTCACAGTCAAGTCGTACAAGTGCGAATTTGGCTTCGTCGTGTTGATGTTTAGCTTAAACTGGCGCTATTTAGGTTTCCGGACGATTTGAGTGGGCCAGTTGAATTAACACTTGATGATGGTCAGGTTATCCGTGCCCGGTTACTGGTTAGCAAACCACATCGCCTTGCGTTTAGCGTTCCCCCTGCTTTTTTTTTTTAAATCCAGGTAGCTGCGGATGGATACAAGAGTTCCGCTCGAGAAGTCATGGGCGTACACGTGGTTCGCTTTTCATACGGGCAAAAGTGCATCGTAGCCAACTTGAAGCTGCTACCTCAGGGGGTAAAAGTTGTAAAGTGTTTTCAGGTACACTCATTTAAATATCTTTTCCTGCAGAACGGTAATCACACCGCGTTTCAGCGATTTGTTCGTTCCGGTACATTGGCCCTTTTGCCGGTAACAATTTTGCCTATTCCTTCAACTGCGTAGTCAGTTTAGGGTTTGCATTTTTAGCTTTCAAGCGACATGTCTTCCCTTACGTGGGCGAACGACGAACAAACGGCGGACAGACTAATGGAAATGCCCGAGAACGAGTTCGCCGATGTACTGAACGAAGCCTTAATCGAACGGAGCAACCATAGTTCTTTGACAAATTCGGCTCTAATGTGCGCCAACGCACTATGGAAAATGCTGCCTTTGGGTTAGCGTGATTTTGCTCCGTTTTGCTCGTTTTAAAGCCTCCGAAATTAGTCTGTCAGGAACAGAACGTTGAAAATGATAATCAGCCGCCTACCATTGTCAGTGTTGAGAAACGAGCCGCTATTCCATTGCAATTTGTCCACGCCACCCACTACTACAGTGATCGTTCCGTATTGGTAGGGTAAGTTATCATTTGTCAGCAATTGCGGCTCTTTTATGCATGCATATATTTGCCCGCGTGCTCAGTTGCATTCATTTCAAAACTTCTCGCTTCACCCGTCGTCTTAATTCCGCTGCTTGCAGATCACAGTCAATTTTAAGTTTACTGTAGCGTTCAAAGAACCTGCAAATCATTTTGGCGCGCGAAGCGCTGGTTTTTTCCTAAGTCACTGATTGAGCGAGCCAGGTTTGCGTTCCTGTTAAGACGTCCACCGCGCGGTTAGAAGAGCTTCTAATCTTTTTTTATTTCTTTTTTAAAAACCTTTCATGGAAAAACCAAAATGCGAAGATCTTCATAACGTGCGTTTGGCTTCGGTCTTTAAAATTGCCTTTCTTTATAGAAGTAAGACGATTTGCTTCCTACGTTGAGCCGACGAGGATTTTTAATTTTTATTTTTAGTGAGGATCGCGCAGTTAAACGACAGTAGGAAAGCTTGACTAGAGTTGTAGCCCTTTCTTCAATTACGAGTGTACCTGTTGAAAGCAAGCAGTTTGATTTGTTTTGGCTTTATTTCATTATTGCAACGTCATCCTATGTCAGGCGGCCTTTACGCTGTTATTTTCATTTTAAACAACTAATAATGGTTTCATTTAATGCTTAGCGGTGCCTGCTGCCCTAAGGCTGGAAAAACTAATGGCTCCGTTAGGCAGTAGGTTCGAGACTTTTATTTTAACCATTTTTAGGGACGCGGCCCATAGAGTACATCCGCTCGCCGGTCTTGGAGTCAATCTTGGCTTTGGTGATGTTCAGGCACTCTCTCGCGTTTTGGAAGAGGCCATTTCCGTTGGCGAAGACATTGGTTATTTTCCTGGCGAATGCTATTTTTAGAACTATGGCTTGCGACTTTTATTTACAGCCTCTTCAACCTACTTGCGAAAATACGAAACAATTCGTCAGCGGGAAGTGTTGCCCATTGCCCTCGGCTGCGACGCACTCTATCGCCTCTATTCGACCAGCGTGTTGCCTGCAGTCTTCTTGCGCTCTTTGGGTTTAAATCTGGTCAACAAATTACCATTTTTGAAGGTACTAAACGCTAGCGACATTGTCTTTTGCCATATAAGTTCAAATTGTAATCTATTCAGAACTTCTTCTTGGACGTGGCCAGTCGGCCTCGATTTGACGCTTAATTTCTCGGGCCGCCCTATTGAGCAATGTTGGTTCGCCGCGATTTTGCGAAAGTCATTAGGGTACGTAGTCTTTCACTTATATTTAAATAGAATAGAAAATTGCGCAATCTCACCGGCGTCTTAAGTAACGGCTGTCGCCTTGGGCCGCTTAGTAGGGCAGCATCAGTCTTCACTTCTGTCGTCGCATTGTCTTTTGCTTCTGCGACGCCTTCGCTGAAGGCTTGACCGGTTAACCTTCAATACTTCTACTTGTAAATTGGCACCTTAGCGAGCGAACGCTTTTTCACCATTTAGGGGCGGCGACGATTTTTGTTGTTCACGCTCGTTTTGGTCGCGTAGGCACAAATGCTGCCTACTTTTCATTCGCTCCGTCTTTGTCCCTTTGGTATATGCTTGCGGGGACTATTTTAAGTAGCGTTATCCATTTGCCCATATTCTTCGTCAGTGTAGGCATTGTTGATCGAATCGGTTGTTGGCCTCCTCTCCTTTTCGGACGGCGGGTGAATTTTTATTGTCATCTCAACCGTTGAGTTGTCGTATATTGAACGACGATGGCCCGTGTCGACTTTAAATTTCTCTTTCCTTCTGGCGCAGCATAGTTTCAGGAATTCGTAAACCAATACGAGCACTTCAATAATGGTGATCACGCTTACGCCCATCCATAAGCCCAGTTGGCCACCAAAGTCGGCCATAAGATTTACCCACTAAAACAAAAGGCTAATTTGCATTCGTCCGCCAAACGCGGCCATTGTTACTTGATAAGCTTGCATCTCCTTTAGCACTTCGTAGTTTAGCTGCTCGAAGTATATTTCCAACGATAGGGCATTTTTCCTGCGCGCAGTGCATTTTCTGTATATTGCTGAAATTTCTCGCAAACATATGCTACCTGTAGGTTTCTTGGCATTCCTCCGTCGTTCCTTCGCAACTGTCCAGCTAGAAAAGAAACTGCTGTTTCTTTAAAGTATGGCTAAATGACGCAATGTTACATGGCTTTTTGGAGTTGGCCATTCGGCAGCCGAAAACGAGATGTCGTAAACATATTGGCTGTAGAAGGGGAATATATCAGTAGCAGCAGTTGGAATAAGACATTGCTGAAGCTTACTGGCATGGTTGGGTGCACTTGCATTTGTGCGTGAATTGTCCGTGAAGTCCGCCGGTGGTTTGTGTGAATTCTTCCAGGCAATTTCCTAAGTGTACAATCGTCATTGCGCCTTCCGTTCCACCCCGTAATACAATATGACTTAAACATTGAGAAGGCTGCACGTAGCAACACTACGACAAACCTATTGCTATGTGTCGTAAAAATTCGACTAGTCTGAAATGGTGATTTCCTAACGTCTGTCTTCTTTCAAAAAGTTTCATTCGTCTAAAAGGGCGGGAAACCAAAAGTTGAGTTTGGAAATTTTGGTAAGCTTGAATGCAGGTTGACTTTTTCAAATTGCTGCATAATTTTGTCCATGACGTCATCAGCTTCCAAAGGTGCTTACAGGTTCGTTGGGCTTTTCGCTAAACTAAGCTAGATGGAAAGGTGCGACGCTATGCGCGTAACAGCTCCAAATGCGATGTGTATTAATGTTGGTAACGATTACTGAGACTACTAAAAACAGCTGATTATGAGCACTGCTGGCCATTCTGCCATATTTCCAGCCCCCTTATTAAGGTGAGACATCATTCAGTAACAAAGTGTTCCATTTGTACTGAATTGACCTTTCTAAAGTTCTGTCGCGTTTTGGCTTAAGCAATATGGAGATAATTGATTGTTTCCTCTATAAAAAGTTGGTAATATTTATTTTCTTGCTGAGACATTTGCTTTTGCTTTGCGACGGAATGTGCCACATGCTTTGCGCCAATTGGCTGAGCAGAAGCTTAATGGTGTTCCAAAAGGTGCGCCATCTTTTACGGCTGACAAAATTGGGAAATGTCGAAGTGTAGGGCTCCGTACTGAAAAAGTTTGTATAAATGGTGTGTTGCCTGTCAGTCGTTGCTAGCTGAGCCGTCTGGTGAGACTCTAAGCTCGATCATCCAAAGAACGATTAGTCTCTTAGCGCTATGACATAGGCGGGGATTGTTTTTGAATTCCAAGCTGCCGTTGATGCATTACGGTGGCAGTTGGAGCTTGGAAAATGCCTTTCTAGCACGGAAGGGTGTCTATGCTCGATAGAAGCGTCTAGAATCTTTGCCCTCCTTTCTTGTGATCGATAAAGTGGCAGATTCCCTTTTTTCACGCCTACGGTATCATACCTATTTACCAACATTAACGCGTCAGTAGCGTGAAAAAGCGTCAACCTGCCACAATGATTCATGGACAGCTTTTCTTTCTGCGTCACATAGTATTTGCATAAATCTAACATTCTTAGTTTTCCAGACTGTCTCGAAAGGCAGATTTGCATGCCAGCAGAGTCTTTTGCCCTTCCGCAGCTTTAGAGCAACTTGCAATTTCGATGTTGTTGCTGTTGCCCCGCGAAGGCTATTAGCCCGAATCAGCTACAGCGTTTGATGATTACGGGGCAGTGAGAACGTAGATGTTTATCATTATGAGCCCCTGTGAGCCTTTTGAAAAGCAACTAGCGCAATATATCATCGTCAAGTCGTAAATCATCTGTTGGCTGGTTCGCGCGCGCGGTTGCTATTTTATGTTCCACTCCTCTGCTCTTATTGGAAACGAGAAAAAAAGCTGTGACGTAGGAAAGATTAGATCGCATGTTTACGTTTTCTGGTAATTGAATGATTGACGAGAAAAGTGGTAGCAGCTCCGTGCATTAGCCGTAAGGGTTTCATGAATGAGTCTGTGGCAAAAAAAACTAAGTGTCAACGCTGGACCTCACACGTTGAGGCATAAAACTTCCAATGGAATAAAAGGCATAAGCATACTTACTCTTCTCGCGCTCCTCGACGCGGCAGTGTCGCCTTCCTTCGGGAACGGGAAATCGTGGATCACCGCAACCGCAAGCTTTGATAAGTTCCATTTGAAAGCAGCTTCGATAGCAACCCTATTATAATATGTTTATGTAGTTGTCTTTGTTTTTTTAAGAGAGTTGCAGCTTACTTCCAGCGTGTAAACTTGGTCCTTGTAAATGTAGTCTTCCGTTTTGCCTTCGTGTACGCAGTCTCCGTAGGGGGCCGGCAGGCGCTCGATCTTTCGCTGCAAATGCAATTGTGCCCAAATGGGGTCCGCCTATTGCTTGTCAAAAGTCACCAAGCGAAGTCCAAATGATGACATCAGTCCGGTCGGTGCGTTGTAGCCGTTCGTATCCGGAAATGGATACTCATCCTGCGAGTGAACGACTAGGCGAACTCCCGACGCTTTTGTTGTTGGCAGGTAGTCGTCTACGTCAACGTAAACGACCAACGAAAGCCCTAAAAGGGAAAGAGGATCACTGCTTTGAAGCGAATCCATCTTTCTTACCGTATATTGGCCCTGCTCTACTTGTCGTCCTGTTTTGCGAATTGTCCGAATTGAACATATAGCAGTTACCGTAAACCGGGTCGACGTAAAGCTTGAAATCCCTTTTTTTAAAAAGAAGTTCATTGAGAAAACGTAGCTCTATGTATTGTAGTACGCGCGCGCGTACTTCTCAATGTTACACTGCCGACCGTTGAATGAACATTGCAGAATGAAGTCCTTCTTTTGCTGAGACAGCCGTACTCTGGTCTCGTTGCTCATTTCGGCCATGATGAAGAGTGTATTCTCTTGCGCTTTGCTTACCTTGGCCGTTTCGTCCGTAATTCCCTGCACGGGTTGGCCATTCAAAAATATATTTCAATTGGGGCGAGCGTATCTTACCTGAAATCCCATTGTTTCACTGTATTGCTGATCTTCTGACGGTCCTGTAGTTGTCGTAGTTGTAGGAGGAGCTGATGACGTTGTTGTTGTTGTTGTTGTTTCCACAGGAGGCGGATCTATGGCTACTGTTGTCGTGTAGCGATCCAGTCGAACGTCGCTGTACTTTGGGTCCCATATACGTTCAGGTTGTCCACCGGTAGCTGCCAGGCACTTGTGACTACGACTGTCGCAAACGCATCTTTGTATATCGTCTTGGGAGGAGAGCTGCCGCTTCTTCAGCACTTCCCAGCAGTTTCCGCTGGGACTACACCGGGAGCACCATTCAGTTCGCCAGTGCTTCTCCGACAGGCAAGGCCAAGGTACCCCTGTCAATGGGTCATACAGCTTTCAACTGGCTTTTCAATAAAACTCATTTTAACCTACTGGTACGTTTGTCGAAGTAGCAAAGGCATACTCCTTCGCCAGCTAATGGAGCCGTCAAAAATGGCACGCATTCACCATCCTCGTCAGGGCATAGGCAGCGTGCATATAATGGTTTATAACGGAACTGCTCATGGTTCGACGCTATTCGTCGCACCCTCTTCACCTTTGACGCATTGTCACCGGAAGGTTTATTCTTTTCGAAGAATTGGAACTAAAAGAAGAGTTCATTCAGAATTGCTGTCAATATCCCAATGAGTTCCAAGTTTGCTCTTCAATGAAGTGGTCTCTCGTTGCGTATTCATTACGCGCGTCAAAGTGGAATTTTTATTGCCCGTCAGTATATACGGTTCCCAGAACGCTGAGCATACTTTACAAACTTCTATCTTAGGCTGACTTTTATGGCAGTGAGCTGTAACGACGTAGGAATCAAGAAAACCCGTTTGTAATGTTAGCTATGCGAATAGGATACTGCTTCGCCTTGTTGTTTCACTGCACATTGAGGTTCGCCTATCTATAGGGCCTTTGTTTACTTCCTTCTTCGGGAAAGCGACGCATTTCTCAACTTGATCAGAGAGAAGACGTCCAACGTCACAAAATAAGCAAAGGGTGCATCTGTCATTTGTACTTTTACGGAGGCGAAGACGTTTCAATCGATACAATAGTAAATGCACGAAGACATTCCAGTTGTTGTTATTGGCACTTTTCCTCGCAAGCTATTCATTTAAGCTTTCTCGTCGAGCAGACTTGCAACGGCTTTGTCAACTTTTTATGGACAAACTGTTTCTTAGCTTCCCTTTTGCAGTGCTCTAAAGGTGCGTGATGGCGATTGGATCAATTTGCATACTCGAACTGTAGCCAACCTTTGAA
Source organism: Trichuris suis (assembly GCA_000797535.1). Lineage (NCBI taxonomy): Eukaryota > Metazoa > Nematoda > Enoplea > Trichinellida > Trichuridae > Trichuris > Trichuris suis. The sequence goes on along the minus strand of KN538386.1, from coordinate 1,157,055 downwards.
ACGCAACTGTTTACGTCCAAGGAGAGCTAAGCAAGCGGATATTGTTCTGGAATAAATTTTCCCCCTCGAGGGCGCTGCCTGACCAAGTGACATTTGCTAGGTCATTCAAGGAACAGAGTCTCTGTTGTCATGATGGAACGTCAGTGGATGGATGGCAAGAATTTGTGCCAAACTTTCGCGCCAAAGGGACCTCCATATTTATTGACTATCGCTTGTCGGGCGGTCGATTGAAAAGAACTAACAATTAATGTCAGATTTTATCACCTCGGAGCTTCGCTGCTTAATCTTGGCATGTTTTTGTCCCCGGAAAGTTTTGGCCAACCGAAGCTGCCCATATTTGGCCAAATGTATAAGAACGTAACGGAAGTTCGCGCGGCTGATCAATTTGACGAATTGATCCTCCGCATTTGAATGAGCAACTGTGCTTCCGCAGTCGGAGCCTTCTCTTTGAAGGGAGTATAAATGCTCAAGTAACGTGATCCCATCTCCGGCTTGACATTAAGCCTATTTTTCAAACATGCTAACGGCTACTTCAAAATACTTCTTTATTAGATTTATTGTGTAGGCTCTTCTGGTGTTGTTTTACGCAATGCTATAATCTTACAGAATCAACTGAGCGACTGGCATACCTAATGTGGGCCTTATGGGTACCGCTAGAAAAGCATTCACCTATGTCAGTATACTTATTAATACATTTTGGGTAGTAACTTTTCTCCAAGCATATGTTTACATTTAAAATGCCTATATATGGAGATGTATATTAGGGGTACCGGATGTGCTAAGCTGCAGTTTTTCCGCTTGTATAGGAAACAGGGCGCCTTCAGGAGCCACTAAGGCCCTACGTCAGACTTGTATTATAAATGACTTTTTTACTTAAACTTTGCCAGTCCACTTGTCACTGATGGATTGATTTGCCTGTCCAAGAGCGGTCGGTAAGTTCGAGAACTTCTACAGCCAATGAGCGATGGGGCAGTTCGGTATATGTCAACTTACGGACGAAAGGGAATGAGTGACAATGCTTACCATTCGCTTCATTTCGTCCACTTCTTGTACCAAGCTGTTCTTGTACGGGTTGATGTTGCACAGCGTGACCACTGGAAATTGGCTAGTCTCGAATCGAAGCTGAAACGAAATGACCAAAATTAATATATGCCCTTACATGTCCAACTGCTTTCGTTGCGTGTGACGTCACTGGCGCTTAGCTACCATTGATCCCTGAACTTTTTGTAGCGCGTTAATTTGCTCTTTTTTACGCACTTTTACGTTATTGAACTTTTTTTGCTTTGCTAATTTTGTCGAATGATTGTCAGCTTTGGGGGCCCAAAATTGCAGCAGCGGTTATTAACCGCTGCTGCAATTTTGGGTTGGCGTAAAGTTTAACTTTTCGTTTTTAGCTTTCCCCGTACGGGCGGTGCGAAACGATTTCTCTGATCATGCGGATGGGCATAGGCAGAGGAGCGTTTGCAGAAATTCGCTTGTCACTTTGTTAGATTCGCGTGTCAACGAGATGAGCGCGCAATGAGTTAAACGTGTGGCGCGTCTCTCCGGCCAGCTTCAATGAAAAAGCGTACGCAAGCGTCGCGTTTTCCAGGTAGGAACAACTGCCGCTCGCTGAAATGAACAAGGAAGAAAATTATGCCACCCACTGTTTGAACATCTACGATCTTGGAATTCCTCGTTGAAGAGAGAGTCGCCAGCTAGCTTTGCGCGTTGGCAAATTCAACATGAGCGGCGGCGGCCCACTGGTTGGTGGGAGGGGCGCCCCAATAGTCAACGCGTCATAGCGTCAGCGTTGAAGAGAGCACCCGTTGCACGCGAAATTTGAGAAGGTGCGATTAGAGTCCACACAAAATAGAAACATAGGAAAAAAATGGCAAAAACATATTTCCGGTGTCGTTGCGCGTTTTGACAATGGGTTCGCGTTAAAAATTGCTCTATTGGTGTCATTTGATCGAGTTGATAAAAGTTTCATCTCGTTGGCAAGGGCGGGTCGGCTCGATTTATCAGATTGCTTTGGGTGCCGGCAATTGATTGCCCGTCAACCTCGGCAAGCCGCGCTCCAAACGGCAGCTGTCAATAGTGTGGCATCTGAATTAGCAAAACGTCCAAAAGGAAATAATTCAATCCTCCCTTATTCAAAATTGCATTTTCAGCTCGGAAGCGTACAATGTTTCCCGAGTGTGCTAATGATGGTTTTTTTTTGAAATTATTCGAACGTGTGATGGCTTGGCGCCTGTCCCCTCAAACGATTGTATAAATTCTTACCTCGACTTGCGTAGTTGTCTCGAAGCGTAGAAACCGGGCGATAAGAAGGCAAAGTTGAAAAATGAATATAGTAAGCGATGTGCATACGACGCAGGTCCAAAAGGCTCCCTCCCTTTTGGACCTGGCCATACCAATCCGGGGAATGCCATGGGCAGTGGTTCGGTCGCTAAATTCGAGCAGCAGGTTCTTAACCCGTCGTCTTGTCGTTTTGTTGTCCTGGAAGGTGACCATGTTGGCCCGCTGCCAAGGCTATAAATGCCTCGGCGGTCCAGTCGGCAGCGACAAGGAGCCAGACTTGTCGGTCCGGCAATGTTTTGGGCCACTAATACTTGGTGCCGCCACGGTCACTAAATGCCGGCACAGTTTTCCATACTGGCTAATAGGAAGGCCCGTAATATCAGCCGGCGTTGTCGCCGCGAAACGATAACGCGGCTGTTGCTTATATCCAATGACGAAAGCGCCACTGGGCCCTTCTTACTGGCGACTTGTAGCGAAATGCCGAATCAACGTCGCCGACGATGTGGCGGATCAGCTGACGCCATGTGAAACAACGTCGAGCATTCCTTATGCAACCTGCTTTACTCCAGTTCGAATGGACATTTGCCCGAGTTATATTCAGTTAACGCCATCTGCACGGGCAAAATGTCGACTGCATCCCTCGGCGGAAGGATGATGCTTTTCCGTCCATTGACCAATTAGCGCGCCGCTCATATTCTCGTGTTGGCATTTTAAAAGTTTAATAATGCTCCTTTTCGACCATTGCAACTGCGAAGTGCGTATGTGTGTTGCATTGTCGGTGTTTGGGTCATTTCCTGTGTTCCGCAGAGCTTTTAAAAAAAACCTCACCGTCATACGTAGTCGACGTGGAGCGCTTCCAATTAAGTCTCTCCTTTTCTGGCCATTGGACATCTCGTTCTTGGTTGTGCTTTTGGCAATTCTTCTCACAGACGTATTAGCGTGTGCAATTGCTTGTGTCGGTTCGCCACAGACTGGTCACCGGTTCCAATTCGTATCCGAGCAGACAATGTTGTCGACGTGCACTTTTGGCGCCAATATCTTGGCTGAGAATTCAGCCGGTTGTAAAGTTTAGTTAGCTCCCTGCTGCTGACGCTCTCTCATCAATTTTAAACATTGTACAACCACACTTTGGCACATCGTGTTGGTTGTGCAGTCCAAAATGTAGTTGAGGGAGCCGTAAACAGCGTTGCCTTATATGCACTTGTAAAAGTAAGTGAAGAGAGAAAGTTTTGCCTTCTAACACTTAGACAGAAATCGAGTAGTTTGCTGAGGTAGGTAACAACGAGCAACGCGCTTCATAGTGCTTTGTATTAGACTTAGTTTTTTCTGGGAAGTTCGCGCGCGTATCAATCGGCTGTCGGTGTCCTTTCGAAGCAACGCTACGATACGTGCCGTTTCTTCAATCTCTTCCTAACAAGTGGTTATTGATATTGTTTTTATGCTCTTTGAAAATTCCTCATCGTTGGTCAAGTCGATTCGTTTTTCTTTGTGAGTTAATCCAAAGCTTAAATCAACGTCTTTCGCCTTTATACACGCCAAAGTTTTTTTCATAGCTTCTATCCGGTTTTGTCCTTTGCTGAATTTTTTTGCCATCCGTAGGCTGACAGCACTCCGCTTCAAAAGAAGTTATGAATAACGTGTTGTCAGCCAAAGTCGGTCGTCCATACCTGGCATACCCTAAATGAGCATATTTTGTGCTTGTTAGCGTAATGCGCATTTTATTACGCTGCTCTGCCGCTGTTTTGTGTTTACGTCTCTTTTGAAAAATCCACTTTTCCCGTTTGATTATTTATTTTTCCTTTGTTGATTGGCGCCCTTTGCTTTTTGGGAAGTTCTTAGTTGAGCATTACTCATCGTGTTCGCATGATGAAAGGTGGTTGCATTCTTTTTTGCTCCTAAGCTGTCAGCTCGCCCTACGCAACCGCGTAAATTAGCTGACTTGCCCGTTTGTAGTCGAAGTTTTGCTTTTGTAAAAAATGGTCGCCTGTTCAGCGAAAGATTGGAACCTTTTGCAAAGTCAAGCAGAGCATTGCATTTTCGCACGTTGCTGCCGTTGTACAGTATTTGTTGTCTTAGTTTCTGCTCTATGCGAAGGCGCAACCAATCGAAAATCCGGCGAAATAATACAGGCGGCTTCTCGTCTGCCCTTAGTGTTGCAATCGTTTGGTCGTCGGTCGCTTCTTTGCAGTTTGCCCCGTTAAAGTACGCCTCTGATTATTCCCTTTTTAAAACCTTTCCCGACCGAGTTGGCAGCCAGTTTGGCCCCGCAGTAAAAGTTTTGCATTTGAAATTTCAAAATTCAAAACATTCGTACCTGAAAATCACTTTTGAACTTTCTGTAAAAAGATTGGCTGCTCAAAAGCTAAATTCTTGTTTTTTTGCTATGCCACCCTATTGGCTTTCCATTGATCGTTAAATGCGAATGAACTGTAGCGCCAGTAGTGTACTAAATAGTCATTCTAATGCGCGTTTGAATCGCTACTCAAGCATGGTAGGACATGTGAAAGGGTGCTGATCTTATGGACTTGTGGGCGCTTTTTCCTATTTTTATTGTCAGTTGTGGAGCTGTTGGCGTCTGAATTGATCAGCGGTGTAAAGATTGACCCGCGTTCTCTTTGTTATTCAATTTTTCAAGTAAATTGCGACAACGTAATTGTTTCAGCTCGCGTGACATCATTACCAGCAGATCAATCGATGCACAGTTTTGGTGGTTCACATATTCAGCGATTTAACCTTATCCAATTATGTATTTGATGTAACAAGCTGAGAACGAAGGAATGAGCAGATATGTAACTGATCAGCATGAATGCCTCACGTTTGTCTTCAGCTTTGAATCGCATAAGAGTTGATGGTTCAGCGAGTTTTCAAAGAGGGACTTTGCTTGACTGTGCCAATGATGAACTTCAGTGCCATTGCTTTTATATTCTCTTACTTGAATCAACCGTCTTGCTTTGACAAGGTGAATTCCTTAAGCTGGTCATAACTGCAATTAGTTGACTCACTTGCAGCAGTATTGTGAGTTTGTCTTTACCAAATTGTGGCACTTTTACTGAGATTCATATTCTCAAAAGGATAAGCAGGTACAGTTAAATTGAATATCATTTTAGAAAGTTGCAACAAAGCAAGCAGTTAGCACGTACGCAGTGTATAATATTGACGCTTACAAACATCGGAAATAAATTATGAAAATTCAAAGGTGCTCTACTGAGCCTTAGTTTAATCGTACTGAGCTGTCATATTTCTTAAATTATGGGCGCGTTTTCGCGTATTCTGATTTTATTGGTATATGCCGGCCTATTCAAGCTCAGTTATCACTGACATCCCAGTGTATCTCTAGATGTCTGTCCTTGCCTGGGATTGAACCAGGGACCTTCTGCGTGTGAAGCAGACGTGATAACCACTACACTGCAAGGACGACACTGTTGTTCTCTTTAGGCTATTGTGCTTATTCTGGTTGTCCTGTGATGCTAATCCGTGTTACCCCCCATAAGTGACGTAAACGGCAAAGTTCATTCCACAGGTAAGGAATAGCCAGAACGGCAGCGTCAAGAAATTGCTCGACGTGATCACGAGTTCACTTAGTTTGCGGTATGCCACCTGTCTTCCAAAATGGGAAAGAGTCTGGCAATTTTCGATTTTTCCCGTTGAAGTCCCGCTCAAAGTTGTACATATGATCACGCCTGGAAAATGACTTCACACGCAAATGTCAAAACGCGTAGTTTCGATAAGCCTTCAGAACGAAAGGTTTATGCTGTTGTTCTCAAAGTTAAGATATGCTATAAAGGTGAAAATAAAAAAACTGCTTGTGTACTAAACATCTTTTCTTTCAGTTTGCTGGTTATCGCTTTGTTTTCAACATTACGGGCTTATTAGGCGGGTATTCGAGGTCTCCTAAAAAAGCAAGGTTGTCAAACTTTATGTAAAGTGCGTGAAGAGAGCGCGTAAAAAAGCTTTTGAGCGATTTTTGTTAGTCTTCAATTCTTATTGTATTTAAAAATACACTGTGATGCGATTGAAGTGTTTTAGGATACTGGTCATTATAAACACTGTCTCCTCCACTGCTTTTGAAAGCAGCCTCTCTAACAGAACCGGTAAAGGCAGTGTAAGTGCTTGAATAGCTTCCTTACGAAATAATTTCAGTGGTGTGGCTCCATTGTGTTATTGTAACACTCTTCCTTGCGACTTTTTGCTAATCAGGTACTTTTGCATTGTTTTATTTCAGGTATTTATTATGTGATTAATAGTTCTGCTCAATAAGATCGACAGAAGTCAAACTTTTCTAGAATTTCAATGAAGAATGGATCGTTTTTATGAAAAGACATGAAAGCAGTAGTTTTTTCTTCCCATTTCAACCGTTGCACATTCCATGGACGACGTAGCTGCAGCGTGAAACTTTTCATTAAACGTTTTGCCGACTAGCTGTTCTTCATCAATATTTTGTTTACTCATGACTACCTTGCACTTGGATGAGTATGACGCTTTCCTTAAATATATTCAGCGACGCCCACATGGCGGCATCGTCACAGTCTCTGAACAGAAGTAAGTGATAAATGCTTAAATTGTCTAATTTTCAGCCTTAGACGCTATCTGCTTTGACCACCACTTAATCAGTTTACGAAGAAGCTGCGATGCTTATGCCAATTTTTTAAAGCACAACGCGAGCCGATGTTAGGGCTTCTCTGACCTTTCGTTTATATTGCAGTTCGCTGATTCCACATATTTCATAATTGCATGAATAGCACCATATATTTATATAGACAATTAGAGCTATTTAGAATTTCAGAATTTATAGTAACTGTGAAGATTGATCGACATGAAACTTCCAAAGACGGATAAGAACCGAACGTTCAAGCGAACTGATGGGTAAGGTCACATATTGAAGCAAAGATTAAGGTAATATAAATGAAACAAGTTTTTAGGTAGCTAATGATTGAAGCTGTTGAATGAATGTAGTAGATGAAAGCTGGAATTGGGTGACCTCGTATCCACTTAACATCTCGTACACTACATAAGAATGGTGACAGCAATTAATCATGAAAGAAAACTGTAATGAATATGTGACCCTCAGTATGGCATTTCGATTGTGGCCCAATGAAGTGAAATTAAATGACATGGCTTCTGTACATCTGTTGAAGCTCTGGTAAGTATATCTATCTTATTCCATTCACTTATAAACATAGCTGTAATGTCAAGCACTTTCCCACAAAAAGAATGTAGACGCCATCTTCCCGCCTCACGAGAAGTGTCTATTCTAAGTTTCGCACTTGCTACTTTTCCTTAGGCCAGCATTGGGTCAGATAATATTATCCATACGCATAATACCAGTAATAAGCTGTAAGCTGTAGACAGACAACGAAAAAATCACCACATGAAAGGGAATCGTAGCGCTCGAATGCTACCAGTGCATGCAAGGTATGACTTCTGCATGCATGCATGTCATCATACGAGAGGGCATCAAGGAGAATTCACTTCTAAATCATTGCATCAGAGATGTCGTACAAAAACTCGTGTCTTGTCAGAAAAGGAATATATCGCATGATGAGCTCGTGAAGACAACAACAAGCAGTATCACCTCAAAAACCACACTTTTCCCAATATGCAGAAAGCACCATGAAACAATGCGCCGGCCTAATGCGGTAGATTGCATGACAACGAAAACTTTGTACTAAACGGGCCTTACTCGTTTCTCGCATAACGTTGTACCTTCAATGGCTTCTTTCCCACATTATTTCACAACATAAGAAAAGAAGTCTAACCTCTAGTCACTGACCAGTCGTCTCCCATGAAGAGTGCAAACCGCTCACTTAGCCACTGATTTCAGTTTCTCAAAAACTTCTCCTTCTATGAGCCGCGGTTTGTTTGCAAATATTTCAACAACTACTTTATTAACAAAATACAATAATATACATGTGTTACGTTAATAAATTTGTAGTTTTAAATCAAATCAACAAATACCGTAATGCATTTCAGAGATCTTTTAATTTTAACTGCACAAAAACCATTTAGAGATTAGCCGTTGGCAGCTAACCAATTGCAGATAAATTTTACTGATAAGACGCAACCTCGCTCAAAAGTGGACATTTCATTGCCCTAAGTAAGCGTTGTGCAAATAGTCAGTAGAGCATTTCG
>KN538386.1:1078414-1144904 GCA_000797535.1 Trichuris suis | reverse complement strand
TCTACTTACCTCGGAGTCCTCTTCGTACTTACCTGTTTCCGCTTACTCCGGCTCGCTTCAAACTTACCTTTTTCTACTTACCTGTGGTCCCATTCGCACTTATCTGTTTCCACTTACCCTATTCACTGTTGCCATTGTCACCTTCTAAAAATGTACAATTTCGTGTATGTTAGAGCCGCGCTCGAAAAAATGAAAGAGAGAATACAGAAAACTTGTAAAAAAGGAATAAGACAAATTAGTGAGGTAAACGCACTTTTCGACTGCGAAAAAGAGCAGAATGGATAATAAGTTAGTGAAAAATGGAGTAGAAGTTAGAGTAAGAAAGAAAGATATGTTTTCATGGGAATGAAATGTCGTGAAAAATGAGCTGCAGAGAGAATACGAGAAGACGAAAAAGGCTGCTACCAAACGGGCAAAAGCGGCTGAAAAGAAGAACTCTCTGTAATGGATAATAAACAGTATCGCTGAAATCAACTACAATCATCATAAGTTTCAAATGAGCAGTAATTATTGACCAGAGCTTACTTGCATATTTCATTATTACATTCCTATAAAGGAGCGTATTCTTTTTTCTACTTAGAAAGTTGTTACAAGCGACCAATAGCTACATCTAAATTTTATTGTCTTTGAGGAGAGGGGATATGAAGTTACTTTATTCGGGAAAAGACTCTGTAACCGTTTCTGCTTAAGCGTATATTTGTTCTTGGCGTTTACGGATATCTCTAACAGTGATAAGGTAAGTGTTGTTCTCATAGCTTTCACAACTGCTTTTGTCCCATCTTTATCTCAGTGAAGTTGAATGTAATTTTAACAACCACCTAATATTCAAAGAAAGTGACAATGGTATGGGTATAATTTTCAACGTTGAACAAACCGTTCATGTCATATATGACGAACAATGGTGTTCACCTTAAAGAGCAGATCAATAAAGCTTTTATTGTTACGAGCTGCCCTTTCTCAAATCTATCCTTAGCAAGAATATAATGTCAAATAGGCAAAGTTAGCATAGAAGCTGACAGAGGGAATATAGCTGTACTAACTCAGATCTATTTTGGGTAAAAGCAATTCGGGTCGGCTTGAATAAAGAAGTTGGAACTTTTCTCATCTCAAAAATGTGTTCCTTTGCATGTTGTAAGGAAACTGCTTTCGTCTTCAAAGGAAAGTATAATTATCAACCGAATAATGGAAAATTTATGGCAAAAGACTTTGTGGGGATGTTAGAAGGAGTCGAGTTGCGTTGAGATGGAGACAACTGTTATTGACTAGGTTGGACGCTCAATGTTCGGGTAAACCTATAGGAAATTAATGTTAGGAAAAGAAAGTTTCTATTTATCTCTTTCATATGTTCTTCTAGTTGGATAACCGTTTGCAAAAAGGAATATTAAAATGTAAAGAAGCAAACGTGATTTACTTACTTCGTCTTCGGGAGCGTCGAGTATGTCGAAATTAGTCGGCTGTGCCCCCTTCCATAAGCGAACAGCATGCATTTTGTCGTTGCGTAACATTTAATAAATTCTTGGAACTTTCACTGTTGCATTCACTAAACCAAGGATGAACTGGCCGACTTGCCGAGCGACAGTCTCGCGTGTCGCATCGTTCACTTTATTCTGTTTCTAAGGTGAAAAAGTAAAAAAGGTTTTATCATTTCCTGCTACCTATTTGTGCACTGCGTAGAATTTTTCGCATTGAAAAAAAAAAACATTCGTGATTTCTAAAAGTAATGCTAAAATTGAATTGAATTTAGTCAGAGCTCCGTAGAAGCAGACCGCGTAAGACAAAGGAAGTGTTGCAAATCGAATACTTTACGCTTAAGCATTTACGCTCGTAAACGCTAAGTAGAAATTTTCAATCAGTCGGTCGGCCTGCGAACAGACAGTAAAAGAAGCCATACCTTGCCTTCGTGATCGTCGAATTTATCAACTGGAATATCGCCAACATTGCCCAAGGTGCATTCCAGCAAATACTGTACATGGGTGCTTCATCTTCTTAGTGTCTTCGTTAGCAATGAACAGTCACACTTCCAATGGATTTTCCCGCAGCTGCTTCATGTTCAGTTGTATCGCTAATAAACTAAACTCAACTACGCACCGCATCTTTTTCTCTTCCCGTAAAACAGACAAACATTCGCGTCACCATTTGTTCACGCGATTGAATGTACAATCTCCTTTACGAATGACATGTTGAGTAAGAGCGATTTACGCGGCGTGTACAAATGTTTTCTTTGTTGCTCATTAAAGCAGTTGCAACGATGAAGTCGCGAAATTGTACTTTGCGAATGACGATTTGTCGTTACGTTTCACGCAAAGAGGCGCGGTAGCGACTGGCAGTATGTGATTGTTTCGCGTACACGTAGAACCGCGAGCGGATGAATTACATAAGCATATGCACGAGAGAGCGACTCGAAATGACATTGAAGGAAATGCCTTTACTTACTTTTATCTTCTGGAGCGTCGAAAATGCCATTGTGGTCGACGGTGCTCCAAAGTAGTCGTTACTATCACCAAATTCGACTGTTCAACACTGTTGCAACGGTTTCACTGAACGGCGCTGACGTGGAAATGGGTCAAATGAAGATAATGTTATCATTGGATGATAATGTTTCTATTTGCTTAACCTCGCGAAATGCTCTACTGACTATTTGCACAACGCTTACTTAGGGCAATGAAATGTCCACTTTTGAGCGAGGTTGCATTTTATCAGTAAATTTATCTACATTTGGTTAGCTGCCAACGGCTAATCTCTAAACTGGTTTCTTTGCAGTTAAAATTAAAAGATGTCTGAAATGCATTACGGTATTTTTTTATTCTATTTAAAACTGCAAATTTACTAAAGCAACGCATTTGTATTCTCTTCCGTTCGCTTAATAGAATGCTTATCGAAACATTCCTAAACAAACCGAGTAACGAAATGAACGGTTTGCATCTTTGAAGAGAAGATGGAATGATTAAAAATTAGATTTCTCTTTACGGGTTGACTGAGGTTATTGATAGGACTGGTTTAGTCGAATTATTGTGACAATGAGTTGGGTACTTGTAGTTCATTAAGAAATGGCATCGCTAATAACCGAAAATCTTGTTTGAAATGAATGCTTCCGCTACTTTAGGCAGACATTGCCTTATCCGAAACGTTCAGGAGCTCGCATATTACGCGTAGATAAAAGAATATGTCCAAGACGGTATGCAGGGCTAAAAGATGCCAACACAACGTGAGAGTAATTTGTCTTCCTGACGACCTGGAAAAATGATATGAATAGACTGATGGTGCGTAACGGGATGAATGGTTTTCATTGAGGATCTTTCACGGCTTTTTCTGTTCTTTGTGTAGTATTCGCTGGTAGAGCATTTGCTTAATATAATTGCAGATGGAACACAACAAATAACGGTAAAAGCCGTGAGAGATACTCAATGAAAATGATATGAATAGCTTGTTCTCCGCAGGTTTCAGGAACGCTCGCGTCCTGCCTGTCTTTAGGTGTATAAAAAACTAAATAGGGCATGCGACTTTAATGCCGATCGATTCATACCATTGGCATTAAGGGACTAAACGGTTATTTAGTTTCTCTTCACCGCTGAAGACGAGATGTGTGATCCCCAAAGCAAAGGATAATAAATTTGTATTTACATCTGCCCAACTCACTCGTCGGAAGGACAAAATGTCATTGAAGACCATTGCCAAACATTCATTTTTCAATATCTATCTAACTACTTTAATTTCGTTCATTCGTTACGCTTTAACGCTGATCACGGAGGCGTGTTTTATTACAGTGATTATGAAGGGGACGACTGGGAGCACTCTGGTGGGTCACGGGCGCGATGGCGAGCTCTCTGCTCGGAAAGGTGGACGATGTCGTCCCTGAGCTTCAGAAACATCGCACGTTAAAATTCGAATTAGCACTTGCACGATCTCATTGCTACTAAGAATGCGTATGCGGACAATGCGCTCGTCACTCAAGCAGCACAATATATTAGCCCGGTAAGGCTTGCATAATGGCAGCTGTTTGTGGAGACAAAATGGAAAGTGCCGCTTTACTGTGCACTACCAAAGAAAGAGACAGAGACTGGCTCCGTTATGGTGAAACTTTCTGGAAAAAAGTTTCGCTTCTGAAAACATGAAAATTGAGCGTTCTCGCTCAGCGAGGCAACACCGAGTTAACAAGGTTCAACTTTGACCATTGCCCAAGAGAAAACGACATGCTTTCTTTTGTGAAAAGGCAGCCGCCGCTCGGGTCAAGGTAGAGACGACAACAACGACAAAGAATGATGCAGCCAAGAAAACCGAGTTAGCGCTTGGGGAAGCATCTCCAAACTGCAAGGAACGAACGAACAAAGTAGATGAATCAAATGAGAAAAAACACGTTATTAAGAGGCTTGTAGAGAGTAAAAGAACGGCTTTCAAGGCAACACGGTTTCTGTTGGCCAAAGATTCGCTTAAATATCAATTTTGCAGAAACAACTTCATGATGGAAAAACAAGCATGTTTCCAAGTGATTAAACCATACACGAGAGCACGGTAGGCTAAGGAATGACCAGCAACTAAAATGCGCACTGCGAAGCGCACCGTTTACGAGCAAAAGGTGGTAGGAAAAATCGCCCAACAACGAGCAACCGTCCCAAAGGAAGGAAGAGTAACGGAGGATGAGACGACAGAGGCACGCACCAGTTTGACCTTAATAAATTGGCACTGAAAGGTTCCTTCAGTAGTGTCGCATTTCCTCAGAACCCATCGTCCCAACCAGACAACTCATCCGGTGGGATGTCGTAATCGGATGGGTAGTGGTCAAAGTTGCTCACGTCACACGGGCCATTGATCTAAAAAGTTTCCCATGGCACTGCGAGCAAAAGGACAGAAAGAAAAGGGCGCCATACTTACCTTAGGCACAATTGGCGGAGGAATCATTCTATTGCGTAGACCTTCCCAGTCGAAACCTGAGAACCACCTAAAATAAAGTGCCAACATGCTGCTGCTGAATGAACACGCCGTAAGGAGAATGAAACAAACGTTACCTATGCTTGCGAAGATCGTCAAAACCGCCGGACTGACAACCAAGCCTTTCCGCAGGATTATCCCGGCAAAGCTTCTTGACAAGACTCGTAGCCGTTTTGCCAATTCGTCGATTAGGTATATCCAAAGCGTCAACGCCTTTTAAAATCAAAGTGTACGTTTTCATAGGGTCTGACGCCTGGAAGGGTGGCCTAAAAAGAGAAAGAGAATCGCAAATCGAATGATCTCTCACTCGCGCGAATTTCAAACAACATTACCTGCCCATCAATAGTTCGCATATGAAAATTCCCAACGCCCAAAAGTCGGCCGAATGGTCGTGTCCTTTGTTGAGGATGATCTCTGGTGCTACGTATTCGGGCGTTCCGCAGAATGTCCATGTCTTGCGACCGGGATGCAACCGCTTTGCGAATCCAAAGTCCACAATTTTCAAATGTCCAGTTGCGTCGAGGAGGCAATTTTCAGGTTTCAAATCACGATAAATAACCAGCCTCTTGTGCAAATATTCCAAAGCTTCAACTACGCAAGCAACGAAAAATCGCGCCGTGTTCTCGTCGAAATGGCCTCTTTTTAAGGGAACAAAAGTTTTCACTTCGCGAAAAGTGACCTACTGAAAACGTACCTGTCCCGCAAAAGGGTCCAAAGTTCCCCGCCAAGACACGCTTCCAACAACATGTAGACATACTTTCTGTCCCTGAATGTCTTGTACAGCCTAAAAAGAGGATAGTACTTAACAGACCCAATTATTGACAAACAAGTTGAATGAATGATTTTTGATGGCAGTTCAGAGGAAACATGCACAGATGAACTCAGTCCCTCCTACTGAATTCATCAACGTGACATTCAGTGTAAATGTTTCGCAACAGCTCTATCCAAAATGATATACAGACACGGAAGAGCTATTAGTCGCATCCACTTAAAGTGACAGCTTTGTTCACTTCCGATGCGATGAAATGTGATTGCGTAGATTTCTGAGACGCTGGCACGATTGATCGCCATTCTTCTCCGTCTGTAGTCTCTTCTTGTAGTATAAACTGCCCATTCATATTGTGGAGCCATTCAACTGAGTATCGGCACAGATCTTCTAGTCGTTAGAAAAATAAAACATAAACTGCTGGTCAAATCATAATGAGACGAACTCAGGCTTTGCCTATTAAGAGTAAGACTGCTAAAAACTGCTCAAGATTTCTTTGAGTCTAATCAAGAATTGTTTTCTACCCTTCGCACTTGCTTACGTATTTATACAAGCGTGTTCCAATCATTGGAAGACTGTTTCAGAAAGACAAACTGTTCCAGTGAACACTAAGTGCTGCTCCGCAATTTACTCCACAGTATCACTGGCAAAGAGCTCAGAAGAGATGACTAACAGAGAAACTTAAAAACTTGAAATATGGCGAAACTTAATTTTGCCTATTCGCCCAAACGGCTAAATGAAAACATTCAAGTGTGCCACCTTCAGTTCCCCCCGATGAGCCAACACGACGAAGCAACAACGAGAGATGTCAGTGAACGTCCAATACTGCAACTGCAGTTTCCTTCTCATATTTTATCCGAATTGTACTGCAGCTCATAAATTCACGGAATCGATCAACAAGAAAAAAGAGATCTCAAGTAAGAATCAAGTCTTTAACAATTACATCCGTCATTACGATGAAACTTTCCGATGAATGTGGATCGTAAACTAAACTTTACGTCATCGTTACGTATCGCTATTCAAAAATATACGGCTATTAAACAACGTAAAAAGAACAAGATGCGTACTATTATTTTACAAACACGAGTTCTCCACTACGCGTCAGACAGCAGCGGCCGTAAAAAACTCAAAAAGTTCTCAATGGACGACGCCTGATCAATTGACAGAACAAACAAACAGCAGCAACAATCAATTAAACATTGCTGGTCTTCTGCTGGACTCACACTTATTCCACCTACTGCACAATCCTTCCAAAGGGAACGACACGCACCAATCTCATTAATCAAGAAGACTCAACTATATAGTACCGTCAACGAAAATGAATCAGGAAAAGTGAAGTTTAAACACTGACTACGCTTCCTAAGCAATTACGCTTCAGAGCAGTCGTGTAAAAAGACCACACACTCTTCTCAATGGTAGTAAAGGTACAGAAAGGACGTCGCAGCTGACAATTCGGAACAGGACGAAATTTACAGTCATCTCACGGAATGGTTGTCTCGAAAAAAATCACTTTGAGAAAACAAGCGCATGCTTCTCTTTGCGAAAAAGGCTTTTCCAACTTTTCCAAGATGGATGAGCCTTCAAACTTTGTTCGCTTTTTGCTCTAACGTAAGAATAATGAAAGCACTTCTCGTAAAAGAAAGGAACACTCAACAGAATAGTCGGCAGACAGACATCCTTACTTCAACAGTTACAACGTCTCAATTGCACTGCGGCTTTAAGCCGAAATCCAAACTTACACTTTCAAACACAGAGTTGAATCACAGCTTCGCTACAGTGACAGATTGGTGACAACACTACTTAACGCCGCTCGAACCGAATAGTTATGCATATTCAAAACACGTTTCTTTTGAGCACTAACGTTATAGGCACAAAGTTTGAAATGGGGCATCATGACGGAAAAAGGTGCCGACAAAGCGTCAGCTGAAATGCAGTAATGCAGTACAAACACGTAACTTCAACTAAATATGGTCAAGTCAGCCCCCTCTACTTGGAAACGCTATACGTAAAATTGCGGTAAACCTAAACGAACCAGATTTGAAGAGGAGACAGTTAAACCTTTCGAAAAGCTAATGCACCGTTGAACGATACGAATGAAAACTAACTTTACCATTCAGTGGGAAAACCCTTAAAGCTGATGAGCCACAACAACAGGTTGGATTACAAAAAAGGCAAATGAAAAAGGGATACACCAAAACTCGTCCATTGGAATCAATTAAACCGTAAAACTGCAACAAAGACGGGCTGAAGTGCATTTCACGGAAAAGCACCAATTTACTACCCATCACGCGGCAATAAACCTGAATTGCCATCTCATACTCGCCTACGTTACCAATACCGCACTAATCATAAACGTGTCACGTTACAAGAGCAAATACAACTCTTTTTTCTCACTGGTATACGTTTACACTACTGATCCTGTTCTTTTGAGCATTACTCATAAGCCATAGCAGAGAGACACATTTCACCTTCGTTAAACTGCTTCTCTGATACGGCTTTTAGTATCAGTAGCGTAAAAATGTCATAACGTCATCTTATAGTCGGCAAGGACCTACCTGACCACGTACGGTGACCTGAACTCGAACATAAGATTGCGTTCGTTGAAAATATGCTCCTGCTGTCTTGTGTCAATAATGTGCTTCTTTTTCATCGCTTTCAAGGCATACGTTTTTGTCGGATCTTTGATAACGAATACCTGAAACGATTACAAGTGGCAATTCGTTTACTTAAGCAAAAAGCAAAAATGACTAATTTACCAACTCGACTCGACCAAAACCGCCAACACCCAACGTTGCCACCGACCGCAAATGGGATATTTCCAACTCGATCATTTCTCTTTCCAATTCAACCTTCGTTGCTTTGCCTGGTCCGACGCTTAAACGCTACTTACGTTAATATCACTGAACGGATAACAGTCCAAGCTTACCCTTCACCCATTGAAGCGCGCTTCTCGGCGATCCTGTAATGAGACGATAAAAGTGCGCCACATAAAAAATGCATAAATTGATTATCACCTTCGAGCACCACGTTTCTCATCGCCGTAGTCTTTCTTTAGCTCTTCCAAGTCACCGATCAACTTCCGAAATGATCTATCATCGAAGAACAGTGAAAAGCAGCGACTGCTTTTCGGATAACCTACTCTTGGTCCAACGTGAGAACTTCAACTGCATCGGCGGCAACTACGGAGGCGGTTCGCACCTCGTCTCTACAAGAAAAATGAGTAAGTAAGAACTGTCCTACTTCAATGGACAAGTCTACCCAAGCAACGCCTTCTCTCCGAAGAAGTCACCTTTGTGCAATATGCGCACTTCCTGCGGCTCATCAAAGCCTTCGATCAGTTGGGTCACTCGAACCTGCACTCGAAATGCCAATGGCTCCCGGTGTCGAGCGAACATCTTTTCGTAAACTTACCTGACCTGAGCTGATGATGAAGAAGAGGTCACCCTTTTCGCCTTCACGGACTATGTAAGTTCCTTCGGCGAAGTAATCCTGAAAAAAAGTAATAAACGTAAAGCGACCAATAACAAACGCATACGAGATCCATAGAGTCGGCCAGTTTGCTTATTCTGTCCTCGGACAAAGTTTTGAACAACGGGACTTCGCGGAGGAAATCCATCAACATTTCGTGGCGTTGCAACCCAAGACGCATTGTTATCATTTGGAATACGGCGCGGTCAAGTACCCACAGCTTCACCGGAGAAAGAGCTACAGCGAAAAGCCAATTGAGATTTCTCCTTTTTTGCACAACAGCTACATGTCAACCTTTCACTGATGCCGTTCGGGTACAGTTGTACAGAAGAGCGAGCTCGCCGAACACTTTGCCTGGTCCCATGCGACCAAGCACTTTGCTCCCTTTGCTCACTTGCAGTTCGCCAGCTGAAACAGAACAGAAAGGATGAAAAGAAGCCGGCATACGCGGCGGACTTGTCGACTGCTTGCTGCCTAAGCCAGTCGTCCGCAAAGAAAAAACAGAACAACTTGGCAAACAGAGACACTGTGTGTGAGTGAGTCATTGGGCTGATCGTTGTTCACCTCGGAGAGTGGCGGCAAATTAGCAAGGCAAAGCTTACCGGCCGCTACGTACAGATGGGTGCCGGCAGTTCCTTCCTGGATGACAAATTGATCGGCATCGACGTCCCGCTCATAGGCGCATTCGACCATTTCGGAAACCTGCTCGCGATCCAAGTGACGAAGGAAGTCGTTTTGCAATATTGCGTTTCGTATCAAGTGCTTCGCCCTGAAATGACAAGCAATGAAATGCAATGGGTGGCGGACAGGTACTTCCTCCTACGGTGGACTTTTGGTGAAATGACTAAGCGACACTCTGCTCTCCTTGCTGTACGGAATTGGTTCGGCCGAAACGCCTTGCTTCTTTACGTTGACCGATTGGCCAAGCATCGAAGCATCCTTTTGCAGCTCGGCGCGCAACTCGTCGCTGCTTTTGCCCTTTGCCGGCGATTCCGTCACCTTCAAGTCCAGCACGGAACGAAGCTTGTCGCATTCCGACTGAAAACCAAAACATCGCTCGATAACGGGCTGCGTGAAAAATTAACGCAAAACCAATGTGCCGCGCTGTGCTTAGGCGAACAAAAGCTGCTGCGCGCAAAAGCACTCGTTCGTCAACTACTCTTTATCATAAGCAAAACAAAAACATTCCGGAGAAACAGATAACGGAAAGGACGAACGTTACACACAATCGTCAACATTGTACAAGCAGCTGTTCTCATTGTTGTCCACACGAGTGGCTTAAGGGTCGTACTGTGAATAAGCTTATCAAACTGTACAAAAACCTTTCAAGTACGAGACGCGCTCATTTTCCAAGTTTCGCCTTTGGCGAACATTGAAAAACGATTGGAACAAGTGGACAGCGATCGAATCTTTTCCATTCGATCAACGTCTCCATCGCTAACTCGCTATCGTTTGAATATTCAAACATTAACCACTTTGCGCAACTTGTCACGCCAAGCGTAAATAGTTGGAGGAACGCAGTAGCCGATAAACGAGTCTGCCCTTCGAAGGGATTATTTTCATGAAAACCGTTCCGACAAATACTCAGTATGCAAAATTGTGGGCTAACGTGAATTTCAAGTCCAATCAGCTTGCAAGCTGAAAAATAAATTGGTCGCCACGTCACTATCCAACCAGGTAACACCTTGAATGCCAAATGCTTTTTAAGGAAAGTCAAGCAGAACTTCTAGGAATAAACAAAAAGCAAACATGAAAAAGAGTAATGTCAAAGTAACGAAAGCTATCATCACTATCGATGGGTCAATTGAGGCGGCAATTGTTAGTGACAATTGCGCTCACGGTTTCTAAACATTCATGACGGACCATTGCACAATCAGAATACTTATGCATCAACCGTACAGATCGATCTAGTTACGCGGGGCCGATGGGCTGCGGCTTCACGCACATCCTCCCCCTTTTATTTGTCTTACAAATCTTGGGCGGTTGGCAGCAATGAACAATAGCACGACAGGTAATACGCTAGTCAATTTTTCAAAAATTGAACCTTCTCGCTGAACTGCGACTAACCATCCTATGCAGGCATCAGTAGGTTTATACGGGCCATCTTGGGTAAACGCGAATCTACATACAGCAACCAAAAATGGCAATGAAAGCACAGCTATCTATGGCCCACAGACGCGTAAATGAAAAATGACAAACACAAAAAAAACAGTTTGCTTCTGGCTGAAGATGAATAGTGACAATGGCAAAAGTGTTTGATGCAGTCAGACTGAACAATAATAGATCGATTATGGGAAAATTGCCCATACAAGGCTAAGTGCACCTCTGTGATCAGTTCGATGATTCAAGCCTCATATGATTAAAAGTTCTTCCAGTTAGCAGTGTTTTCGCCTCATCGACACTCGAGCTACTGACGCTGACGAGGTGGGAGAAGGCTTGTCTTCCTTATTAGGCGATGCGCGCTGATTATAAGGAACTTCGTTTTTCCAGTCGAACTGTAGTATACGGGAATCTCAGTCACTGACAGTACGCCCAATTGTTCAACAGAGTTGAAGTACTTTGTCACGTTCGTGATGAAATCTATACATCTGCTTGTAGAATTGTAAGTTTGCAAAAACCAACGTTGCTAATGGCACAAGTTTCGTAACTGCTAAAACTGGTTTCTTGCGTAGGAACGCAATTGGTTCGAACGTTCACTTCGCCTCGGTAGAGCACCTTCAATTTAGTCTACTATTGGCTAACCGTTTCCAGTTTGACGAGTTGACACATCGTGAAGCCATAGTTTACCTACCAACTTGGAAGCTGACTTATTGGCCAAACCCGTAAAGGACATCGGAATACCGGATAGAGAAAAGCGGAAATTTCACCAAGCAGCAGGAAACAACACTATTTAAAGACTAACCTCGACAAGGGGAACCATGGCTTAACCTTAGCCACATCGTAAGGGATAAGGCTCGATTAGAAGGCGCGACTTTTAAACGTTATTACAATGGCTCGAAGCGTTACTAAAAAGCAGAGACATCAATCGGCTCAAAAAGGACACTACTAGAGCCGAACGGAGGAAAACCTTAAAATCTTTCTATATGCAACGCTTAGCAATCTCATTGTGACGTATTGATGCCTCTGCTGCTTAGTACGACGTTGCACAGTCACTGCAATTTCCACTCTAAGCCAACGGAAGGAGCAAAGCAACCACACGGTGGAACTGCCTTGTCGTTGACGGACAACTTTTCGTTCAAACAAAATTTTCAATAAAACCGCCAACTTGTCATTCCTTCTCCGGTTAGCGTCTACCGATGGATTTCGGCCGTTGCGCATTAGCAAATCGAATGCAAGCTTTACAATTGCAAACAAGTAGCAAGGTTGAAAAACAAAAGAACAACGACTGCAGAAACACTTGCTATTTCGCCGCAGCGACGGAAAACCGGTGCTTGAAGCAGAAAAGCAAGCATAGGCTGAGCCGAAGCCTTTCAAGGTCCTTTTAGGGACCATGTAGAATCGACAAAGTCAAACAACCGGAAATCTCAAATAACACGTCGTAAGATAGAAAACAACAAGAAGAAGAACAAGGGAAATGCTAACAAAGATTACCAAAGCATAATTTTTTAGGAACCCCTTTTTTCGCACTAGAAGCATTAAAACTTGACAATTAATTCCTTACTGTAAAAATAAATCATGTCATTTGCCCATTGGATTTTTTTAAAGAAAAAACAACTGCTTTACGATGGAACAAAGCGTAGAGAATGTCTAAATGCGTTCGTCGAATGATTTGTGTGGCCTTTCAATGGCTGCAATATTGCGCAATGGCTTCGAGTGGCCCCATCGACCGCTTCAATTACTGAACACGCATTGAAGCGCTCGTTGATGGTAAACAAAGCGGCAAAGTGAGGTTGCAGCCCTCCAACATGCACAGTGTTGCTCAGAGCATCAGCATAGAAAGAAACAAAACAAATACCGCCTAAGCAGTTAGTGTACGCATACGTCTATACGACGCAAGCGTACAACTGCGTAACAATTACGTTATTCAAGTAAGGCTAAGACATCGAAGATCCCGGAAACTTTTGTATTAACGGACTTCCTCATGTCGACCTATCTGACATCTGACGGTCCGCTGCGGTATGTCCGAAATTGGATAAATTAAGGACAAAATTTGTTGCGTGTGGAAATCAATCGTTATATAATCAATTATTTAGGCAAATAGACGGCTCGACGAGTATGGCCCATCGCGTTGGAGCACAAAAGTTCGACGGCGAATCGAAAGCGGAAAACCGATTTCGACGAGCAGCACTCGAACGAACAACGTTGAAAACAACATCGACTGCTACGCTGTAGCAGCGCAGCTTTGCGTGCTCGGGCAGATCCAAAAAGACGCGTAGAAGGAGAAATGCAAATTTTGAAAAAGGTAAAGCTGCTCACCTTTAGGCATTTAATTTCGTCTTCTAATTTTCTAACTTTTTCCAGATGCGCTTTGATCTCTTTGCTTTGCTGTTGAATCAAGTCATCCTTTTGAGCCATAAGCCGTTCCAGCTCGGCTATATCCGTCATCTTATTGCCAATCATTACTTTCATCGACCTGCTTGCATTGGCACTTGGGGATGAAGACGACAAGGATGCTGCTACGTTCATGGAGCCACCGCCACGCAGCAGCGAGGAATCAAGTGTTCTGCCACCGCCGCTGTTTCCCAATTGCACGTTTTTCGGCGCGCCGTAACTGGCCGCCGATGCAGCGCCAGGCGACGGCGCCGCTTTGCAGTCATTGGTGGACAGCCGGCTATCGGATGCCGACGAATTGCCTTTGAAGCTGTTATTCTCGGCGCAAGTGCGCCGCTTCGCTTTGCGCGCTAACATTAAATTCAGGTACTTCTTCATTGGTACTCTACTTTTTTTCCCAAATGAATACCACCGGGACTCCAGCAGCGCCTAACCAACGCGGACGTCTCTTCGATCACACCTACAAAGGCGCACGTGAAAACTTTCCTTTTGCATCAAATGTGGCTACAAAAAACCAGTCTCCAATAAACGAACCCGCACGGAAACAATATTTTTAAAAATCGAACCGGTAAACGTCTACTTGACGGCCCTAAATTACGCGTCTAGAACAGGTAACAAAATTTCGCGAACTTGAAATTCAAATAAAAAGTACCTGACTACTACTTAATCATTATCGTACTCCCCTGCCACGGCAGAAAAACAACGCGAACCCGTCAGCGTTGATAAAACGTGATGAAAGGTGGTTGGCTCTCTCCGCTGAATATGACAATGATGAATGAATCGCGTTGGCCAACTTAAAGAGGCGAAGCAAAAAAACCACAAAAGACTTCCCGCAGCAACTTGCCCCGACGTGTTCAGTTATCCTTGCTGAGCTTGTCAACGAAAAGCATATAACCACTGATGGCAATTTTGCCACCAAAGAGTTGTCCCTCAAAGAATACGGGCAAAAGGAAACAATGTGACATGCAACTTGCCATGCTCGCGGCTGCAAAGTGTCGCGAAAAATCAAGTCGGTATAATGAAGAAGATGGCTGACGAGTCAGCTGCTCATTTAACACTCAACTTAAGATCAATGTAGTTATGATGAAAAAGTTTGTCATCGTCGGCTCGTTAAGGTGGCCAACCAATTCCGCCCTTTAGCCCAATATTTTGATGACGTCAACGTAAAATTCCCTCCCTCCATAGGCGCCACCTATTTGTGATTTTTCTCGACAACGCCGGTTTGACGCCACGCTATTACATCTCTTCATCAATAAAATGTTGCAACTGTTCACTCTTCGCCCTGACGTGTCAAAAGACTGACAGTTATCATTATTACTATTATTATTATTTGCATTGTGAAGCATAACTACGAAAAAGTAATGTTTCAAGAATAACTGCCATCGGATGCGTTTAGTTTAAAACCTACAGCGCACCCTACTCACCCACTCTTCCTCACGCTACGTTTTTCATACTTCATGTCAAACTTTCAGGCAAAAGAGAACTTCTTTCAATTCGTAGCTAATGACTATGCATTTATTATAATCCTTAAGAAGACTGGTACGGCCAACGTCGCATTAGGCAGCTGAACTTCAGTTTAAGAAAGTTACGAAAGCTACGCAAACCTTCTGACTTTTAAACCAACGACCTTCACAGTGGGCCGCCCAACACTTTTGGTAGTCGTTGAAAGGACGACACTAAAAATTGCGTTACTTGAGAAAATTGAATTTTCGAAGCTCCATCACCCCGACTTAGCGCGCTGCCAATTCGATTCATTCATTATCACAGACGACGCAGAAAGTTTCGAATTGAATAAAAAAAGCCGCAGTTGTAATTTTCTGACATTAATAAAATGAACTACTACTCTTTAAACTGCTCCCCGAACCGTTAAGCATAAATACGGCGATTGAAGAGATGTCATGAATGCCAATGAGGCAATGGCAGCGACAAGCGCGAGTAAAAGATGGGAAATCCGTTCAGCTATCTTTATCAATGAATAACATTAATGAAACTACGGGCGACTCTTCCCTATGTCCCACCGGGGCAAAAATCGATACGTATAATTCATTAGTTTAAAGAAGCACATCTTAAACTGCAAATAGATGAGCAATTTTATGAAATTTACAGAGGGACGCTTCTTCCCATGCTTTAGATAGGCGAGAAGTGAAAAACAGCTTTGAAGTATGTGACCTCAACAATTCAGATACAGCACTATTACGAGTACCTGCATCTTCGAGGAGAAAATGAAAGCAGATGAAATAATTTTAAAAAGTATTCAGAAGATCACTTAACTGTATCTACAACCAGTAACCTTATTACTAGTAACAAGTTCATTCATTCGTTCGTCTGCACGTAAAAGCCAAGAGACTTATGAGTCATCTATTAGTCGCCTTATAAAATCCAGTCGCAAGTCGACTCACTACAAACTTATACAATTATTTATACGCCGGAAAAAGAAATTTAGCCGACGCGACGAAACGCTGCTTACATGAGCTACTATGAGCATGCCTGAAGCTCCTCAATTCTCATGTGATTTCAGCAGGCCATTATGCAGCTGAATGTCTCTGCTAGCAAGAAAAACACGAAGAACGCTTACAGAAAAGCCGAAACCCCCAAAGGCACTTTAAAATTTAAATATGCAGTTTACTTAGCAGTTTAAACGCAGCTTTACTGCATGCACTACGTTTCCAATTCTTCAAGCTTTATAGTAACCTCAATACCATCAATCGTACGTTCACTGGCGGTTAAAGATTGCGACCTGTTTAACAACGATGAGGAAAAGGCACTGCTTTTAAAAACGCTTGACTCCCATATGGAGTCACCGAACAGGTCCGACCCTCTGTTAGTCATGCTTCGTCCCTACGATTATTAGTAGTGGTATAAATTCTGCCATCTTAAAATTAACGATGTCTTTGCCATATTCAAAACCTTATTACCTTACCTACTCGCAACTAAAAATTCATACTTTAATCTACCTTGTACATAATCACATCTTTTACGCATTAGATTCCTTGAATTCTTAGACAAGCAACGAGACGCTATACCAAACGATGTGGCCTTCATGGTCACGCTAAATAGGGCTATTACAGTATACAACATAGACCCCATTAGACGAAACTTATTCAAGGCTCAGATAGCTCCAAAGATTCGGTTTCAATGAAGTATAACGTAGCTCACCTAACAGCACCAGCCAAGGTGGGAGAGCTAAGCTCGAAATTTCCCTGATTTTATTACCTTACGAAAAACAACCCAACCGCGTAGGTATTCGCTATAAACAGGATGCCCGTAATAGCGAAAAAAAGAAAGAAACAAGTCCCACTGGCGGACCGGTATTCGAGAAATAGGACAACCTACGTGTACAAAAGACCCAATCGCTCCTATCCATTCGACAAAGAGAGCAGATAGTGTGATTGCACTTATACAAACAACACAATGGGGATGAATTACTTACTTCTGTACATGAATATGCATAATTAACGTAATTGCTCATAACGCATAGTAAACATGTTTTGCTGTGACATAAATTTGAAAGGCGGAAAAGCTGTGAAGTCAACGCAGCCACGTGAACGCACAGCGTTTATATGCGAATATTCTAGAACGGGGCGACCACAAAGAGTTGCGACTTCGTTAGCAACGTACCGCGCTTGCCTTGAAATGGTTAGATGCAACCTTAGATAAAGGTGCGACCACAATCGATGAGAGCTTACCGCGAATACTACAAGTGAATTCAATCGTGAAAACCGGAATGGATGACAGACAGCTCCTGGGCGGTACCTATTTTGTCACAGCGCTACTTGCAGCGCAAGTTACAGCGCCAACCGACCTAAGCGGAATATCGTTCTGCTTGCTCCTTGTCCCCAACTTTGCCACGGGTAGAGACTTTTCAAAAACTCAAAAGAAAGACCGGATGCTATTTGACAGACGTATAGCGACAGAGTTGGTACGATTACGGGTGAAATAGAGCACTGCTCAATGCATTCCTATCAAAGCCTACGATGACATTTCAAAAAAAGCCGGCGGATATTACTACTACTACTACATATGAGTTGCAATATAACGCGTGACTACCTGGTCTCCATAGCCTTTTATGGTTACGTATTTCTTTTTTACCTATCCGACATGGACGATTACAATCAGAGGAAAGCGGACGATGCCTACTGCCAACGTACATCACTCCCGTGGGAGAATTAAAATGAAAGAATTCAAAGCTAATAAATTACTGGACAAAAAACGTCCGCCTTCAGTAAAACACTTGAAAAGGTTCATTACCGTCACAGCGGGCGCGCAGTCGGCCAACTTTCCGAAAAAGCAGATGTTAGAAAATGCGAAGCGACAATAAACCTTAATAACAAAGCAGAAGAAACCTTGGGCGAACGGTTCATTTCCGTAAAAGGCAAAGTGAAATTAATTCTTTGAAAAGCTGCTTTGCCTCATCAGTCTCAGTACCATCATACTGCTCCGCTAATCGACTAGCTGCAAAACGGCCGCATGCGGTTTAACACTGTCTATAAGTGTGCTCATTACAGTAAGCAAAAAGACAATCTAACATTGCAAAGAAACGATAGGTACAAAAGGTCGCATAGAGCATTGCCATCCTGGCACGCCATTGCTTGAATCTTTTGTGCATATGATTAACTAGCTAACAATTCAATGCTTTTGGAATTTTCCCATTCCATTTGACATTGTACACGAGGGGATCGCTTAGACGTGCTTTATAGCAGGAAACGACAAAACGTTAGCGCATTCAGAGCTTTTCATTGACAAATCCTATAGAAACAAGCGGCCTCGTTCACTTTTACTACGTCCGCTTTCCAAATTCCTGGAATTACGTAGCATCAGCTGAGTTAGTCTGAAAACTACATAAAATAAATTGGATAAAGAAAAGTAGGCCACCTTGAAGTCAGCTTGTTTTTTCTTCAGCAAGAATCAAGTGCTCACCGGCAACATCATCCTACTATATGCATTCGTTCATTCACGAACGAAGAGCGGTACTGAGAAGCCGCAATGGCACTATTCGCTACAAACTAAAAGAATTCATTACGGCTTTCCAAGTGGGAAACCGCGCTGCCAGTTGAGAATTAACTGCCTTCCATTTCGGCTTTAAAGAGCATGCAGAAAAATAATACAACTGTTTGGGTGCGGAGAATTATTGCTACGCTAAAATCTGTCCAATGCTACAAGCGGAGGGCACATGCAACAAGAAGGACGCTCAGAAAGGGCTGTATACTGAAACGTTCGTAGACAATCGAAGTTATAAAACTAAGAATGAACAGCGATTTCACGATTGACAATGTCAATTGCAACTGCACGGAAGATTATTGAGTTCAGTCTAAGGAAAACTAAATGCAATGCTATATAGAGGCTTAAGAGAATAAAATAGGCATGGCGACCCCCTTCTATAGATGAAATAAACGCTCGACTTGTTTACGTAGCGTCCCCTTTTTGGCGGTATTCCATAAAGTCATTGTTTCAAAGGGTGCACACTTTGTATTGATTCCGCTAAAACGCTCAATACTTTGCCAATCAACAAAATGATGTTAAAGCAGACTACATTTATCAGAATTCTGTCCTACTGCCAAAACACCCGCAACAACGCGGACGTGCGCTTCGCTAGTACTACCTTTCGCACTTGAAGCCGCTAACGCATTCTACGATGAGAAGTCGTCCTGTGCAAACGGTTAGCCGCAGAAGGAATTAAAATTATTTCGTCAGCTTTACCTGCAAAAGCCATACGCATCTCAATGGCCATTCAGAGAACAATTGTTTTCAATCGACTACTTTTCACCTAAGAGCTTAAAGCGCGGCAATGCTAGCAAAGCTTGGCGGCTAACTGTTGTCCATCACACCTTTGCCTACTAAAAACCTCAGCAATCGTTAACGCCCGACAACTGCAGATATAACGTTGCGCAAGAGCGCGCAGTGCAAATGAAAAGTCGTACATTAACCTAAACGCATTTCGCGAGAGAATAATTGAACGAACTTATCCCAAACCGATTGTGGACGACGACAACGATGGACCATTAAGTGAATGGATCCGTTTCGAGCAAACCAAACGTTATTTCTATCATCATTATTCCGAAGTTCTTTTCGAATAGTCGATTCGCTTCCAATCGGCAATTACTCCCACGCAGTAAGGCGTACCGAAAATGTTTTTTCCTATGCCACAACTATGTGGCGATCGGAATGCACCTTTGGCCCAACAACGGACGCATAATGTACACGGATCAAGAAGTCGCATTTTTGAACTTAAGAAGAACGCTACGCTGACAGCGCATGCTCATTAACCCAAATTGACATACGAAGTTAACGGGAAAGCTATGTCGCAGTACTAAAACGGTTTGCGCACACAGTGAATGCCTTTTCATTCGTCAGGCCTCAACTTGCAACTAATCCTCATGGAAGTAGTACCCGGAAGTTCATTGCAGCTTAAACACTTACCCCTCACTATATTACTACCAGAGATATTAATAACATTATGTCCTTTCCCGGAACAAGCCTTGAAGGCCTCTTTTTAGACGCATTTTCTGGAATGCAAAAAATGATCACATAAATAGGAAATGTTGCCCACGTCATTTTTCTGTTCACAAAGGCTAATTCGCAGCGGTCAGCCAATTGAACATTACAAAAAATTGATCCTCTCTAAAATTTGAGCTCAGAGGTAGTCGCAAATATGAAAAGAAAAGGCTTAACCATCTATAGAGCGTTTTCCCTCCTTTTCGACAACAGCGAACCGCCTTTGAAGGTAGGATGATGCATATACCCTTTGGCAGTGTGATTACCAGCATCCAATCAATCGATCGATATGCTCTACGGGAATGTGACAACGACACACAAAGCGCGCTAAAGAACAAAAGCCCACCACAGCTCTTTCTACCAAAATCCATTCCGTCACTTTTTTTGGGGGGTTGGCAAAAGAGCATTTTTGAAAAGACAGCCCAAAGCAAGCCGCGACGCACCAATTTTGGCAAAACGGAAACACGATGCACTTTGCCAGCACGTCTCGTCGGCCCTTCCTATGCCAAAGAATAAATAAGGCTGAAACGTTCGGACGCGCAACAGCATGGAAAGGAAAAGTCGGTAAATGTATTCTGACGTCAATGCTTCGCTTACGAAGGTGTCGAATGGCCAAATTGTTGGAATTCAATCGAATCTTACTCGGATGGACAGAAAAAACAATCCCCAATCCCAGAGATCGTTTGACTTAACTAAATAAGCATCCAACAAAAAAAGTTCGATATTCAACAACGTCATTGGATTAGTCTTCCAATGGTAACCTACAAGCTGTACCTAAGTACGAAAGCACACTTGGATGACGTACGCTCGCTGGATGGAGGGAAGCGTGGACAAAACTGTCCATTTACATTCCCCCTCTGAAATAGACACTGCCCCAAGCTGCAGCCTCGCATTTGAGTTCATGCAGAAGTGCTATGTTCAAACTGGCAAAACAATATACCAGTGACGAACATCAGCCTCTCCTTAGCTACATTCAGGTAGTTTGGTCTGTTGCCAGGGGTTACGGATAGCCAAGAAGCCATCAAAGGAACAAGAATCTCCAAGCACTGATAACGAAGCAATGCAAATGAGACCAAAGCTCGAACGTTGCACCACAAACATTTCACATCAAACGACAGCAAACACGGGACGCTCACCTGCCCTGCTGATGCCCAAATCGGTACCGGCCAGCAAAAGGGAACTCAACGTAAGCCAACTTCCGTTCTATAGACAACAAACCAAAAATGCAATCGCCGAACGCGCCGCATGGAAGGTCAACAGTTTTTCATCAATGAAAACATTAGTGTCATGAATGATCATCACAGTGCGTACGCGGAAAGACCGGAACGCGCGGCCGTGTCATTAGGGACAACCGGTTGCCAACTTTGTGCACTCGTAAACGAGCAATAAAGGCACAACGCGATGGCACCGCATCAAGAAACGATGACAGTCAAAGACGTTGTTCCCATCGACGTCCAGTGGAGACAACTATTGGCGAACGCGCCCTATCGTAAAGCAAAAGGAAGCAGCCAAAGTCGAAGACAACATTAATACCCGATTGGGGCAAAGCGAGCTTGAATTGTTCGCCTATAAATACTCAATGCGCTCTCGCAGCCGGCAAGCGTACTTTTCAAAATCTAATCACCCACTTATCCAGGAGGAAAAAAAATCACAGCGCGCTTGAGAAGCCGAAAAACGGATGGTCGAAGCACAGAACACCACCTCCCAACACATATAGGTCACATGAAAGCCCAAAGGGCGATAGACTTGTTTTGCTGGCGAATGTCCAACAAGGCGGGTCGTGAATATTTATGTTGTCCACGTCCGAGCGACAACCGGAAAATTAACTTACCTAAACGGCAAAACTGTTCAACTTATGGTTTCTATCGGTCTTCTATGTGCTCTACCAGACATGGAAATAGAATAGGAGCTTCACAGACAGCTTAAAAGTTCATCTAGTGACCTGCGTCGTTCATGCATCCCTTAACCTTACTTGGTCAGGCCGGTTTAACGAATATTTCGCCTGCGGCCGACGTCAACTTATTGAATTGGCTTTGCGAGTACAAAAAGTCCAACGTTTGCATACAGCGGCTGCAACCACTAGTTTTAAACAACAAACAGGCGGTGCGTCTTGACTGATCGCACCTCGCCGACGTATAACGTTTCTTACTTTTTCACTGTCACTTTAAATACCGTAGAAAAGGCGCGTCGGAATTAGCAGGAATGATCATCTGCGCCTAATCGTTCCGGACGTCTTCCAATTAAGCGGGCATTAAAACGTTGGGCAAACAATCGTCAACTCGCCTGAGTAGACGAGTAAGGCAAAAATGGAAGGCTCCTATTTAGGGAGAAAGTCAAGTGATGACGCAGCCGCGACTACCTATAAAGCGAAACCTTTGCTTTTTCTCTGTGTACTTGCCAGCCCGCTAAGCTGAAAGATATAGCAAGAACCAGTTGGGAAAGGAAATAAAAAGGAAGCAGCTAAGTACAAAGGAAAATAATATGAATACCATCGTAGCTATACAGCGTACCGACAGTCGAGGCAAACATATTTTAAAAAAGCGATTGGGATAATCTATAACATATCTGAGAATAAAATGCCCATCAACATTACAGCAACAGTATCTTAATTCTAATTTGCATATTTAACGATATCGACATCATAGAATGGAACTGTCTTTAGAAAATGAGGCGCGATGAAAGTTAGAGTCGATTTTGGTCGCCCGGCGCATCTATGTGCAACCTTACAACACCAATAAACTTTTGCATCAGCATTAGAGACAGCGCGGACGAACGGAACGTACGCTACGACGTACCGCAAGCAGCCTTGCCGCTAAGGCAGAAGAACTCTTAAACAACGTCAACTAAACAGGAATGGCCATCTCCGCTTCGGGCGAAAGCGACGGAAGACGCATGGTTACTGTCTATACGAAACGAACGACGGAAGCAGACAACGTTGACAGCCTTGAGGACATGCGCTGAAACGTGCCGTCGGTTGTTTGCATATGACATTGTTTGCTTGTAACTTTCCCCATTAGTCGTCCGTATTATCTAATCTGATTTGCCCTCGTCTACTGCTGACGCATCATTTACGCACGTGAATGAAATCACATAAGTTCTCGTAAGGAGTACAAAAGTTAGCTACGAACGCGGACAGAAACTGTACTGCAATTTTTAAGTCACCACGAACAGATTGCCAAAAATGAAAAGCCATATGACAATAACGTGCTTAAGAGCGCGAACTGTGATAATATTTGAAAGTATAACTTCAGCACGAACAAATATGCCTTACTTTGAAGCGTTCACTTTTAATATCCGTACACTGGACACCGGTTGAAATTGAAATGAACAATGAAATGACTTTAGGCTGATCTTTAACGGTATATATCCGACTGAAGTGACAAGTAAGTTACTTCTTCATTTAACTCGATCAGAGCAAACAAAAGGGGAACACACCTGCAGCAACCTCCGTCAACGTTACACAATGCTCCGGGAACTGGTTGGTAGAGCGCAGCTTCGCCGGTCGACGCTGTCGCTAGCCTGACGACTACGACGACGACGACGACAGTGTACAACCAACGAGCGTACAGCTTATGTTGCACACGTATGGGCGCTCCTGTTGAACCAGACTCAGCGGGAGCAAAGAGAAAGTTGCCGTTGTTTGCTTTCCAGTAAACAGCTCGAACTGCCTACCGTGACGGCTTAAGAAACGCAAGCGACCACTGGTGCAAAGATACAGTATATTTGATCTTTCCTAATGTTGACAGCTTTGAACTGTAGCAGCCACAGAAAGGGGACGCCCATTTGCCTGAACATTCCGTCTGCCCATAACATATATCATCCTCTTACGGATTATGGTACGAGGCGGTAGGGGCTTCTTCCCGCTATTGTTCCCTTAAACTTGATATGCGCACGCAAATTGATCGCTCTGAAACTTGAGCATCAGTTGAAGAAAAAACGTGCCCGCCTTAGATGGCGTTGCAATCAAAAGTGACAAGACGCCCGTTGTTCACAGCGATTTGTCATACGCATTGATTAAGCTAAGATGCGCGCGGCCCACTTGGATCATCGATCTTAAAGTCGCTTCTTCAATGCCCCGACAAAAGGTTGGAACAGATAGTCGTCGTAGATGGCGCCACCGTCTATCTGTTTTGGTAGCGGATTTCCGCGTGATCGTTTAAAAGTCTTTTCGCCTATTTGTTCAGCTTTTTGCTCGGCTGATGCGTGCATTCGTCGGCGGACTGAAAGATAAAGAGTATACAAATCAAGATTAGCGACTATAAACCTTAACAGCCGTCGCTCAATTGTATGAATGAATCAAGCAAGCTGCTTATATACTCGAAATATTCAGCCGAGATTGGAACAAAATGGAAAGACATTGTCCGTTGTTGCGTCTGAATTAGAATGACACTTCCGGCTTTCACGCCTCCATTGGAAACGCTGCTTCCTCATGGAGTTGACATTCCGCGCGGGACAACTGAACATCACACAAGGGAGCTTTCATGCAATAGACATTGATCGCTTCCGCCTTAACGTGACGCAATCGGTACTGTAGTACAAATGTCAGGCAATCGCCTTCACTCTCTTTCGAGAATCCCGTTGTGCAAAATGGAATATTTTTCCTGCTAGAGCACACGCTGGCTCTAAATGGCTATTCGAGGAACCCTTTTAAGGATGAATCTGAGCTTCTACAGCTGTCGGCTTGCTTGTAAATATTGACAAATTGGCTGTGGTCAAAAATGTAAACAAATGTGTGCAATTGCACACAGTATAAAATTAAACAGTTCAAGCTACCTTCCCCTACCTGGAATTGGCAATATGCAGCGAGGAAGTAAACTGTACTCGTTCGAACAAAAAGGGCTTTAAGTTAAAGAATGAGAGAGGCCGCCTACCTTTGCGGAATGCGGTTCTATCCGCTGTTCATTGAAGTGCATTCGTATGTAATTACTTGGGAATGCCAACGCTATCAAAGGGACCAAAGGAAAAGTTATGCACGGATCTTTAACAAGCAATACGTTAGTGCGCCAACGGTTAGTCAACAATGTTGAAAACACTCCCGCGGTTTTATACTACTGACAATAAAGCAATGACAGCCCTCTCTCTCTCGCTCTCTCTCCGCTACGCACACTACATGATTTCATTTGACGGCGTCCGAAAAGACTGCCGATTGAGCGACTACGAAAACGTATACAACTAAAGTGTCACTTTTAATGTTCGCCGATCAACTGAAAGCACGCGCTGTCCCGCAAATGAAGCAACAGTCGCTTTTTTAAACCCACTCTTCAACGTTACGGGATTTACGTAAAGTCTCTATTAGGATAGGTTGCCTATGCAACTTTGACTTCGCCAACCGCGAAAGGAAGTCCAATGTAACCACCGGAACTAAGCAGCTCAAAATGTTGAGCAAGGAAAGATCTAAGAAGTGAATCATCATCACACGCTGGGGACATCTGGTCTCATGTAGAATTGCTAAGCCTTGAGGTTGCTGAAAATACGAAGAGATGTCGCGCGCATCATTATGCCTGGAGTGAGATGGAAAAACGTAGCAACGCTTCAAAGTAACCGCTAATAATGCCAAAGGAGATGGAGACGCTTAAAAGCAACACCCGACGTCGCTACACCCTGCAAGCTAAGTTAACGATAGACTTTCGTTAGAGGAAGTTCAGGGGAGATGACGCAACTATGTTTGGAGCGCTAACAGATAGAAGCGCATGACCTTTAATTGTCAACATCTCTCATTGATTGAAAACAAGCATGGATGATTTTATTTTCAAAAGATTTGCGCCCTATAACAGCACTACGTTACTTCCAGTGTTGTCAAGAATGCAGCGTACTGTAAAAATTCTGGAACGACTTCAAGTTAAGTGCACTTAACCTGCTTTCTTCGAAAGTATTTATCAATCCGACAAAGACAAAGTCTGTTGGATGACTCCTATTAAGTCAGCTTTCCGTCATGACGCCTAAGCGTTTGCAGGCTGAAGCCGGAAGGGCTACATGGGGCACAAATACGAGTTTGCTCTAACTCTCAGCATTGACATCGTTCTCGTTTTGGTGCTTCAACTATCCTGACTAACGGCCTTCAACAATTTATCATTGACATGTTGAAAAACTGACTCAGTGTTCACTATCAAAGTGAAAGCACGTGAACGCATGGAACAGCGAGCCTTCAATGTGCTCCTGTTAGATAAGAGGACATGGTTAGGGCACATGTCGTCTACAATGTTGCAATGAAACGTTGGAGCTTTGCCGTTACGATATCGTTTTCAAAGCGGAGTTAAACCGCCTTATCAGCGATGGTTTCAAGTAAATAGCCTTCGTCAAACGGAGACATTTCACTTTAACCACGCGACCACCACTGCAATCACTGTCGTCTTTGGTTCAACAATCTTAGACGCTTCTGCCGAGCCAGTTTTACGGTTGTTAAAGCCTCCTCAACGGTATATAAACATGTCAAGCCTAACTGCTGCAACACGTCGCCGCCATGCAAAAGTTATTGCCCTCTTTTAGTTCGCTATACAAACTTGGTCAACCAAGTTGAAACCATTAGCGTCGCAGGTGCACGCGCTTGCCTATACAGCAGTTGAGTCGTCCACTCGAAAGAAAAATCAACTCGTCAACTGGTCTGACAACTGACCATGAACTTTTGCCTATGCAACACAAGATGGTCGCTCTGCCGCGTCTACGAAAGAAAAGTTGAACTTCCGAAGCGAAGCGATTTTTCAAGTTCGAAAAATGCTTCTAACAACCTTGCAATAGAATCGACCATCCCTCTCCGCATCGTCTATTTAGGAAAACGATTCCGAGAAAAGAGAGTTACTGTTTGAAAGGTGTTCCTCAGAAGGAGGTGTTGAAAAATATGCAAATTTAAGCTGAGAATATCTTTCTATACTTTATGTCACAGCAAATGAGCTTAACACAATAATGTAAAGAACTCTCAGATCAAATGCGACCCGTTATCAGCATTTGAACGAATGTCCATCGTGCTTTCCGTAGAAAACTTTTATGCAAATTACTTTATGCAGTACACGTCTTAATTCTAACGCGCTCGCAGCGTCAAAGAAATGTTGTATCGACAAACCAAAGGATTGTGGTCGTTAAGGAACGCTCTTTCAAATACCAACTATCCATCAATTCGTTGATACGACGTTTGTTGGACTCTGAGGCATTTCAATTGTAAAGTGACTGTTATGTATTGGCTCTATGCTGATATGTTATTGTCCACCTGCACGCCATATATACTGGATACTGTATGTTACTGTCATACTCAGTTAGCCTACCGAGTAAACCTGGTTACACACGTCTTAGTCCAGTTCCCATTATAACAGTGACCTAACACTGTTTTAAACGTGAATTGACGAGCATTGAAACCATACTTAGGAATTCTCCTCTGTCTATAACATAAATGACACAGCAAGCTTGCTGAATTCTTTATGAAAGCCTACATCTACCATATGAACGCTTAAACGCTACATCCGACCAGTATGTTATTTTTAAACATTGAACTAACCCTTTTCAAATGAAATGATAAAATGTCCTACCTTTTCTGGGTTAAAGAGTCGCCGGTGACGCTTCCGCAGTGAATCTTTCAAGGAAAAGTACTTGCCAAGTAAGGCGAATTGTCGCGAGCTGTCGAAGACGAGCGCAGCCTAAAAGCAGCAAACGGACAGTGAAAGGTTCACGTAACGGTCACGGTGTTTCCTAACGGCTGGCAAACGATGCTCAGCTTATTTTCCCTTTAGGCATTTAAAGCCCCGCTCTCCAGCAGAGGCTTGTTAAATCGTTGACAGAAGCTTAATGGGAACTTGTAAAGCCGCCTAAGAATAAGGTGAGCTCTCTTGGGCGCGCTAAGGCTGCTTCGTGTCCGCACAATTCAGAATATTGCACTACAACTGGAATTGATTCACCCGTGCAAGTAATTCTAAGAAAGAATGCTGCTCTGCCAGTCAGCCTTTGGAAAGGAAATGAATTTCACAATCTACCGTCGCTGATCGCGTTTTTACGTAATTCCTTCTTTGCCCTTTGGCAAACCAACATTCCTACAATGCGCAAGCACGCTAAATAAGGCCCTCTGTTGTCACACGGGGCAATTGCTCATTTACCTACGGGATTTTTTGTGCTAGACAACGTTACAGGAAAGTGCCGACTTAAACACGTGAAGGTCTTCCACGTCTGAGACTTATCATAAGAGTGAACATGCTTACGAGAGTGGTAAATTTAAAATGGAAAACTAAAATCTGAAGCTCAACTCGCAATGCGTTTGGTATACCAACAGTCTTACCTGTCCGTACAGTTTTTCCATGTTGCAAAGGCTTGATCATGACCTCAGAACATTAACAAACCATAGATTTTCAATGGCATATATTTTTAAGCTGTACTCTCCCATGTAAACCTGAACATCTTCTAGTAAGTACAGTATACCCAATAGAGACTAAAGGCAAACTAGCAGAAGGCCTTTTGTGAACTCCAAATGGACTACTTTCTTTCGTACGACTGCCAGAACATCGCAGACGCCCAAAGGCGGCAGCGAGCGACCGTAATCGTTCGGGTTTTGCTTGAAATGCATTTTCGAATGGAGATAAATTGGATTCCTCAATACGCCCCCCACCGGCTGTACCTGCGAGGAAATGACCAAATAAAGCTTGGCAGCGTTTCTCGAAAAAAAGTGGACTTTTGGCAATGTCGTCAAATAACCACTGTGCAAACACAATTATGAAGCGGGAAGCGTACGTCAAACGGAATGACTGATGCATCCGTTGATAAATTTACGCAAAACGCTTCCCCGCCCAATAATCAAGTCGATCTCTCCATCCTAAGCGATCAAACTATTGACATTTTAATCACGGCATTGAGTAGAGCTATAATGAACCAACGTCAAAAAATGGCACACACTTAATTGGCATTTCGGGACGACGCGGGAAGAAGTTCAAAGTTTGAACGCAAAACTTTGAAGTTCCATCTTCCCGCGAATAAAACGCCAACTCATTTAACAGCGACAATCGAAGTAGTGCGTGTTAAAAACTTCGTTTCTTTTCTCAGCAGCGCCAATAAAGCTGCCCTTTAAAGGCTCGAATAACATCGATATGTGTACATACGTATACGTAAACATTCCATAAACATTCTCATGACAGAACATGATCGATTCCTTAAAGTTCTCGATTCTCAGTGTTTTACTAATAACTGCTGAACCAATTGCTGTCACATGTCTTTCTTCCGTTAAGCTAAACCGCCTAAGTGGGATTGGAAAGCCTTACGAACAAAAAAGGACTTAGAAAATCAAAAGGATGCTTACTAGTCACCTCGTTCTACCGTGTAACAACGCGGAAGCTTTTCAACATTATAAAGCGAACACGCGTATTAAAAATTAAACTCGAGAGCTCTTTTAACCTAACTTAAATTACGAAAATGAATTTCAAGCGTAGCGCTAATCACGAGGAAGTATTCAGCCTTTACAAAGAGCCCTACATTCCGATACATTACATATATAAAGAGCAATTAAGTGCATTAAACATTCTTACCATTTCAGATAGGTGGCGCTGCTGTTGGAAATATTTCGCAGGCCACAGATCAGCTCAGCTGGCAAGAACGTTTCATGAATAAATCAGACATCTCTAAGTGGTTCCATAAATTCGGAAATCATCGATTGCACACACGATTGTTCGCTCATCCTTTCATGTGGAACCTGCAATGTAGAAGAGTGAGAGTTCGCAATGCATAACTTCCTTCAAACCTTCATTGTTGAAAACTGCATAGTGCCAGTGCGCAGTGAGGTGATAAGCCAAAAAAGGAAAGGCACAAAACGGCTCCGTCAACATGCACGCATTCCACATTCACTGCAACGTGATTCCAGTGATCGTACACGG
This sequence comes from Trichuris suis, assembly GCA_000797535.1. Lineage (NCBI taxonomy): Eukaryota > Metazoa > Nematoda > Enoplea > Trichinellida > Trichuridae > Trichuris > Trichuris suis. Next base: position 1,114,922 of record KN538386.1, on the reverse strand, counting down.
TGGGTATAAGTAACCAAAAATATTCGTAAACAGTTCAGTGAAGTGCCGCGCTTCCGAAAGCATTTACAACAGTGCAGATTCAACTGATGCTGCGCAAATGGTGCAAAATTAGACGTGCGTTGGAGATTGCGCAAAAGTGAATAGGTGCAACTTTTTCGTGACGTGACCACTTGTTGAAAATTCAATCAATCCATTTAAATTGTTTTACCAACAGTTTCTGTCAAACCGAATCCGCTCATTAATGCATCATACTCCCACTACGTCGTCATTCACTGCTACTGGTTCACACTACTCAAACTCAAATGGAAATGATTTCCAAAAAATTAGACTAAGGGGAGTGCATACCCTAATAGCTATGTGCATACCTAAGACGCTATTCTGCCTACATCAAATTAAACATTAATATTACAATCCTACATATTACAATCCAAATTACAATACGAACCATCGATCATCGCATGAAATATGAACTGAGGGAAAGTGTGCTTCGTGGAGTTAAATAATTAAAGGCGCTCAATTCGCATCAGGCAGCAAGCAAATCTGGTTACCACCATTTTGTTCGAAATCAAGAAAAATGGATTACCGCTTAAGGCGACGCAGAAAATCAATATGCGTGAATAAAATAAGACATGAATTGACGCGCACATACATGGACGCAGTGAGAAAGAGAGTGCGTACTTATGAAGGAAAAATTCGTCCGGACTCCCCGGAAAGTGGGATGCGCAATACACTTGACGAAAGAATACCATTTACAATGGCGCTAATCAAAACTGATCAACTGGACTTCGGCGGGCTGTTCGGGAGCCGGGGGCTGAGGAGGCGCTGGCACTGCCGGCTGTTGGCCACTTAAACCATAATTGACTGGCTGCGACGTTGCGTAAGCATTCATAGGAATCCCAGGCATGGGTGCACCAGGTGGAATACCATAGCCGACCGGCGGCATTGTCATCGCAGCTGGATTCATTGGATACTGTGCCGAAGCCGCAGGTCCAACAAAGCCTGCCTGGTAAGGGTAACCTGCAGGGGCATCTTGGGGCAAAGGGGGAGCTACGTATCCGCCCAAAACGTATTGCGGTTGCGCATAAGGTACCTGCTGCTGCACAGGAACACCAGCTATACCATTCATCTGCATCGGATTCACTTGGTGATACGCAGCTTTTGGTGGCATCATAGCACCCATGGAAGGATCACCCATAGCCATGTAGGGAAACATCCCGGGCGGTAATTGAACTTGTTGAGGAGCCATATTACCTATTCCTTGCTGCATGCTATTGTCAACAGGCACAGCTGACGTCTGTACTTGAGGAGCACAAGTTGGAGGAACTGGTGAATTTGTAGGAATGCCTAAACAATTAATCGTTACCCCGAACATCCTTTGCAGCCAACAAATATGCAAATTCATACCAGGCATGTATGCCTGAACGGCGCCTTGATACTGCTGCGGCATCATGCGCTTTCGCATTTGCATTTCAAGCTGTTGCTCTTCCATTTTCCGTATGGCAGCAAGGCGTTGTTGTTCAAGCATTTCGTGCTTCTGGATTCTCATTGCTTCCAGTTTGGTCACCATCTGTATGTGTCGCATCCGTTGCAATTCGTACTGTTCAGCCTCCTTTTTCTGCTCGTGCTCCAAACGTAACGCTTCGACCGCTTCGCGAGCGTCTCGCACTTGCGTCACTTTGTCTTGCAACGTTTCAAAATAGCCTTAAAGATAAGCAAGTGATCAGCTATACAAATGCGATTTGCCCACCAACCTCGACGGTCATCCAATTCTTGCAAGTACTTCAACAGTTGCGAATGCATCGAAGTAAGCGACAAGAACGTATTTTGCAACGTTGTATCGCAGATTACGGATCGACCGCGTGCTTGGCTACTCTTCACTCGGTTGACAAAAGTGTTGAGACGATCATTCAAAGCGGCCATAAAGTCGTCCAAACTTTCCGTGACATTCTGTAAGTCGTTTTGGGCATTTCCAACCAACTCCTTTTCCAATTGAACATCCGCTTCGACAGCGACGGGAGCTGACGGTGTTGGAGACTGACGGAGGTTCAACTGCTGCTTTTGTTCGGTGCGCACCTTTTCCCAGTACTGCCGATTAAGGTAGTGAGCCAACTCGCTCTCCGTTTCGTTCGAAGCGAGCACTTCCGGTTCCTGCTTGAAAAAATAAACAAAACTTAACTCCGTGTTAAATAAGTTCATCAGCAACGACAACGACTGTCTCTTTAACTTCTCTGTTATGCAAATGCATGCAGCTTTCGCAACAGCATCTGTTCTTCTTCCTCATCAGAAAGAAGCAGAGTCGCTGGGACGTAGGTGCTGTTCCGAAAGCTCCGTGTTACTACAATAAACAGTAGTCATTATAACCGCTTTTACCACTCACTTTTATCATCCCATTAAAAGAGAACCCTTTTTCAACATTCTTAAAAAGTTAGCTAATGCCTCATATCAAAGCATTAGTAATGCCTACGAAGATATTGAGGTGGTAGAAAATTACCTCTGCTTCTTTTTTGGCCACAGGAATTCGCGCTATGCCATTTGCTAACAAATCATCGGCTGGACCACCGGTGCTCGAAAAGTAACTGCTTTTCACCTTTCGCTATAGGGGCATTTATGAATCTATACAAAGTCACATCACTCCGGCACATACACGAAGCCGCTCCTTTTCTTCAGCTTCCGATTGGGAAAGTGCCAAAGCCAATTGCAGCTCTTCCTCTTCCTGCAATTCCGCTTCAGATTTTTCATCCTACAATATTTACACCTCAGCAATAATATCAAACGAAGCAGATACTCGGCATGACATTACTAATACCACAATTAGCATTCTCAGAAAGCAACCATCAATACTAGTTAGGTTTTCAATGCTACGCCGCGTTTACGTAACGAAGACTTAAGAATGAAATTCAGCAATTTAACACTTTTATTTAAAAATAAATTTATTGCGACAATGTTTTCTACGGACGTGTCTACAATAATAGAAAAAGGGAAACGAGCGAGCCTTCCTAAACCGCTTAGACATCGTCTTCGTAAATGCCATCTCATTCAGCAAATACAGTAGCTTTTTGGGATATGCTAATTATTCGACAGCAAGACAAATTCAGAACAACAGCCTACAGGATACGAACAAACTCAAAGATATGCCTGTGTCACATTTCCTATCATCCTAAGGCTATCTTCATTGGCGTAATATTTACGATAAAGAGGACATAAACAATGAACTAGAATTCATAGAAGAGATTTCCACTGGTAATGGATACGGTACGCACTTTACCCATTCAACTATACTGAAGAGAATTAAACCTAAAACGGAAGGTAATAAAAGACAGACACTACATAGATATTGTTGAAAAAAGTGCGTATTCTGTTTTCCACGAATCGCGCAAGAAGATACGAGTCAAGCTATGTTTCCTCAATTAAGCTAGAAAAGAGGAATTGGAAGGGATACGACACTAAGTTTCATTTTACACTTCACAAACTTGAATTAACACATTAGAGGTATTTCTGATTTAAGAAACCGCCTTCTCCTTAAAAGTAGTTTTCTCCTAAAGCCCCTTTAAGCAATACCTAAACCAGATGGTAAAATATGCGACTTAAGTAAAGGCATACCGCGGTGGGTTTGCTGCTTGCTTCTGATTGCGACGTTTCCACTTTCTTCTGAGCATCGACGGGCGGGCTGCAAAGACGGAATTTGCTAAATAGCTGAGGATGTGCTCAGCATCAGTACGCTTACTTTTTGATCTTGTCAAAGCAAGTTTCACAAACGCGAACCTCTTTCTCAATGCCGATGTGCGGCAGCGGGAGATTCCTGCTGCTGCATTTGTCGCAAAATATCTCTCCGCAGTTACGACAATGGTGCTGCAAAAAAAGCAAATGACTTTTGAACAATATTATTAACATTCTGCGTACGGTAGCTGGACCCTCAGAAGTTGACTTTTGTGATCACAGCCTCGTGTTATCCGAGCCTTCTGGGCTTCAGCTTAGTGGGAGTACACTCACCGAGACTTACACGGGGCTGCGACCAACAGGAACTTAAATTTTCTGCTTACTTCACCTGCATTCAGTTACCATACTGTACATTCCAGGGTGCATTTCGATAAGAGACAAATTACTCGCTCAGTTACTGCTTTTTTGACCTACAAACATAACAGCAGCTCGAAGATAGCATATCAACCAAAATTTCCCTCAGGGAGATAGAGAGATGGTGACACAGCTTAAGCATCATTCGGTCATACTGTTCTCCAAAGGCGAATTCGAACTATCGAAAGTTGAGATAACAAGGTCTCACTGTATTAACTATATTAACTACTTAGGAAGCAGCGTTGTGAAACGTCGCCTACGCGTCAGGATTATTTTGTTATTAATTTACGAGCTCGTCTGCCGAGTTAACTGTTCCAAAGCCAAACGCTTCTGGTAAGAATTTGCACAAAAACAATTGTGGCAAAGATTCTCTGCAACATAAGCCTTGTAACTTTGCAACTGAAACGCGTAGCGCTGTTGAAGTCATACGGTATTTGAACCTGACGATCATTAAGACTAGAAAAAATACGAGCATAGAGAAAACACGGATTAACTTACGCGCAATCTCGTGCTTCGCTCATTTTACAAAAAACATTTCTTTGCAACCGCTAACGACGGCTAATGCAAACCAAACACAAAAAACAAACAATCGTAACTAACCTTTCTTGTAATCAGTGTGAACTGTGTACGACAGCGAGAACAATGATTTGAGTCCACCCATTCCGGGGCGGCTTCGGATACGAACATTGCATCACTTTCACGTAAGACAGGAAATACGTGCCCTGAATCAGTGCATTCTTCACTTAAACACAAATGAGTCACCAACACACAAACCTTCCAGCTTCATAAGGTTATGCGTGTCCTTAACAATGCGATAGTCCGGGTTCTCACGGAAGGCGTGCGCCCAGCATTGTATCAACTCCAAAATTTTGTCCTTCACCTTGTCCGAACAATCGCTGGTCAAATGTTTCAAATCTTCCATAAATTCCTTCGTTGCAACCTCTTTGTGCACACGCTGACCACAATTCTTGACAAGCGCTTCCAGCACCGTTAGAGCGTGATGAGCAACATGAGGATTATCGGAGTGGACACGCTTACGGACGCTGGATAGAGCTACTTTGGGTCTGAAATTAATTCAACATTTAGCAAAGCTGTCAAACATCGAACGTATGATTGAAAGGCAACTTCAAGAGCAGTAAGCAAGAATGCAACATATACTTACGGGACTTCTCCGCTACGCACTGCGTCCGTGCAACTCATTATCATTTCCCAGTCAGCCTCCATTAACGTACTGTCAGTAGCTTTGTCTGCAAACAAAAGAAACGTTCACTAAGACGACGAACAAAACCCGATTGCTTTGAAACTTGCCTAGCAAACGTTCAAACTTTTTCGACATCATTTAGCTTTGTTCCAAGTTGCAGTCAAAAGAAAATTCTGAGCCCGTTTATACCGTACATCAACTATGTGCAGGTACATTGGAGTTAGTCGCATACTGACAAGAAAAGAAAAGCAAAGTCGCCAATTGGACATTCTCTATGAAACCGCCATAATTCACTGCTGACGGGGAAGCTAACAACTGCACGAATGTTGGCCATTTCAACAATTAAAACAACCGCACCTGTTGCGAATTCAGATACCTGCGAACACTTCAGCTGTCTACCTCTCTTCAGGCATTATGGAAATTTTACTTTCTGAAATTTCCAATTCAGTATTATTTACGTTCCGAGAGCGTTATTGTAGATTGAGTTTTCGGCGAGTTGCCGTAGAACGCTCGTCGTGTCGGTGTTGAGAAGTTGTGTATACGATGACAGCAAAGAGAGCTTGGTCCCAGTGCTGTCCATTAGTAAAAGTGCTATCGTCTTCGGTTGCCATTGCCGAACGAGCTGGTCAACTTGTTCGACAAACATACGGCAAAGATTTGAAAGTTCTGAAAAAGGTACTGCATAAGCATTTTCGGTATGTTTGCTCTTATTTTGTTATTTCCGTAAGGGTATCCGCGACTTGCAAACAGAGGCAGACCGCCTTTCGCAAAAGTGCATTGTCCACAGTCTGGAGAAATCTTTTGGGCCGGATCTCGCAATTATTGCCGAAGTAAGTCTATATGCTTTACAACGTTTGCTGGATGACATAAACTGTGAACATATGCCTTCCAAAGGAAGAATTAGATGCAAATTGCCCTACTGAGACAATCATTACAAACAAATATTCAGATGATGTGCTTTTGCTGGAAGGTACCATAGACGCAAAGCTGAAACAAGCTAAGCTAAACGAGGTATCCTTACGGTTATTGGGTGGTTCTAATGCCAGGACGGACAGCTTTTTATAGCTAGTCGTATGGGTTGACCCATTGGACGGCACGTACGAGTTTTCCATGGGTATCATGTTGCAACAATATCTCAATTTTTCTTTCATTCAAAAAGTTTAAAGGATACGTCAGCCATGTGACTATCATGATTGGCGTTGCCATGAATGGAAAACCCGTTGCTGGAGTTATTCATCAACCCTATACGAAAGAGAATGAAAAAACAAATATGGAACAAGGTCGTACGGTATGGGCGCTTCGATCCGCAGGTGTGAAAGGCGATGTACTGCTGACATCGCCACCATCGGGTAGACTTACGTTGTTTTCATTTTAATTCAAATGTGACCTACAGTTGCTTTTTAAAGACAAGCTTATAGTGGTTACTACACGATCGCACGGTAACGAACTTCTCGACAAAACTTTAAAAGCACTGAAACCAGATGAAATATGCAAAGTCGGCGGAGCTGGTCACAAGGTAGGCTGTTAGGAGTCGCTTCACAGTGCTGACAGGTCGTATGCTCAGGCTTTAATGTTACTCGAAGGTAAAGCCCACGCTTACATATTCGTAGGCGGCGGAACGAAAAAATGGGATTCCTGCGCTGCCGAATGCCTTCTTTACGAAGCAGGTACGATCTTGTGCGCACTGTCATTTTCGTATTTCATTTAAAAAAGCTACATTCTTCAAGGCGGTAGTTTAACTGACATGAAAGGACAGAATTACGGATACTCAAGTACTGTTGAGTTAAACAATGCGACTGGTATTCTTGCATTAGCTCCCGGCGTCAGTCCCGAGTTGTCTAAACGAGTAGCAAACATTGATCAGTCCTGATTTCCTGCGATTTCACGCATCGACTGCAACTTTCCATGTTTTCCGGTTGTTTGCAATTAGTTCCTTTCCCTTACATTACTTTCGTAGCGTGACTTCCTAGCGTGCATTTCAAATTAAACTCTTTTTTCTGAGCATAGACAAAGTTCCAAGGCTTTACACTGACGCACGCTGATAGAGTGAGTATTGGCATATTTAGAAATCTTTCGTACTGTAGACAATGATGCGCAGGAACAGTTGTTTGTACCTGAAAATCGTTTTACAAAATTCTCGGAATTAGACTAACCGAAATCTCGATTACTGACTTAGAAACTGTTATCAAATTGTAGCTTTTTGTGTATGTTGTATGAACGTACGCACAATTTACATTGTACACCGTTCCATTCATTTACAGCGTGAATTTTAACGTTCACCTAAGCGATTTTTATTACTTTTTGTGAAAGTGTGGCATTTTGTGCAGTCGCTGACGTATGAAGATTTTTTTAAAACCAACAATTCAGTGTAGCCCGAAGAATAAGAATGGTTCGTGTCATCTTCTGTTTGTTAATCGGCAGAGCTTTCGTGGCAGAACGATTTGTCTTCGTTTGATGCTTTCATTGCCCCCGCGTTGTCAGTTTCATTTACCTACATTTAAAAGCATCATTTGCCGAACAGCTGATCGAGTGACAGATACGCCTTGTGTGCGTACTTGATCGTACACGCGTAGATTGATTATAATCGGTTTAAATCATAGACGTAGTTGCAAGTTGGTGAAAAGCTTCGCGTTGCCATGATGCTTTCCATTCAGTCTTCAAGCTGAGTACGCTATATGCAAATTTTTTCTTGTTCTCCTGAATTTTGAAATGTTATTAAACGAGATATTTTTTACCTCTTTGGCAGGAATTCAATTGCTCATACCCTTTTCTTTGTAACCACTTTCCTTGCATAAACGTGTCGTACATTCTGTCGAGTATCTTTTGTTCTGGACCAATATCTAAAGGTTTTCTTGCGCGTATGTTATCGTATTAATCGCGCTAAGCTTAACGAACCAAATTTGTTCAAGTCTGTAACACCCAGTTTGGTCTGAAGGAAAACTGAGCAATTTTCTTTCATTGGCGGAAGTAGCAGAGTTGTTTTGAAGAGTCCACTTTGACCAGTCCAAATTTAGGCGAATGCTCCGCGCGTGCACTTGTGAGGCCTTATCAAGTCATAGCAGCGTCAAACGGCCATAACTAATGCTGTTCAGACTTGCACTGCGGCAAATTGATTTCACCCTAAGCATTTTGCGTGGTAGTTCAAAACGTGAACTATTTTCTTAGGCAAAATTTCTACGTGCTCCTTCGTCTCTTCAAATTTTGCCTACGATGGCATCTTGACAACCGGTACGCGACTGCAAAGTTGCGTTGGCCTTTTTTGGCTGCCTTTAATTGCCGTACACTGAAAGAACAACGCGTTCCGCTCAAATACGGCTTCGGCAAATCGTCCGCGTCGAAAAGCGGTTAATGCCAATTGCTTTTATTGAGACAATCGCAGAGAAAATGCTCCACGCCGGCAAAAGTTTAAAACAAGCTCAGCAAAGACCGCAAGTTTTCGCGCAGGCAAACTTCATCGGTAGACCAACGAAGGGTTTGTTACACATGGCTGCCCATTTGTAACAGTCGGGACCAAAGTCGCGGCAAACTTAAAAACATTTGCATAATTAGCAGTTCGCAGCATTTGCTAAGGCGTTACGGGAAACCAAAACTGAAGCAAAGACATTTTGTACTTACATGTTTGCAGGAAGGGTATTCTTACCCTAAAGGTCAGTGGTCGTACAGGTCTTGGCCTGACCATTGTATCGTCATAATCATTTCCATAACCATCGTTCACATCAGGAGGGTTAATAGGTTCTACAGGTGGAGGAGGAGGAGGAGGAGAAGGTCTGTAGGGGACCGGTGGGCGCACATATGTACCACCGCAATTGTACATTTTATTTATTTTACGCAAGTCAGATGGGCTAAAGTCACTAGACGTGCCCATAACTGAAGTCATACCCGGCTGGCGGGCTATCATCGTCTCACGACCATTTCTTGAAAACGACTTTGAGTCGTAATGCATGATCGATCGGTAGTCGTAGCTTTCACCATACGAGTTGCTTTCCGATGGGTCTACTTTATTGAATTGACTATGCGCTCCTGCAGTGGCCATAGGTTAGAATCACTCCATGAGGCCCATAGGTGTGTACGCTTCTGTATACTGACCTTGCCTTATATTTTGCCAGATGATTTCCACGTAACTATCCCTATCCGGCCGCTCATGCTCATGCCAGAATCCAACGGAATGCATAAGTTCGTGAATCACGGTACGGTAAATAACGCATCCGTCATCTAAGGACAACATTTGTCGTCCTCCGCTGCGACCCACGTCAGAAAAGCACCTTAAAAATGCCGACACTTCTATTGAGAGTTTGTTGAGCAACACTGACCCGCCATATTTTCCAATGATCAAATAATCTTCTTCATTCGTCCTCCTTACGAATCGTATGCACGTTCGCTCATGATAGCTTTGCATCGCTCTAGCGATGATAGCCCTTTCATTAGATGCTGCCAATGAGGCGATTCTTTTAGCTGTTTCCATTCAAAACGATGTGTCGCTTACAGTAGCTTGAGGATAGTTGGTATGGTATCCTCCCATTGGGCCATCTATACGTTGAACCAACTCTTCCGGTCATTGCCACGCGACCGCGTGACGAACTTGGCGACATTTGCTTTCTGCGCTTCGCCTTGCCAATAATATCGCCGCGGTATTTGTCTGCATTTCGATGCGGCTAACATATAGGAAACCTCAGCTGGCAATTCGTCTACTTACTAATCTCCCAAATGCTTTTGACACCCTTTACAATGAGATCTCCTGAAGACAAAGAAGCGTAGAGTGGGGCAAAGCGAATTAGTTGGGATGGAAGAAAAAGTTCCAATCAAGCAAACAGTTCCATTCGTCTTTGCTACGTGTTGTCATAGTTTAATGAAGAGCTGTTCAATCTTCCGTTTAATCACGTTGTTGACGATATTAGTCCCGATCAAAGCCGCCTCCCGCCAAGTTGAAGGAGGCTAAAAGTTGTTTTTTGGAGTAAAACTCACTTGCTGCAATTTTGATGCCATTCCTGAAGTCCTCCGGAGTCAGGAAGTTAAGGTTGATTTCTAAAAGTCAAACTTTATTGCCGGTTGCGCGCTTGGCCAATCACGCGCCTCTTGCTTATGAATTGCATTTTTATGCCGTGACCCCTTATTTGTCCAAATAAGACCTTTGTGCGCAGTAGACGACTGGCTCGGCAAAGTGTGTCTATGCTCCGCTTTTGAAAACAAAAGGAAAAGTACCAGATGACGAGCCAAACTAGTCAACGTAGCACTGTTAACATGGACCAATTGCTTCGTACCTTTAAATTACGCAACTCCCTTTCTGTCTTTCATTTATATTGGCCATGGAAAGGTCTACTTAAAAATTGGTGCGTAAACGCCTATCTCTATTAATGACAGAACAATAACACGAAAGTCATGCTATGATTGTCCTAAGCTTTCGTGACGTTCGCTTGCCTTCCTTCCGCTGATCGTAAGTGTTCTTTCTAAGCTCAAACGCGACTGTGAGAGGTCCGCAAAAAAAGTAATATTAAGAATTGTGTTGCAATTTTTTTCTCAGCGCCTTTTACCACAAAAGATGCAGTCATCCTATGCGCGTCTCGCTGTGCTATTAATTTATTAAACGTCGCCAGGAACATCCCAATTCATCAAAGCAACCGTAAGACTTTGCGATAAGCCTGTCCTCCACTACGCAAAAAAGTAACTTGTATGCAAAAGGTCGCAGGCCAAGAAAACTTGCAAACACAGAACGCACCTTCATCCTAGTTCGTAGGCAGTTAGTTGGCAGTACAAAAAGCTATTTCTCAAGCGTGCTCTAAGACTTCTAAAAAAGGCAGAAATTACCATTGAAGAGTTATCGACTAACCTTGTTCTTATTGGCCAAATGGAAAAAATGGAAAGATGCCAAAAAAATACCCATAATAATAGTACAGGCAATAAAGGGGGCTGTCAAGCGATCAACTGCTTTGTGTGCATGCCAGAAAGGATTTTAAAAAAAGAATATAGACTATACTGCGGGAACAAGCCTATTGGTCGACAAAAAGCCAACCGGAAATGGGATAAACTTAAATAGGCTGATCCCCTCAAAGCCGCGTCAGTCAGCGTCGCCCTAATCGGTTATAAGATGTATAAGGATGGGAAAAGAACTTACCAAACCCATTGATCAGCACCAGATGTTCCCATAATAGGAGTGTTAGGAGGACGGCAAACGGCGCCGTTACCATTCTGCCCGCTTCGGACAGTTGGTTATGCCCGCCAGTGCTGTCCTTTATCCTTACATGGTTGGCCTTCCAGTAAACCGGTGTTCGTTTCCTCCAATGATGCTTCTCGCCGAGAAAAATGATGCCACGTCGTTGACACACTTCGCATTCGCGTGGGCAGAACTGGTTCCGCTCAAAAATTGCTCCTATATTATACTGTCACTCCTTGGCGGCTGGACGAAAGCTGACGTCGTTCGGCTGGTCCGCCTTTAGGCGGATAAGCGCATGACAAAGAGTTCCTCGCTGTGCTCATCTTTACAAATTGCGCAATTTCAATGTTGCGCCAATTTATCTCAGACCACCTAAATGCCACGGAAGCATCCGGCAAGAATGCAGCTTGCCGAGCTAAGTAAAGCATAGCGCACTTCCGGATTATCATTAACATATTAAATACGTAGTACTACGTCGTAACAGATGCGTGAATATTCAAATTTATCAGTGGAGAAAGCTTCATTGATAAAATTTGAATATTAAATGAGGTTGCCTCCTTAATAAAAAACGAAAGCTTTTGAAGTATTAAGAAACAAACATTCCTGAAATTTCAAACTTTTGCCGAAAAGCGCGCCTATCACTCTCCTATGCCTCCATGCTATGATATCTGCAAAATTCTCGAACTGTCAGTGGACTAATAATCTGCTGTGCGTAGCAACGCCTTGTCAGATTGCCATAGACGCCTTATAGAGCTTTTTTACTTTTTTTTCTACTTTAAAAAAATCAGGCAGACTCGCCTGCGACAGCAAAAGCACCTACCGCCAGCTGGTGTAAAGTCTGATATGCGTAAGTGTTGATTTACTAAAAATGAACACTACTTTAGGCTTAGGCAAAAGAAGAGCGGGAAGTTAGTATAAAAAAGAGAAAGAGCTTCCGTTAGTATGCAAGTGCGAACGACCCGAGCTGAAAACGTCTCACCCTTTTACAGAATTGAATTTTGACCTCGAAAATGGGCATTGTTAGTTGGTAAGCCTTGAGAACGCTTTGGCTTAGCTTTCTTTGACTCCATATAGTCCGGTGGTGGAATATATATGTGCGATAGGCTTGTACTTCTTGTATTGTACGTTCCTAAGTGCCCAATGCCTCTAATGGTGTATATATCGTCCTCTCTTGACATCGCAGGATGGAACCGTCGACTGTACGGTTCATCCGGTACAGCCAATTCAAGCATCTGCAGCGCACAGGTAACTTTATGACGTCAGCAATAGAGTTCTGTAAGCTTACCTGAGTTTCATACTCTTTATCGCTAGGCGAAATGAGTATGGGACTAAACGGGGGCATTACTCCGTACAACATTGCCTTCTCGCTAGAAGCTCGCTTCGTCTTAGACCTTCAAATAGATAACAAAAAATATCTAAACAAAACCAATTGAGAAAAAGGAACTCTGATTCAAAAAAAGACTTAAGCTGACGTAAGCAGCAACTATACAAACTGTTTCATTGTTGTTCGCAAAATCATCTAACGAAATGGTAAAATGGTTAAAGCTTTCAAACATGTTGACTTTTCAAATTGGTGTTCCGTCGTGACTAGTAGAGGCAAAGCGTGGTTTTTTTGACGAACCGTCTACGCCAACAGTATCGGCTACTCTCTCTCTCTCTCCTCCTCCTAAGTTGATCAAAGCCGCACGACCGACCGGGAAGGTAGTAGCAGCAATCGGATATATTTCACTTTCGAATTCTTACTTGTCGTACCCTAAAACAAAAAGTCTCTGTGACTCGCCGCTTCAATTCTCTCTCAGCAGGTCGTGCGACTTCGCTCAACTCGTTCTACCACACTGAGCATTATTATTATGCAAATTAAAGTACTAAAAAAGACTATTGAATATGTCTAATTTTAAAAAATACCTTTTCCAATAGTAGCAAAGAATTGCTACGCCGAGCAAGCTGATGCTGCAAATGAAGCAGCCCACAACTATTAGTATAATTTCGGACGTCTGCAAACGTCGGCCAAAGTTTGAGCTCACAACGGGAATCATCTCGTGCATTCCGATCAAATGGAAGGACGAATCGGACGACAAAGACTTCAAACGCGCCAAGCTTTCTTTGGTGAACAAATCTTGCAATTCCGCCGTGCGACAAACTCTTTTGCTGTGCTCATTGACGGCAACGAATATCAAATCGATTCTGCAAAAATGGAGACAGATCGTCAGCGTCCATCAACAAGTCTGTCCGTGTTTAAATACGAAACCAAAGAGAGCCAACTCACGCTGCGTTTGCATAGCGATTGTCCTCTTTTGGTCCATCGATGCGTTCAAGAAATAGAACTTGACAACGCTTCAATCGTTGTCCAGCCATCCGAGAGACCATTCTACAACGCCACTTTCTTACATTAGACTATTACAAGTTTCTCAGCCGACAAATAGACATTACCGTTTAATCTTTCTCAAACTGTCCTCTTGAATACGCGATGACCAGTTGCGAACGGAAACAACGAATCGGTTCAAGTCGTTTATGACGTTTACCTGAAAAGCGAAGCGAAACGTTTACGCCTTTACAAAGTGCTCAAGCGGAAAATGAAGCATTCCATTTTGCAACGATACGGAAAGTTTTACTTTCAAATCGACGCGCTCACTACCCGAAGAAGATAAAAAAAACATTCACGCAGATTGAATTGCTCAATGCGTACGTTCAATTAAAATACTTAAAATAGAAGTGCGGTAAGTGAATTTGTCGGAATCGCAATTGAGTCTTTAAAACCTAAGTGATCAACTAAAATGAAAGTATAGTAAAGGCAGCTTTCTTCCTGAAGAGATAAAGGGTTGTGTTCGAGATCGTCTAATGTACTAAACTGCCTTTAAGTTGTCTTAAACATAAGACAGTGAACACACAATGCTTTCGGGATTCGGCGGATCCTGTCTTTAACGTTTTAATTATCATAACGCTAAAGACGGGAGCAGTCGAATCCCGAAAACTGCATTTCCTCTCAAGAATTAACACGCCTGAATATGAAAACCTGCGTGCCCGTTAAAACGTATCCTATACTTCATCATATAAGACAGAGAAGAAAAACTGTAAAATATTGCACCTTCTGTATTTATGGTAAATTATAAGAAACTTCTTAGATATGCCGCATTCGATATAGTACGCGTTAATTTCTTATAAAACTTCATTATACCCTCCGTTATACTGAATTAATCGGTCATTCATTTTATTAATATTAATAGCATCTCTACTACGAGTATTCAAAGTTAAAACGCAATTCTGGCAGCGGACAAAGCTTTTACAAAGCCTACTGATGTATTTTTAAAATTCGAAGCATGTTGACTTGCTGAAGGCCGATTGCGCAAAGGCTAAGTCAAACTTCATCCTAAAAAGTAAAGTTAGGCATATCGCCTCCTTTAAAGTCACATTCTACCTTATTTGGCAACAGCAGAACGCTAGAAAGACCATTAACACAGACATATATCGTATTTTTATCCAAAATGACGCTAACGCCCTTGTGGGCAGTCGGCTGAACGAATTATCAAAGCAGATTATTCAGTTCAATCGAATATGCTAACCTTAAGAGAGAAACCATAAACAAAAGCTCGACCATAGCAGCAACGATAAATAACTGTACTGACAAGCAAAGCAACCGCAGACGGAGCATACAAGACTATACGGGGACATTATACTACAACTGGTCAGCACCTCACTCATAAAGTGCGTATATCAGCATTACGTCACTAACTGGACATCAATGACCACGTGATCAGATGTTCATAAAAAATATGTTCAATATATTAATACATTAATGTTATTATACAATTCTTTTGAATATTAATGACATCTACTTGTGGCTTTAATAAATTCAAAGATGGCTCGAGGAGTCGCGTAATGATCAGTATTAACCTAAAATCATAGTTTTTCTCTCGGCCGTTTTCAATGCGTTCTAAATTAATCATTAGTTATCACTCGGCATTATACGCAAAAGCAATTTTAGAAAAAGTGACATTCTTCGCGCTCTTACCGCAACATTAGCTTCGGATGTGAGTGGAGCGCCGAAAGTGGGACTGTCGGTTGCTTGAACCCGAAATAGATAAAAAGGCGGGAATTTGTCCGACAACTTTCTAAGCTTTTGCAACGTCATCACTTCTCCCGTGTCGCGATCGATGGTGAAGAAGGCGCTGTCCGGATCCGCTTTGACCAAAGAGTACGTAATCAGACGATTCTTGCTCAAATCATCGTCAACAGCCTATTGCGATAAAAGGAGCCGCTTTGCAAAAATTTAAAAGATAAAACAATAATTCCTACCTTCACTATGAGTACTGTAGTCAATCTAGGCGCATCTTCGTCCACTATGGCAAAGTACGTTCTGGCGATCGAGTTGCCTTCGTCGAACAAAAAGATTGGTCTATTGTCGTTTTGGTCGAGCACGTCAATGTGCACGACGGTTGAACTGCTGTAACTGTCGCCTATGGTCAAGAAAAGTCATTTGCATAAAAGCGCGCCATCCCAACAATGTATAAACCTGCAGCTGGCAGTAGGCTGGCTACAATTTCCAAATCGTAGCTGGAAACTTTTTCGCGATCCAATTTTCGTCTCGTTTCAATTTCGCACAAACCGCCTGATCCGGTTTTCACCTGGAACGACCCTGTAAAAAAGTAGCCAATAAGAGCCAGACAAAAAATATGTCCCATAGAGCCAAGAGCACCCTCGTTGTCGCCAGATGCAATGCTACACTGTACGGGCTGCCAAATGGAACCGCTCGCTTTCATCGGCAATGTCATTACGAAATGCGGGGGCGGAATTTCCTCGTACACACTTGTGCTAAAAGTACTTGGCTATAAATGGAGTTGAATTTTTAAAAAGTTAAAAAAACTTGCTTGTAATATTTGCTTGAAAAGGAGAAGGTCATTGGCTGCTTGTCAATACTGGGCGGTTGCCAAGTTGACTGCATATAGAATGGACTGGTGGACTGAATCTGGACATGAACTGATACGACGGCAACGCTGGATCTGGATGGAATTCCAAGATCTCTTGCTTCGATCGATAACTAAAAACACAAGCAAGATATAGTTATGTAAAAACGGTTGCTTCAATAAGCTTACCGTAAACTTCTCTATGCCGGTGCCGAGCAGCGATCTCGCTACCGTTACGAGGCCGCTAGCTGGATCTACTTTAAAAAACTGTGCGGCCTCTTCATCCCCAACTAAACGATAACTAACTACGTTATTGGGTGCCTACAAAGCAGATAGCCACAAGCTGACAAGCGAACATATGGACAGCACTACCATTATATCCCTATCAGTTGCAGATACTTGAACTACCGAAGAGCCGGGAGGCATTAGTTCAGATATTGTTGTTGAAAAAGATGATGTTTGAAATATTGGTGCATTGTCATTAATATCCTGCAAGACTACTCATTAAAAATTATAATACACAGCCTTATTGGCATATACCTGAACGGCAACAACCACATTTGTCCATGCCGAAGGGTCTGCAGACGGATTCTGCTCCGTTCCCACAATCAATGTATACTTGTTCTGTTTCTCCGCATTGAGACTGACCAAGGTGGAAATAACGCCTGTCACTGGATTAACAGAGAACAAGGACGAGTCGCCCTTCTTAAGCACGTAGCTTATGGGACCCCTTTTCCCATCAGGATATCGAGCCTAACAAAAACTTTCATCGTAAGATGATTTAAATGGATAGCGTTAGTTATCTCACCTGCACTTGTAGTATATCCATAGGTGGGGCATTTTCGTCAACAGCCACAGTATAATTGCCCACGAACATGGGAGCTACGAAGTCGGCTGACTTGCCGTCCGAATCGGCCACCTCGATAAGAACCTCAGTTTCCGTTTTCAATGAGGGAGTCCCATTATCCTTAGCCACAACAATCAGCCTATGCTCTGAAGCATTGGCGTGATCCAGCATCGGTATCTTTCGTCGAATCGTCCCGTCCGTCGGATTAACTTCGAAGAAGCTGCGGAATTTATGCAAATTGCACCGTCGCATATAACAGGAAAATTCGCTATACCGATTAGGGCTTTTCAACGCGTAACTGATCTTGCCATTTTTGCCAGCGTCCCTATCGGTGGCGAGGATTCGTCCGACAATATCGCTTTCTGCCACTTCGTCCACGGTAAACTTTATTGGGCTTTCATTTAAAATTACAGGCGCATTGTCATTCATGTCGCTAATTGAAACAATCACCTCGGCGTAGGTGGTCAGCTTTAAGTGAATGAATAGAGCGTAGATATTCAAATGAAAAGAAGCTTACCCCTGAGCTCGCCACTTGAATAATGAGTCGATATGTAGGCGTGCGTTCTCGATCCAATTGCTTAGCGGTATACATCCGTCCGCTGCAATGGCATAACTTCAATTCCGGCAGCAAACTTTCTTGTCGACCTACTTTCTTGGATCTATGCTAAAAGCCTCATCATCGTTACCGCTGACAAATCTGTACAGAGTACGATCAGGGGGTGAGTTTTCGGCCTGAAAATCAAAAAAAGCTACTGTAGCATTGGCAGCTCGACCTGAGCAGCTAACCATAAGAGTCATTATAAGGGTTCCAGGCTCAATCTGCTCATTTATGGTAATGTTAAAAGTGGCGGACGTTGGCCACTGAGCTGAAGGAGTACTCTTCAACCTTTGAGCCTTCGAAGGGCTGTCAGGAATTTCTGTCACCATCTCTGTCCTTGTTGGCGTCTGGGCAGCCTCCACCACGCTCACCATTATCGTTGTAGACGCTTTTCTAAATGCATACGCTCGTAAGCATCCCTTCGAAATAGGCTTCAAAGAAATACCTGAGAAATTTATCAATAGCCTCAAGGGACAGTCTGTACTGAGAGCCGCTGGTCAGAGGGGCTATGGCTAAAAGCGTGTTGGTCTCCTCGTTGTATCGAAACAGATCTTCTCCGTTGTTCGATACGGACGCTATCCGATACCTTAACTGAGCCAACGCCTTGCTGTCTTTGACGAACGCTTTCAACTGAACAGCATAAGGATTTTGGATTTTTTTTCAAATTCATTTGCATACGCCAAACTGACTCGAATCAAACTCTGCTGCGGAAGACCAGCATACGCGGTTGCGTAGTACGCTTTCGAGGCGAACGAAGGCGGGGAATGATTGTCCACGGCGATTATCTGGATGCTTACGGTCACCGGTTCGCTTGTACGAATCGGAGTTGTGTCCACTTCCCTTGCTCGAATCTATAAATCATTGTAGAACATTCGTACAACACAACAACAAAATAGTACAGTCAAGTCGTATGAGTTCGATTCGCCATTTTTCACTTTCAAAGCCAAAGCATTAACGTACACGTAACCTCTTTGATCGATGGCGAAGTAAGATGTCGCAGAGCCATTGAGCATATACTGGTACGTGGCTGGAGGCATACCGGGTTGCTTCAAGCATCAATAAGCTACATTAAAACAACGCTTAACTGCTTCATTTCACTTTTACCAAATCTTCATCGGAGACTGATACTTGCAACAGCGTAGAGCCACGATTCACACCCGTTCTGACAATGGTTCCTATTGAAGCACTTTCCTCCACAAAGCCAGTTAAGGCGCTAGCCTGCACGATTGGATCATGCCGACTAAGAGTAGGGTGAAGCACCTCTATTGTGAGGCGGGCGAATGCTACCTCTGCCCCGGTGCCATAAGACGGCTTAGCCTACAACCAAGAAGGTAAGCCTCGTCAGCTACTTTGCACCCTCTCACCATAATGTTAATGTAAAAGATTTTAGCATCGCTCCTTGGAACCACTTCCTGTTGCGTCACTTCGCCGTTGTGAGCATCAATCGCAAAATACGTTGCAAAGCTTTCCGGCGTTCCTCAAATTACGTCACTGCATTCACACCTGAGCAGGAAAGTGTTAGTACAAACCATTGAAAAATGCATAATTGACAGGAAGCTGCGGATTGTAGACATCCTTTGCCCTGATTGGAAGTGGCTTAATCGTGAGAGGTCGTTTAGCCTGAAAAACACTCTTCAGCACATTGCTTTTGCCTCATTTGAGTAGCGTGCTCTCTAAGCATAAGTATTGTTCAGAGGATTACAGTAATTTTTAAAAATACCTGAACACCATCAACACTTTAATAACGATATAGGCAAGACAGACCACCTTGTTGGCATATTCTCAATTTCTGACATCTTAATGTTAGGCCAAATATGTAAATCGCTACTTCAAAAAGTACAAAAAGGCACGTACAACTTAAAATGTGCGCTGCTTAGCATTCTCAAGTTTGTCAATGCTCTACAAAGAGAATACGCTTAGTATATGCTCATGCCAACGTTGACCACGACAGTTCATGTTGAGGAAAGAACTCTCCGTCTTGAAAACACAACGATTGCTCACCTCATTCAAGAGGTCTGCAACTCATTCAGTCTAATACAATGGGTCGTGACCACTTTGCCACGGAACCTTTCTTAACTTACGTTTCTTCGCAAAACTGAAAGTTCACTTCTCTCCTCCTTACGTGACGTAAACACGCATCTCAGCCCGTTCGGTAAACTGAAGCTACAGCGAAGGATGACGCTCAGCGTAGTAGTACCCGTGTCCGCTTCCGACTCGGGTACTTGCCAATGAACAGGCACGTACATGCACAGTCCAAACAGGGTGAACAAACTGCGCTCAAACAACACGAAAGCCCTCTTTGTACATATTTCGTTGGACCACACTATTTGCCTTGGTTGACATTCTGCTAGCGCATAATTCACCTACCGGAGGAACGTCTGCCAAAACGGTAGCAGTATATTGAACGCCGGAGCATGTTAGCGAATTGGGATGGCAAAGTGGGTGGATGAATGAAGGCGCTTGAGCAGCATAGTATCGACTTGCCGTTTGAAACGGATATAGAGCGTTCCAAGTCTATAAGAAAAAAACGACATTCTTAGGTGATATGCAAATGAAATTTACGGATAGGGCAAAGATGCTTACAAATTCGACTGTCTAATTGAGAAAAAAGCCAAACCACCTAATGGTGAATAAGGTGAATGAAACCAGTCTGTTCAATGGCTTACCTGATCAGCGTCATTCAAAGTCAGCAACGGCGATACAGCCTTTGTCGAATTTGGTGGAGCTTCAATTTCTGCAAAACGCATAGGCGACTCGAAAATAAAGGATATACGCTTAAAAATGCTATTGTACTCACGTTCAGTTTTTATGTCCTTTGCAGATATTCTTGTTTTTACAAGAATAAAAAGAAAAAAGAAGATACTTTTAGCTGACATTGGTACGAAGGAATAACAACTGGCGTAAGAGCATTAGGAGACTGATTGGACCAAAGGAAAATCCTCTTTGGCGCAGAGCGGCTGAACGCGTATTGCCACCTCAGTGGCGTTTGGACAATGCTTTGTGGTCGATTCGCGAGGTGAACGGAACGTTAGAAAGGCAAACTAACGGCCGCGACGCGCGACCTTTGCTCGCCGCGGGCAGCTTGTTTGGCGCCTAACGAATTCACTGGTTATCGTCAGCTTCGCCACTCACCGAGAGAGGACGACTTCAGGGAGACATTGCTGTTGACATAAAGAGAAGAACAAACTGGCCCCGGTCCGGGTCGCTCCGAGTCGGATAGGTATCATATTCGTCCGCAAACACTTGAAAGCTCTTGCCGCTGTCCAGTCGATCAAACCGGTGTTGCTCTCTCAATGTGCTGACGACTGGACAGAAAGGGGTGCGTATATATTCGTTCCTTCCACTATCCATTCATCGATCAATTGGATATCCTAATTCAAATGAACCCTAATGATAATAAAGGCATTAGTAAGCTTGTCAGATATACAACGCCACGGCATTCACACTCTGAGGTAACGATATAGCCAAGATGTACCAATATTACCCTTTCCAGCTACTGCCAAATATGGCAGTTACACAAAGGCAGGGAACAATAACATATGACTTTTGTACCAGCCGGCTTGTCGCATCTTCCTGGCGCTGAGCTACATAAGTATATATTCTTTAAAAAAAGAAAAACAACTATCACTCGGAATGCACAACATATACAGACATGACAGAACACTGTAGATGTAGAACATCGAAGTAAACAATTAAAAACTATTTTCTACTGGCGAAACATGCCTACGTTATAGCGGTTAACAGTATAAACAAAGTCTTGCCTGCTTAGCCATGCGAAGAAAACCAGCTGGATTAAAACTTCCCAAAATATTTCACTAAAGTTAAAACCACCTACCTGACGCTGAGGCGCTTCTAAACAAATAATCATACGGCTTGTTGAAAACTTAAATTTTCATTTAGAACTTGAAAAACTGAATCAATTAACATTTTTGGAACTGCGGAAACAACCTTCCGCGTAAAGATAAAGTTAGCATACAACGAAACCCTACTTACGAATGCGGCTATAGGAAAGCATGTTTCAAACATGAACTGTCGCTCTTTAATAATAACGAATATTCTACTAAGCAATTTTTTCCTTATTTCAAAATGGAGCAAAAGCAGCGCTGCATTCACTGAGCAAAGTTACACAACACTTACCGTAGCTACGTATGGACGACCTTTTCATTTCAGAGAAAATCGCCAGGCATGGCAAATGTCCTTCACCGCAACATGTACTTCAGGATGCCTTGATAGGCGCATAAAATTCATTTCAGCAAAACGACTGAAGCGTTGAAACAGACATTCTCATGCGAACTTCGATTGGAAATGCTACTTCTTCGCTTATATAGAATAACGCGTCAGATTACGTTAAGTGAACCTAGTCGTCATTAAGTAAAATTACAGTACCCCGTGCTGGACTTAATAACATTGTCATCTACGTGCTTGATTCTTGTGATAATTGCAAAGTGCAATGCGTGCACGAATCGTGTTTAGTGTTACGGATTTGTGCGGCAATTTCGGCAAGCTTGTGAGCAACTTAGCTTTTTTGGCACTTTGTTGAAGAGCGGCGATTGGCTGAAGATGCCAGAAAAATTTTATTCACTCGACGTAAACATGTTCACATAAAGGCGATTCATCTTCCCAGCGCTACTGTTCAAACGGTGGCACTCTGAAATTAAGGTTTCTAAGCTGACGGGGAATATACGGATGGTTATAGCATAAAAACGCACAAAGTAAAAGCATTCAAAGGCTCAGAAGCGTTCTAGCCAAACAAACTTACTTTGGGGAAACTCTGCCGATCAGCTACAAAAGCCGCAAGACTTTGGGCATAAGTAGCGCATGAGAAATTCGTAGAATAGAGATCTGCACCGGTTTAGTATAAGCCAGCACTGGGTTGCCTTGTCTTCGCAGACTGAAAACGAAATATGCCAACTTCAACAGTCACACAAGGAGGTTATTACCGCGTGGAGGAAACAGAGGCGCAGAAGGCAATATGCTCGGACCACTCCTCAAAGTGCTGACAGTCGGTTCGCCGGTCACAGTAGTCGGCAGCCGGTTCAACCAGCCGCCACCCGTATTGCCAATCATATACTGATAGTATGGAGGGCAATTATACATCTTATTAATCTTCCTTAGATCGACGGCGCTAAAGTCCTTCATTTGACCAATTATATCGGTCATGCCAGGTTGGACAGCTTCAATGGTACGGCGACCATTTCGAGTGAAAGCCTTACTGTCATAGTGCATAATGGAAAAATAGTCGTATCTTTCCCCATAGAAATCGCTTTCCAACAAATTTGCTTTGCCAAATTGATCATACGCATCTACGACCGACGACGTAAAGGCAGAAATACACAATTCTTCGAAGCAAACTAACCTTTGGCAATATTTTCCCACAGAATATTTATATACTCATCGCGATCCCATCGCTCGTGTTCATGCCAGAAGCCAACAGCATGCATTAGTTCGTGTATAATCGTGTCGTAGTCTAAGCAACCATAGTCGAGCGACAAATCTTGCCTACCGCCACCACGACCAACATCCGAAAAGCAGCTGGTAAAAGTTGGCCATAAGCAGGCGACAGTTCGCAACACGACTCTGCTCTCACCCATCAATTCTTCCTATATACAAATAGTCAGACTGATAAGTTCGCGGAACGAATCGAACGCAAGTGCGATCATGGTAAGCTTGCATAGACCGAGCAATGACGGCTCTTTCTTTGGGCGCTAAAACAATTGCGTCACAAAACTATAGTCAGGTTCGTTGACGTACAGTAAAATTCGCCTAGCACGTAGGGAATTTCGTTATTTGGCCATTTATCCTTTGTCATACGAACTCCGTTGCGAGCGACACCGCGAACTTTCAAGCGTCGCCTAAGAGCCGCTTTGCCGGCAATATCTCCTTGGTACTTTTCTTAAATAATCACTCAACTTCGATTCAATGCGCATCTCGTTGCTCACCTTGCGCCCATAGCGGTTTTCCACCACTGCCATACAGTTCGGCTGAAATTGGGAAGCTTCGAATAAACATTTTAAAAAACATATCCGATCAGGACGAATGAGTAATATTCACGCCTTTATAAGGAAAAGCGGCCAACCGTAGGGCATTAGCAAGTCAATAAGCGTTCCTGTTTCCTTAAAAACTAACATGCTCGCATACGAAATGTGAAAAGCAGCTATCACAACAACGATTATTAGATCAGCCTGCTACATTCAAGCATAGCTCATTGTTATTAGGCGTCTTTCTTAAAGCTAAGCAAATTTACTTTTGAAGCATTCATGCTAATCGACTACCAGTTTTTGAGTGATTTAAATGAGGCCGCCCACGGATGAGTTAACCTGACTTCCGCGTACGCAATATAAATGCAACAGCTGCGCGGAATGCCTCCTGTAGAACCAGTTTAGCTCTAAAGCTCATCTGGTTCGTGATTGTCCCAGTTTTAATGAAAAAGCATGTTAAAGCAATACTTGCCTGGACCGAGAAGCATTCCATTTTGAAAATCTTCCGATGTCAAGTAAGTCACGTGGTCATCTAAAAAGTGCGAATGTAACCGTAACGTCGAAATTCAGCAAACATAATAAAGTTATGAAAGCTTCTTGAAAACGTTCTAACAACGGAGCTCATAAGTATGGAAGGTTCGTCTTGAAAAGGAAAAACATAAATTCGTTGTAAAACAGAAACATTTAACATTGCCGTATCTTCTCTCTCTCTTTCTGTCTCACTCACTAACGTTAAACAATTAGTGACATGCCTGGAAAACAGTTTTCAAATCACAAGAAAACAAAATGGCTAAAATATCATAGGCGCAATGCGACCTGAATTTTAAAAACGCGGATTAAACCCTTTCTTCAAGAAATGCACTCTACTTTTAATATGACGCAATGAGGTGGTCCGAAAATGAATTATTATTAAGAATTAAAGTTCTAAGTTTCAAAAAGTAGTCTAAACTCAACAAACGAAATGCGTGCAAGGTCAGTTACTCGAAATTCTACAGCCAACGAAATTGCATTGAAAATGAAGCTGTTTTTTACGGACGTGAAAAATGTCATAATGGCGTACGGAAGTGCGACCCGTAAAGTTTTATTTAAATTAGCGTAGCTTAATTTAAATAAAACTTTACGGGTCGCACTTCCGTACGCCATTATGAAAAGCCAACGAAATAAAAAAGTAGCCGACAATAACAGTCAAAACCGAAAATAACAGACAAAAGTGACACACAATGTCATTTCAACTTTAAAAAATGGTTAATGGCGTACACATTCATTGCTTTGTACGGAGGCAGTGTGTTTCTTTCAAAGTTTGAAACTTTGAAAGAAACACACTGCCTCCGTCCAACGCAACGAAAAGTTACGCAGCCATTCCGAGGTAACACGTCTTTCAAGTTTGCGCAAAATAAAAAAGACAAAGCAGCGATGTGGACTATAGGAAAAGTTTGCTCGAACAACCTTTCTCAACAAATATCCAACTTGATCAAAAATAACATTGCAGCTACCGTATATAGCAAACTATTTCGCATCCGCTATAGAAGCTTTATGCGTTCGTAGGAAGATGCTCTCTACGTTCAACGCAACAAGCTGACACTTATGCATAAACCAAAAAGCTCAAAAGGGGGTCGCCATTCTCGCTTGAACCTTCTAAGGTGAACCAAGTGAAAATCTGCCCGTAAGCAGCTTCATAAAGCTAAAAGAGAACTACCAAAGTGGAAAAACCTGTGAACACATTAAAGTAGCGACTTCCCCTCAACACATATTAGAAATAGTAATCACTTGGCCTCGTATCGTCTAAGCAAGTGCCAAACAAGGATCAAGCAACTTAAACTCATACCTTCTAGCATACGCGGACTATATAAAAATAATTTTTAGGAATTTTCAACTACCAACATCACGTACACATAGCGATAATTAAAATTTAAGATATATAAAAAGAACAGTCTGAAATTCTTTCAGCGCGGCATTCCAGAGCACATCGCTACTAGAAATGTGAATGGCTTATGATATACGTTGGGATTACAGCGCAACAGGCAATGGCTGTTGCAACAACAGTCCACCAATCAAAGCCCGAAACGCGAAATGTGTACATAATAATACAATAACAATAATATTAATACTAGCAAGAAGTATGGCAATATGGTATATACCTAATAATAAAGGTTAATTCGAATAAGCGTTAGCCATGTACAACATTAGTGCATATGAACTGCTAGTTCAGTAGATAGAGCCCAAAATAGAAAGATATGCAATCAATACTCACTCCAGTCAATCTCCTGCGCACTGCAAGCGTAAGGTAGACAATAGTTGGCAACAAACAAAAGTACTGCTGCTGTTGTTCGCCAGGTGAACATGACTAAAAGTACCATTGCGCTATCGGTATAACAATGCGGCTTGTCGATAAAAAACGAGATGTGAAGCCGATTTTCCGTTCATCCAGTTTCCGTAGAAGCTAAGGAGAGCAGCCGCCGCTGATTGATTGAAAGAACAATGTTCTTTTTTTCAATAGACCATCCAACAGCTATAAGGGAGTCGTCGTGGGCTGTCGCGCGGTCCGTTGCCACGTACACCACAGCTGCGGGGAAAACCAGCCGCCAACCGACTGGCGTTTGTTCAATCAAAAGTCTCTCCTTCTGGTCTGGTTTAATTCCGTTCTTTTTCTCCTTACCAGTCGGCTGTTTGCTCTCCGCTTTCAACCTTCTGCAGACCGTTCCGTCGTTTATCCCACAACAAAGACGCGTTGGAAGAAAAGGTTGCACCTTTGAATTGATGATAACGGTCCAAGTGCTTTTATGGCCAAACAATTTTACAACTATGCTAATAAATGGCTTCAGTGAACCGATCGCAAATGGCAGACAGTCGTGGCCATGCTTGGCGAATCCTGCAAAACGAACAGCTATGATGAAACAAGCAGCTCTGCTCCAATTTTACGGCTGCACAAAATCGACACCAACTGGACAATCACAACTCAATCACAATTCGGTCAATTGCGTGCGAGTTTCGAAAATGCTCTCTATTATGCTAACTGGAAAGAAGCGACCTTTTTCCGCCAATCCACTAGTCTCTCGCTTAGAGCTGTACTAAGCTAAAGCTGCTCAATAACAACTTCTTCTGAAGGCAGTATCCGTCTGTTTCTTCGCACAATAAACACTATAGTATGATTGGGCAGCAGCCCGTTATCACAAAAAGAAACTTCCTTTCAGAAGGTCGTCGTCGTCGTCGTCATGTCGGACCAGTTTTCCATTACTACAAATGCGCTAAACATGAACAGATCTGAGTGTCGAAGAGCATGATCGCATTGAAACTATTTCTCAAATGAGTTTGCACAGCAAATACAGCTCACGCGACGAATTGAACGCTCGTGTTCGGTGCCGAGTGTAGGTCAAAAACCGGATATCTAATGATCCGATTGGTCCTTTCGCCAGGGACACAATGGCTCGCCTTGCGCCGGCACCTGCGTAGTGGCAAAGCACTTGACCGAAATTGTTCACATCCCAATCACTGCAATCCATTGTAATTGGCCTTTCGACTTCCTTTCTTTGACACAACATGACGCAATCATCTGCGCATTGGCAGGGCGACCTTCAACGCCAACAGCAGCTTGTTGACCATGCACGAACAGCTGACTGCCATTTACGTTCAATTACAGCAGAAGGGGATGTAGAAAAATGTGCTAAGGACACGAAGACAAGGCACAAATAAAACTTCTTCAATAACAATGCGTTGTGCCCATTAATGGCAAACTTCCCTTAGCCAAGAAAATAAGAATAATGTAGGGCATATATAGCAGTAACATAACATTAAACTACAAGCAGGATTGAGAGATTCGTATTTTAAAAAACATCAGTCGATAGGAGACGCGGGAAAACTCTATATGCAAGGATCGTTGTTGTGACACATACGACTTAGAGAGTGCTACTAAAACTACGCAGAACTTCTTCTACTGAACACGTACGAGCGTAGAACGCACAGGACACTGCCAAGCGTCCAAACAAACGTAGTATATACAAGTTACATTCCTAAGCGATGATCCATCTGCTGCCAGCACTGATGTCTACTCGTCGGGTAAGAAAAGACTACCAAGTTTTTCCGAGCATACGTATTTTGTGCAAAGAATAAAATTACCATTATGGACCCACGTCAGACAGATGAGTCCTGAAAGACTGCGTAAAGCTCATTCAGTTCTGAGAACCTTCAGCAAGTCAAGCAGAGCAAATTTTAAAAAACAACGTCGGCGGAATCAAACCTGACAAGCCGAAATCCAAAGGCTTTCGCCGTGCGTGAGTCGATCCCAATCGTGAAATAGTTTCATTTACACAAAGTGGCGCATGTAAACAAGCTGGACTTCAGTTAACATCGTGAAAATAATATATGCCAGTCAAGAATTTAGCGCCAATGCAGCTGATCAAATTTTCAAGCCCAATGCTTCTTCCTACGCTAAAACACTTCCGCCTCTGCAGATCAAAGAAGCTGACACTAAGTGGACGCTTCAGGCGCTTACTAAGCAGTGTCAATTCCGGATTTAAAGGAAAATAACCTTCCCGGAAAAATGACGAAGCAAGAAAATGCTTTTTCATTTACTCAAACTTTTAAATAAAGCCTCCAAAAGAAAATGACGCAACTCAAGTTCTAGTGGGCACCCTTTTCGTGGGCTTTGCTTCACAAGGACGGACCTGTTTACTTGTTATTGCCAACCGACCGGTATTGCAGGCGTGTCTGCAGAAAATAAATAACAACTAGCTAGTCGACGCAATTTTTCAAGTGGGTGCGAATCGACCAAAAGCAAATAAGAAAGCAGCCACAAACTCCCGCGCAATTGTGACACCGGCCAACCGGCCAATTGTTCCAACGTTTCAACGCCAAAAATAACGGACACCCTTTCTTGGCGCTACCTAGAGAACCCACGCCGCGTAGTCAAATTGAACACGCGTCATATTTAAGTCAATTAAAACAAAAAAAACTTGCAAAGAGGTTCAAATCAGTTTGCTCGCGGTCATTTAAAGAAAAAGACAATTTGTCGGTGGTAATTTCAATCGATAAAATTAGCTCGGACAGCTTGGATCATATTAAAGGGCTGCAGATATGGTAGCGCGAATGGTACCTAACAATCTTTTTAGAGAAATACAGTACGCTAGTTTCCTTTCAACGACTAAACGTTGCACTGAAACCGACTTCCTTATTGGCGTGCTTCAGAGCAGCATAAGTTCACACATTAACCTTTTGCGTAGACGTTCCATTTTGGCGGTGCGAATTTCCTACTACGAAGAAAAGGAGTTTCCGCGCAGCGCTTTTATCTACCGCTAAGCTTAAAAGTACACATAGAGAGAAGTGAACGCGCATTTGCCATCCCAAGCTACCATTTACCCGAAATGGCGGCGTCTACGTTGTAAGTAGAAAGAGATAGTTGATCATTTTGGCACTCGCCATTCCTCTACGTTTAGTCAGGTACCTTATATGGTAAAGACTTGCAACAACTTCAACGACGCTTCCTACGATGGCCTGTTAGTGGTTGCTTCAAGTGTGGCGGACCTACCGGCCGACTTGACGCCGCTGAAACCATTTTTGGAAAACTTCTTCGCGGTAAAAATACGAATAACGAATGCAGCGTTCAAGCGGCCGTTTGAACAATTACACTATTTCGCTTAAGCTGGACAAAAGCGCCTTGGACGCCGGCTCGGTATGTTTGATTCCCGTATCCGGCAATGTTCTACACTCATCGCGTCTGGTAAGCAAAACAACCGCCCGAGAGTCCGCTTTGTTGATTTGCGTAGGTCGTAAAGACTTTTCAAAAGTTCACACTAACGAAGCGGAAAGTAATTAGAAGCATTTGCATACTAAAGATATGCCCAATAGTAGAAATTGAAAGCTGCAGACGTAAAACTGTACAATAATTTTAAAAAGGTGGCTAATCAATTCAGCCATATTCAGCTTGATCAGACGAGCTTACAGTATCCTCTACTTTGCATTTTATTACTCAAACTAACTACGAGATTATTAGCTAAAGCTACTCTAAGTATATCCTTTGGCATCAGGATGGCTATGATGCTTTGTTTACAAATATCTGCTTTACCTAATCTGGACAAAGTAATCTAAGCTTGTAATCTACTTACCCAAAGTTAGCGACTGTTCCCATCTTTCAGATCTTCAGCGCCACTGGACCGTTGACCAGAGATTTCGACGATGAACGCCGTTTTAAAGAAGCCGCCGAACTTGGCATGTCTCGGTTTGTCGCGATGTAATCGCTTCTGAAACCACTGACGTCATCCGCTTGTTTGCATATCAGAGCGCTTAAGGCCGGTATGAAAAATATCCTGTTGATCTGCGGCGTTCACAAGTCCTATCCGACCGCTCAGTTGGTGACACTACTTGGAGCGATGCAGACGCTTTACGTGGTTGGGCCTTTCTTTCGCTTCGCTCACTCTTAGCCTTTTTTGGCCTGGTTGCAGCCGCTTGAAGTAAGGGAATTGGCCAAAGAGAATAGGCAAAGGATAAACTCTTTGAACCTTTGGTGTGCCCATGATTCAATGAGCGCCAGCGCGAGAGCACTCGCATTGGCCACGGCAATAGAAAGTGGCAGGTAGTCGATCAGTTGGCCTAATGGCAATGACGTCCGTCCTTTTAGAGCCGTTGCCAGAGACATAGGCGGCTCTGACCCCGAACGAATGAGCCCCGCCAAAATAGTTCAATACATCGAGGAAACGTTCCAAAGCAGTAATTCAGTAAAGCTGACAGTCATATCAGATCAGGAGGTCATCAAGAAGGAATATCCGTTGATGGCTGCGGTCGGCCGGGGGGCTAATGGTCACTTTTGTTTTTGCCTCCTTGCCGAGGAAAGCTAAAGCAAACCATTTAAGCTGTTGCGCGTCATCAGTCTCGACTAGTTAAATTTCAATACGTTGGAATTGGCAAAATCAAGGACACGCTAATGCTTGTAGGAAAGGTAGGTTACTGCTGAACCACGAAGAATCCCTTAGTGACGGAAAGCCCATTACAGGGTGTGACGCTTGACACGGGCGGACTGAACATTAAAGTTGGCAATGCCATGAACGGTATGTCACGCGACAAGTGTGGAGCTGCGGCCGTTGTCGGCTTCTTCAAAGTGCGAAAGAGCGATCGATACGTATCGTAATTCAAAAAAGATAACTCTTAGGTACTTGACCTGTTGCAACCTGAAAATCTGAAAGTGCTCGGTAGCGTGGCGCTCGTCCGAAATAGCGTTGGACCGGACAGCTACTCGTGCGACGAGATTTTGACCAGTCGTTCGGGAAAGAGAATACGCATTGTCAACACAGATGCCGAAGGAAGGACAATCATGGTTGATCCGCTTTGCGAGATGCGCGAAAGGGCAATTCGCGAAGTCAACCCGCACTTATGCACAATTGCTACGCTGACGGGTCACGCCGGTCTTACCGTCGGAAATGGCTACAGCGTAAGTTGAAAGCACGCATTCAAATTGTAAAACTCTTAACAACGACCGCAGATAGCTGTGTGCAACGGGCCGGCACAAAAATGTGGAGAGGGAGAAAAGCTTCGAGCCGCATCTATGACTGTTGCGGACATAGTGGAACTATCAAGACTACGTCGAGAGGTAACCGTGTACACTCCTCCTCTCTATGTCAGCTTAAGGCTCTGTTGTCCTCTTTTGTATAGGACTACGAAGCGAACATTGGTCAGTCAGAGTGTGAAGATTTGATGCAATCAAATACGGAGCCGAGCGTGCGGACCCCCCGAGGACATACAATACCGGCGGCATTTCTTATTATGGGTTCCGGCTTGGACAAAGTAGATCGGAAGGAAATACCCTTATTAGACGTCCTAATGTACTTGTTGCAGCACGGTTGCGACAGTGACAAGCCAATCAAGTATACTCACATCGACATGGCGGCAGGCAATGGAACATTTCCGCAGGCGCCATGGGGATGCCCTGTGGCAGCGTTGACAGCTAGATTCATTCTTCAATATCCCGCTAGTCTGTCCAATTTTTGAGTTCCGACTGAATCGGATAATTTTCTCAAGTTTATATACTCAATAAGGATCGCAGCTAAAAAAAGGAAGGAGTGATAGTTGACTGAAAAATAAAAGCGTTTGTACCAAATACGGTAGCCGGCTAGTCGTCGCGGGATTCGGAGCCGTTGCTTTGAGTGAAAACGAAGGAGACAACTCCATTGAAAGAGCGAAGGCAACTGGCTGCTTCCAAACGCGTATCCAATGAAGAACCGCATATGTGCGTCCACTCGTACAGCGGTTTTGCTGAGCAGAATTGCAGCTTCTCTTCGGCTGTCCTTTTTTGTTCAACTGTTCCATCACAGCAACAAGCGAGCAAGTCGTGCGTTGCGCATGAAGTATTCAACTTTAAGGCCAATATATTTTTCAAATCTTCCATAGATACGTTTAAACAATTGACAGACCAATCTTCCACGAGCGAGTCAACGAGCTGAGCTATTTCCCCCTTCTTAACTTGCCGTTGGAAAATGCATTCCTCTATAGTACCCTAAATGTTGCCACTTTTAGTAATCTAAAGACAAAAGCAGAGCTTTTTGCTCAAGAATCTTTCCACGTTCAACCCGACCGGCAGCGCTAAACACAAAAAAATGAAAACCATCAATATTGGTGTTTTAATTATCCTTAGCAATATTATTTTAAAAAAATACCTTCTTGCAATTTCATCGTGTTCACATAAGCAAGTTGTTTAGCTTTTTATATTTCGAGCAGCCTTCGGGACTTACCTTGTTCTACCTGAAGCATCTGTATATAGCAAATCATTTTATTGATATATATACCTTTTTTCTTTCATCTTCCACACGTAACGAACTTCCCTGTTGTAGCAAGTTTAATACGCAGAGCTTTTGCAACTTGCACGCTCCGTCATCAGTGCTCGAATGGATGGGGTGAATGGAAGGGTCATTTACATATGTTCGTTCCGTGTGGAAAGTGAAAACATATGAACCTGTTACCAACTCGCCAGTCTTCAGTATATACCTCCGTATATATATATATATATATATATATTTCATCAGTTCTGTTTGCGGTAATGTCCATCTGATGAAATGTAAACATAATGTAGTGTTTCGTAGCTTTCATGGCCACCAACCGACTCCCGTCTTCAGCGAAGACAAACCGAACCGGTGGCTCCGAAGGCTACGACGAAACACTACATTATACTTACACTTCACTAAACGGACATTACCGTGTATATATATATATATATATATATATTACAAGCAATGTATGAAATGCCGGCATTCTATAGAATCGTGACATTTTTAGGCAAAGTATGAAATGTCTGCGTTACTTTAATATGCTGTATACTTTGCCTAGGCATTATATAGAATGCCAAATAATACTTAGGCAAACTGTGACACACTTCGGCAGTGGAGACTTTTGTGGTTTTGTCTTCTACGCCCCCGCAATCCTACAGTGGCGACGCCTGCGGGGCAAGGCGTGCTGTTTTCCCGCTACGATGTGGCTGAGCTGTCCCTACATTTTGCCTTAGGCTTAGGCTAGGGCAGAACACGATAGCCGGCGAGGTTCTACGACCAAAGCAGCCAATCTTTCTCGCATCCTTGTCGGCTATACTGTTCCGCCTTAGCCTAAACGTAAGCCAAGATATAAGGAAAGTATAGTCAGCAAAGTAGCGAAAAACAGCCCAATTTGTCCCGTAGGTGTCGCCACTGTAGGCTTCCAGGGATATACGTGAAAAGACTCGATTTAATACTTTTCCGATTTGCCATTAGGCATTGTATAGAATGCCTGGGAAACGTGTAAAATATTGCTTCATGCACTGCCTAACGATTTTGGGCATTCTATAGATTGCCTGATTTCATACATTGCCTGTAACATATATATATACATATATACATATATATATATATATGAAATGCAAGCATTTTTATAGATGCGGCGGTATTTATACAATGCGTGACGTTTTTAGGCGAAGTATGAAATGTCCGTGTTATTTTAATATGCTGTATACTTTGCCTAGGCATTATGCAGAACGACAAGCAACACTTAGGCACATTGTGAAAACAATGTCGTCTTGTCACGCCATTGGACAACCATTACCTTCGCCCGTACTTTCAACGCTTTTGAATAAAGGAAAAGTGCCCAGCGGAACCAACAGAATACAGTAGCGACACCTACAATGCGAAGGGATCTGTTTTCTCGCTACTTCGCGGATATCGTGTCTTTATATTTTGGCTAAGACTTAGGCTACGGTGGAGCAGGATAGTCGGTAAGGTTCTATGACCAACGTCCCCAATTTGACTCGCATCCTTGCGGGCCATCATGCTCCGCCTTAGCCTAAGCCTAAGCAAAAATATAAGAACAGGATAGGCGGAAAAGCAGCAAGAAACAAAATCTCTTATCACTCATTCCGCTGACGATCGGATAAGCCGAAAGCTCCAAAAAATGAAGCTTACGTTCTCCTTCCCAAAATGGTTTTTCCATATTTTCGAACGATAATCACAATTCCTTGCAGATTAGCTGCAGAAAAGAACCTACCTATTTTGGTTAATAAATGACGTATGGAATATATCTGTATTATTTTGATATGAAGGTACAATCATCTATATTACGCCTCGCGTTATAAGCTCACTGCCAAATGCTGATAAAATCAACTTTTTTCGACAACATGGGCATTTTTAGCATTACTGGAATTTTCAAAATGATTAATTTCAAAGAAGAAAAGTCAATAGGTCTCTTACCGTAACAATCAGCCTGTATATGTGACACACACGTCGCTGTCCGTCTCTCCAAACGCGAGCCATTGCTTGCTTGTCACAAGTCGGGTTCCAATCAAGGTCATAAAGGATAAGACGATTTGCGCCAATGAGATTCAAGCCAAGTCCTCCCGCTTTTGTGCTTAGAAGGAATAGGAATGTTCTGTCATTTTCGCTGTTGAACTTATCCACCATTTTTTGTCGAGCTGCCGGATTAGTAGAACCGTCCAAGCGATATAAGCTATATCCAACGCTGACGCAATAGCTTTGGATTACGTTTAGCGTCTAAAAACATTACGCCCAATTATCCAAAGCATCGCTCGCCTTGTCTCAACTCACTTCCGTAAAATTAGACGCGATGACAACTTTCTCGTCGGGATAATTTCTTTGAACATTGCGCAACAAGTTTGCTAGAACGAACAACTTGCCGCCGTCTTCGACTCGCGTCTCATCAACATTGTACGTTTCGGCAAATTCATCCAAAATGCATTGCTGAAGAGCAGCGGGCGACAACGACGACTCGTCCGCTGATTTTTCAACGCAATCCTTGCAGCTGGAAAATAAAATGGCCGGATGGTTGCACAATTTGCGCATACAGTCCAAGATGGTGAGATGCCATTCTGGACGAGGCGAAATCATCTTTCCTTCTATTAACATTTTGGCTAATCGAAGAATCTTTCTATATACGCCAACTTGAAGAGCTGACGGTCTACAAAAGACCGCATAGTCCACTAAAATGGATAAACTTGTTACGTCATTTTTAATTTGAATATGCTAACACGGAGTCAACAGTACAAGTAAATCGTTTGTAACCTTTTTTGGGCAGATAAGCCGCTATTGTTTCCTGCGTTCGGCGCAGCAAAAATTTGGACAGTTGTTCATTCAGTCTTTTCCTTTTCAAGCGTCCATAACAT
Source organism: Trichuris suis (assembly GCA_000797535.1). Lineage (NCBI taxonomy): Eukaryota > Metazoa > Nematoda > Enoplea > Trichinellida > Trichuridae > Trichuris > Trichuris suis. Next base: position 1,079,558 of record KN538386.1, on the reverse strand, counting down.
TTGTCACTTTCGTCCGCGTCGACGGCGACCGAATCGAGAATTGGCTTAACGTAAATGGATCTAAACTCGTCCGGCGAACCCAACACGGACGGATTGGCAAAATCGCAAAGCGAATACAATTCGAGCAAATTATTCTGCACGGGCGTACCGGTGAGCAGAATACGCTTATCCACCGACAGCTGATACAACAAAGTACTACATTTGGCAAATGCATTTTTTAACCTATGCGCTTCGTCGCATATCAGCAGGTCAATGGTGCATTGCTTGAACAAGCGTTCGTGTCGAATGAACATCTCGTAGCTGGCAAGAAGAATTGAATTTGGTCGACGCAATCGATTGGCGTCAATATCCCTTCTGGATTGCAAGAGAAGTACTTGCGCTTGACTGCATTTGTCAACTTTGGTCCATTTAGAAATTTCATTTTTCCAATTGGTCAACAAACTGCAAGGAGCCAACAGAAGCACTCGATTGACCAACGGTTGCGTGCCAACCCGTTTCATCAACGTTAGAATCAACGCTGCGCATTGAACGGACTTTCCCAAACCCATTTCGTCGGCTAAGAACGAACGCCCACTCGTAGCGACTGATAAACGTTGGCTCTGGCGAACTTACCAAGCACTGCACCCTGTTGGCCAAGGTCGTTCAACCCTGATATACATTTGTACAAGAAGCGTACACCTTCGAGCTGATGAGGTCGCAACACCTTGGACCAACATGCATCCAGTGAGATCTCTTCTGACCATTCAATTTTCTTCGCGTATGAAGGTGAGGGACCATCAAAAGGCGGAACCTTGTAAACTACTTCCTTTAAAGCATTATCTGATACGGTAGTGGTGCTCAAAGGTGAGGAAGAACCATCAGGAACGGTCGGATTACTATTTAAGAACTTTTCTTGTACCACTTCAACTTCCATATCATCCATGCTAAGCTGCTGCCCGGGACAAAGCTCTATCTTATGAAGTCGACGCCTGAAGCAACATTATCTTATTACATCCCATTGGCGGTTCGACAATACAAAAAAGGAAGAAAACAATTTTTTTGAGGCATACAATCTCTGCTGCGCTATTGCCCCACAATGCCATGTAAGCATAAGGACGCAGGGGTTAGGGTCAAAATCCCGATAGGTCGAAATCCCGAATAGGCC